>OW388082.2:106832547-107174984 GCA_936449025.2 Sarcophaga subvicina | reverse complement strand
GCATAGTGGTATAACTGCGAACGTAGTGGCTAAACTGAGTTCATAGTCTCTAGATAACTTGGTGGTTAGATAGGAGAAATAGAAAAAACCTGAATAAAGCTTAAACTCTCTATCGGCTGCCAGCATTCGGAATCTCATTAGATTTAAAATGGAATTGTTTTTGCTCAATGAAATTTAAATTTAAAACATCTTTCAACAGCAAAGTTTTGAAAGAAGTGAAAAACATTAATTTCAAATTAAATTTTTTTTAAGTGAGTGTATAACTATTCCCTCCAGTGTAAACAAAAGCAAATAGAAAAAAGCTCTATTACATGACGCAGTAAATAGCTACAAAAGAAAGTGAAAACGAAAAAAAACCCCAATCAAAAAGGGAAAAATCAATAAATGCACTTGACTGAGTAGAGAACCTAGCACAAGGATACAGAATGAATATAACGTGACTGGCTGGCCAATGCTATTATCGCCTGCTGCTGCTGCTGCTGTTGTCACTAATGAAATCAACGAAATTATTTTTTTTTCCGAAAAGGTTGGCAGTTATAGTATTTTGCTCACAAGGACTAATAAAGTCAAGGAATTTTCAATTATTTCTGTATTTTGAAGTCTAATACATAATCTGAGATTGATAGCCTTTTAAATTGTGTAATTAGTTACTTACCCCCAATAAAGACTTCTCCAAATTATCTTTTCCAATAGCACCGATGCCCAAGGGCAATGGTAATTTAAGGATGTTCTTTTTATCAAAAGGTTTTGTTATGATTGTCATTTTTTATAAATTGTTTTATTTTTCTTGTATTTTTTCCGATTTCAATTAGTAGTCTTACGTTTTACAGCACAAGTCTCTCAAACAATTTTAAAAACAAACTAGAAAAATATAGAAAGAGATGGAATATTAAATTATTATCACTCTTCTTTATGTTTTTTGCAAAATAAACAGTTATTTTAAGTAATCAACAACAACTAACTCTCACAAATTATTCGTTTTTAGTTGGAAAAAATATTTTAAATTTTTTTATTGTATTGCTTTTAATAAGTGGTTCTTCTCCGTTCGAGCTCTCAATAAATTTTGTTTTAACAGTCGTCACAGAATAAATAAATACCAAATAGTGTTTTATTTGCTGCTGAAAAAATATATATTATATAGAATAGAATGAATAAAACAACAAAGACTAGAAAGTAGTTAAAGAAGAAAGAGACTAGACAAGTGTAAAAGAACGTAAACAAATAACACGGTTGTATTTGATGTAATAATAGGGTGTTTCAAAAACTAATACTTATTTAATTCCTCTTAGATAGGAGCCTTCATAAGCAAAGTAGCCTATCTTTCCTTCTCCCAACACGCGTGCTACTCGCTTTAAATAATAATACTCTGTATTAGTTGCATAAATAGGTTTATTATGTTTTTTTATATCTTCAGTTGCCATTTATAATACCAGTTTACCGTGACGCATATGGCCTTGGCAACTTATTATTCTACAGTTGGCTGTCGACATAGAGATATGACAGGACTACTCCTCTATATGAACAACCAAAAAGTATCTCCGCTTACTTGCCAACAGAGATTTTGGCTAGTGCAAATTTGACGAACCTAACTTAACCCAAAAGGATATCTTCACCGATAGTCAAATGGCAATAAGGGCAATAGTTTCGGGGGACACGGAGAACTGTCAATCAGTCACAGTTAGTATTATATTGATACCTAGTCATCATTAAGTGATCGGAAATTAGTAATCGAATAACATAGCTAACAGAGCTAGAGAATTTCAGAAACAGAAACCTTGATAAACCAATGCCTTTTACCGCATTTAAAATCAGGCTTTGAGTACACTGATTAGTGTGTCTACAGGACACTGATTAGTGTGCTTTTTAGAGGACACTATGCCTTACGTGTACATTTAAACCGCATAGGCGTTCAAAGAGCACAACGAAACGATGAAACGCTTTCTATGTCATGTCATTGTCTTCGTAAATCCATAACCAGGAATAATAAAAATGAAGTAATCTAGAACCTGTATACTCTTTTTAAAGAGGAACCATTTTGTGATATACAAGTGGATCAAGAACAGAGAAATAAAAAATTTAAATACTGGACTCTAGAATGTTATGTATATCCCAACCAGCTAAACGATTAAAAACTGACCAAAATCTTATTTGAATTTTTTTAGTTTTTATTATTTCTCTATTTTAAATTCTAATTTTTCTTAATTAATTATTAATGTGAGCAGTACATTTTGTAAATATGAATTAAGTAATATAAATTTTTTAAATATTATAAATTTTTAATTAATAAATGAGCTAGCTAACAATTATTTTGATAAAGAATAAATCTTTTTATGTACAATAATTTATAGATAAAATTCCCTGAAGCTGGCAAAGATTTGAACGTAAAATTAAATGTTAAAAATTATTTCTATTGGTTTAACGTTGAATAAAAATATTTTAAAAGTAATTAAGGGCTAAAGTAATTAGCCTTTTCGGACTTATTAAGTATTCATTATTAGATCGAAAATTGGTTTAAAAAAGTAACTAACTATGGCTTTTAATTTCAAAAAGGAAAGGAAATTTTTTAAATTTCCAAATACTTTTTGCCTTAAAAAAAATTAAAGCCTGATATTTTTTATTTCTTATTAAGAAAATCACGTAATGGTTCTAATAAGCTTACATTATTAACTATAAGTGCGTTAAATACAAACCATTTTCCCAATCAAAACAAACGTTAACACCAAAAAAGTCCCAATATGCGGTCATATGATAGCCCATATTCGTAAAAACTACCACATACTCGAATAAAGCGAAGAAGGTATAGACTGTAAAAGTAAAATAGAGTGTAAAACCTTAATTTGTAAAATAAAAAACAAGGTGTAGAACAAAGAAATCCATTATATATGTAAACATTTAAACATTTTATTCTATTCAGATCAAATATGAAATATCCGACAGACAGTCAGCCTTGCAGTTCCACTTATGACGTGGCACTTATCGTAGACCTTCTATTGGAAAAATAATGGATTTCTTTGCCTGTTTATACATTTAACTTACTGCCAGGTTCGCATTTGGCATTGTGTCTAAGGAAAAAATACCCTGCCATGGCAAACGCTATCAAGTTTGTCAAAAACATATACAATTTACATTTGGTAGATCTCTCCTCCAGCTCGGTTAAGGCCAGTTTACGTCCGTTTCTATGTAGAAAATATGTAATCAACATATACAATTCACTGCAAGCTATAAATGTTATAAACGAATTCCTGTGCATCTCATAATCATCCGATGATGTCCACAGAGACAAACTTAACAAAGCAAAATTTTCGATAACATTTAAAATTACAGCAGTGTTGGCAAATACACGCCTGTTCTTACGTATATGATCACGATAGTATTTGGAGTAAATATGGGCCACCGCTAAACGTATGGGTAAATGCAATATAATGGCTAAACGCCAAATAAATTTCTGTGGCTCATAATTGCCAATAGCCGCTGATATGGACGGCAAATAGTTTGCCACATCACAATGTGTATAAGTGGCGCGCACGAAATCGAACATCAAAGTCCATAAGATGGTGAAGAGAAAGGCTCCCAGAGCTAAACTTATAGCGCCTATAGCTAAACGGGAGAAAGAAATCTTAATAAGTGTCTTTGGTGCATTCAAACGCTCATATGTGGGTAACATTGTCCATTAATATTTGGCAACAACTTTTAGCCGTTTTGATTGATTGTTTAATTGAAAGAAATTTTGCTAAGATAAGAACTTTAAGTAGTTTTTTGGTGTGGTCATGAGTTGATTATAAATATTTCTGTGACTTATAGTTGCTGTAAATAAATTTATTTTACTTTCTTAGTTCTATTTAATTTTTTGTGCATTTCACTTACCTTGCCACTCATAATTATATTTATTTTTTTGGCTAAATAAATTGTGTGTGTTTGTAAGTATGTATCTCCTTCCTTCTCTCTAACTGTGTTGCATTTTATTTATTAATTGTGTTCTGGTTTTGGGTGCCCTTATTACAATCAATTTATCAAGGTATTTATTATTATAGTTTGTTGTTATGTTCACCATCGTAATACTGTTTTGTTGTTATAATGTACGTAAACAAAAACTCAAAAAACTCTTTCGTCTTTTTAACTGTGCATGATTCATGTGTTACACTAACAAAGCACAACTTAGCAAAATACTTCTGGGGAGTGAAGAAATAGTTGGTAACGCGTTAGTAAAAAATAACAACCGTGATTTTTACAAAGCTAGTGGTTTACATTATTTTACAAACAAAATAGGGAAAGAAAGGAATTTGATGAAAGGGAAAGAAGAAGGAAATCGAGAAAGATAGCCTTTGTTTAGACACATCAACTTTGAGTTGCCAAATCTTAAATTTTTAGGCAAGGGAAGAGAAGAGAATGGAAAGTGGTACAAACTGGAACTGATTGAATCAGGCCCGCTACTAACCTCTGTTTATTTTTATATAAGAGAGGAGCTACACCTCTTTCTATCTTACATTCGCTGACTATTTCCAGCCAGATATTTTTCCACTCAACAAAAAGATGATGAATTCCATCAGCCGCATGAATTGAAAATCAACGTTAAAATTCCAAAATAGCTTTTATAATATAAACAGGCCTTTCGAATGGTAAAATAAATAACATTTACATATTTTTATATTTTTTGTTTAGAAACTATTAGATATAACCTTAAAAATTAATTTGTTTCTTAAAATTACTATATATTTAAGTAATAATAGCTACACAACGGTACCATTCTCTTTTCATTAGTTAAAGGTTTAAATAGTCTTCGTTTCGCTATGTAAATATCATTTTGTACATTGCCGTTTAAAAACTTAGCAGTCTTAAGACTACTGTCACCTGTTGCTAAGCCAAATTTATTTTTCTGTTTTATTATGACAGGACGACAGCCGGCAAACTTGAAACGTATATTACCAGCACGATTTAAATTCATATTAATTGGCTTCAATTCTGGAAATACTTCATTAATAGCTGGTTTTGGTTTTAAAGCCTTATTAGGATCATCGCCATGACACATTGCTGCTGCCAAAGTGCTCCACTCTAAGTGTCGTACGCCTAATTTAGGATTCAACCTAAAAGTGGCTGCTTTACGTCTCAAATAACGATACGTTATGAATTTTTCGTAATACTGAGCGTAATAGGTCATAACAGGTTGCAATTTGTCGCCACCGCATACAAAATCTAGCCACTCGTACAGAAATATATCATCGGATCCCTGTAAGAAGACAGCTGCAAGCTAAATGCAAATAATTGATAAATAAGACCATTTTGTTTATGATATGTTTAAAGTATAAAGTCATTACGGCAAAATCATTCCATATGGTTTCGGGTATGTCTTCAACAGGTAGTTTATACAGAAAGGGAATAAATTCTCGAAAGGCATACTCTCCAAGAGCTATGAGACCACGTACAGCACGACTTATGTATTGGTAATCTAGAAAAACAAATTTTCATTCACATTTTCTTAGTTTCGATATTTTCTACTCACCCCTTTCTGTGCTGATTAATCGCCCATCAAAAAATCTTTCTAACCTGCGTACTATATGGTACAGACATTCACTTTGAAAATAACCATTTATAGCAGACAAATGCCCCAAAGTTTCACATAATTCGTCAACAATTTTGCCCTCTACAGGAGAAGCAAAGTATTGTGAATTTTGATAACCGCCCTGTATTTCTTCTTCATCTGCATCTGGTTGTAGTTTGTAAATTCTCTCAGCATTTTCGCCATTGGTATTAGTGTCTTCCATATTCTCCACCGTCGATTGTGTATGATCCATGTAGTCCGATTCAAGCTTATCAATTTCCATTTTTATCGAATCCTCGCCATTGTTATCTTCTGTTTTCGTTGCTGTATTATTTTGTATCTTAATACTTTCATAGGGAGCTAATAGTTGGCATATAAGTATTTCGGATAAATGGAAATATTCTTCACGACAATCAACATCACGACATTGTGGATTTGTTGCAAGGGCTCTCAATAAACGCCAACAACGTTGGCATATTTCCGAACTCTGTTTAAATGCAATCATTTGTATTACTTTGGTAAGGAAAACACGATAGCAATTGCCCATTAAAGGGCTAAAAGCTGCTTCGGTGAGTACGGTATCTAAGTCATCTGTAGAGGAGGCATTTAAAGCCACTACAATTAAACATAAAATATTAAATTTATTACATTTAGAAATTTAATTAAAACTGAAATGTTACCGTATATAATAGCCGGTATATATTTCTTAAGATTCTCCATATGTTTGTCTTCCACGGGCCAAGAACATTTAAAGTCAGCACCTTGTGGTATATTGAAGGACACAGACTTTTGGTATTCATCGCGTAGTTCAATAATTTTATCAGAATAGAAAAAATAGCTGCCATCATAATCAATGCGATCCCAATCGCTATCCATGGCACCTAAGCAGGGAGGTACATCCGCATCTCTTAAAACCTCATTAACCAAATCGTATGTTATTGAACCACCCGAATGTCGGGCATAAGTTTTAATATTCTAAGAATACAAAATAAACGTAACTTTTACAAATATCATGGAAAATCACTTACATTTATCAATTCCCATAATCTATAAGAAGCATCTTCAGCTACCCGGGCACATACTTCTCCAGACAGTTCTACATCACTTTGATCATGCTGTTCCCATATGATTTTTATTGACCTGGGCTCTAAGCCAGCATAGCTTTTATGATTACTCTGGAATTCCACTTACAAAATTATAAACGATTACATCACACTATTCCTTCAACTTACCCTTGAAGTGGTACTTAATTCATCTCTACCACCAGAACTTCCTGACGTTCCGCCACTTTGCTGTTGCATGGCATTTTCAAACATGTTGCCCGCTCCACTTAGACCTACACCGCCAGCCATTAGTGCTGATGTGGGTGTGGTTGGTGTTGTAACGATTGTCAATTGATTTGTTTGATTATTTCCCTGTTGCTGCTGCTGTGTATTTAATTGCGATGTCGGTGTTGCACTGCCAGTGGCATTTTTACTGGAACTGTTACTACTGCCACCACCACTTGAATTTGTTTGTTCGGATTTCGATGATTTTGCTCTGGATTTTGTTGATTTTTTATTCGTTTTTGATTGTGTCGACTTCGGTGTATCTTCGTTTGTTTGTGTTGTAGAAGTTTTCATAATTTATTGCGATAATATTTTCACAGAAAATAAAAAGCAGAAAATAATAAACAAAAAATCAATTTGTTTGAACTTGCCAATGAAATAAAAAAACAATTAAAATTGTAAATAAACATTTGCTGCAAAGTCAGTATTGCCACTGTATTTGTTTGTAAAACAAGCGGTCCACTATTTTGGTTGTTGCAGATGATAGGAGAAGTAATCCGTATAAGGGTTGACTGTATAAAATTTAATTCCGTCCAACATTAGAAAATTTGAGAAACAAATGAAAACTTCTTGAATTTTAAATTAAACAATTTCAGAAATGATTAGCTGAAGTGGTTGACTACAAACACTGCTCTACTCATTGAGCCAAAAAATGAGCTTTTCGCTGAAGATATCGGTTTATTATACCGGTTCAATTATTTAAATTTTTTATAATCACCCTGTTTTAATAACTGGAAATTTACACATATAGATAATAATTGTTCGTACTTAACAGCTGACATCTGACATAAACAAACAATTCAACACGCGCTGCCGGTGTTATAATCAAACGAAATTATTTAAAAACAGAATTATTAATTAAAAATGTTGCAAGTACTTACAAAGCCTTTACATGGGCCCTGCCTTAGACGTTGTGTAGCTACACAGGTAGTTAAAAAAACACAAAATGCCGCTGCCAAGGACAAACACGAAAAACGTTCAGCTCTCATCCGTTGCAAAAGACCGTCTTTCAATCTTTACAAACCGCTGGAGGCTCATTGTAAATTTGGCACTGTACCCTTGGCTTCCTCCGGGTGGCTACATAAAAAGGCCAAAGGTGATTGGTTTCAAATCAATGCTACTGTCACTGAAGAAGATAAGTCCAAAGAAATGCAGGACATAAAAGAATTCCTTCAAAACTCCAGTATACATTTTGAAGACAAATTAAAGGAAAATCTCCGGGACGAGTTCGAGGTAAAATCACTAACCAATATACAATGCCAAGGTTGGCCTAAACTAATGGAAAATCATCATACACTAATAGCGGCCGAAACGGGTTGTGGCAAAACGATCTGCTATCTCATGCCCATAATTCAAAAGATTATAGAACGTAAAGCATCAGAAGAAAACGCACGTAAATTTAATACTCCTTTGGCGGTAATACTAACACCTGGTAGAGAGTTGGCGACACAAATTGGTGGCGTTATGGAGAAATTAAGTAAGAATTTAAATATTCGAGTTAGAACCATATTGGGCGGCAATACGAAACAATTAATGTTGAATCCTGACTTTGAAGATGTCGATATTGTGGTGGCCTCGGTGGGTGCCTTAAGTAAATTGGTTACCACTGGTATATATCGAATGGATCATGTAAGACATGTTGTTTTAGATGAAGCTGACACTTTATTAGATGACAGTTTTTCAGATAAGTTGGTACATTTTTTAAAGAGATTCCCGGTGAGTTTAAATTTCAACTTCAAAAGCCGAAATGCTGATTGATTATCATATTTTTCGTTACTTTTTAGTTCCATAAAAACCTAACACAAACTGACAGTAATATAGGTACGCAACTTGTTTTAGCCTCTGCTACCATGCCCACAAATATTGGTGAAATGCTAGACAAGGTCATAGATGTAGAGACAATAGAAGAGGTAGTCAGTCCGCATTTGCATAAATTAATGCCTCATGTGGATCAACATTTTTTGCGTGTCAACAAATCTGATCGGCCTGCATATCTTTTAACAATTGTTAAAAAAGAGTTGTCCCTACGAAAGCCTGTGATTATTTTCTCCAATAAAACACCAACTTGCGATTATGTTTCCATATTCCTTAACAACAGTGGTGTTAATTGCCTTAATCTCAATGGTGATATGCTAATGAAAATACGTGTGGGACGTTTTGAACAATTCCAGAATGCCGAATGTGATGTTTTGTCTACCACAGATGTGGGTAGTCGCGGTTTAGATACTACTCGTGCTAGGCATGTTATAAATTATGATTTTCCATTACATATCTCAGACTATATACACAGAAGTGGCCGTATAGGACGTGTGGGTAATATTGAAAAGTGCACGGTTACGAATTTGATATCATCGCGTAGAGAAATAGATGTTGTGCAGCGTATTGAACATGCAGCCCGGTGTGGTGGCTTATTGCCAGATGTTAATGCCAATATTAAGAATATTATAAATAAGAAAATAATGAAGGATATGAAGGAGGCTGGCATCGAATTGCCGCAACAACAAAATCATGATGAAGTATTTTGACGAGCATAATTGTTAAGTTTGTTATGATAAAATATGTTAATTTCTATTACTTAAAGTGTATAATAAATTTTACAAGTGTAGTTTGTATAAAATGTTACAAAATTTATTTCACTGGAATACTACCATTCACTTATAATTAATTTTCCTAACCCTTGTCTATAAAAAATCTATAAAAGCTTGCTTAAAAATTAACTGTTATTCATAAATTCTTACTAAATCCTCTATAGTAATGGCATAACCCGTTACAGGACATGTAGAGGAGCGTTCCTTTAAGCGTCTTGCTATACATTTCCAGCAATACACATAGCCCGACACTGAACAGGCAGTCGGATTTTCAATTTTCATCAGACAGATGGGGCAATCGTTAGCCGGTACATTACATTTCTTAAGCATTTCCTCAGTCTCAGGTAAGGGTTCTGGATTTTGCAAAGTTCCACCGATTTTACGCCTCTGATCATTGGAATACCACCACTGTATAAACTGTAGGAAAAAGGCCAACACCTCTAAGAGTTTAAGGAAAATATATGTTGTCTTGTCCTCCTTCAAAGGCTCATTTGGATAACGTAAGGTCAGTTTTAAAGCTCTGAATATAGGGGAATGGCTGGAAGCATATTTAATCAAATACATAAAGGTATGCACCGCCTTCGAAGCCTTATAGGCATGAAACAAATCCAGTAAATATTCTTCCCATTTGGAAATGTCCTGATTTTGAGCACGCGTTGTAAGTTTTCTCTCAATATAGGGCATAAAGGTCAATATGGAGGCAGAAATTATTTCCTGTTGCCGATTCAACAGTTTCCCACTTACAGTATCTGTTCTTTGCAAGCCATAGAAACTCTCTCCAAATGATGAACCCCGCTTATGTAAATACAAGTATTGCAGTAACCAAGTGAATAAGGGCGAAAGTTCCTCTCTTATGCGCTTGGTTTGCCAGAGCGTAAAGTCCAAACGAAGACCAAAATAATCGAAAATTTTACTTAAGGCCGGATAGATGAGATTGTCCAGAGTTTCGGCTGCAGATATTTCAAAAATCGAAGGAACATTTTGTAAATTTTGTCGCACATTAGCTGATTCAGCCATTTCATTAGGTTTTTCTTCAAAAAAATTTAAATTTTTTTAAAATATTTTTCAATATTTTATTCACTTATCAATTGAGTTGTTGTTGTGATAACAAAAGTAGTCATAGTCAGCTGTTGCTAAATGTAAACAATAGAGATGTGTAACATGCCGATAACCGAGTGAAAGAATTCTGAATCTCTACTAAGAGCTGCCAAGACTACTTAAACGTACTTAATTTAAATTGTATCGTTAAAATTTTTAATTTAAAAAATTTAAATTAAATAATTTAAATTTAATTTTGCAGTTGCAGAACCACATCCTTCTTTCTTATGTCCGTCCATTGCCTTCAACAGCTTTCATTATAATTCTTCTTCTCTACCTGTTTTTTGTTTTTGCATTTGTTATTTTTTTTCTGTTTGGAAGGAAAAAAATTGAATATCTATCTATCTATTCTATGCTACAATGCTGCTTGCTGCATGAAATATGAATGCAACATTTTTACTGCGTCACTGCACAAAATTTTGTTGCATGTAAATTTTGCATTTTTTGGCTTAAGCCTAAAAGTACTCTTTAAAGTTTTGTTTCACCTCCAATTGAAAAATTAAACTTGTTATCATCTATATGCTGCATAGTTTTAGGCATGTAAAGAAAAACACACATTTTAAATTCACACTTCTTTCACTGAATGAATCCATTTCACATTTCTATCCTTAATGTTTTTATTTTTCACATGATATTAAAATTCCCATACTGACAATATTTTAAAATCCAAACACGTCTTCTTTTGAAACCATGTATCATTTTGCTAAGAAGTACAAACTTTTTTGTGATGATTTATAAACGAAAAATATCACCAAAAGAGAAAAAAAAAACTTAAAATACAGCCTAAAAATATGCTAAATAATACAATGCAACACACAAATTGATATGGTAGCGATACATCTCTCCCTTTTTTTACTTACTACTACCTACTAGGGATGCCAAACAGGATTGATTTTTAAAAATCCCGAGTCCCAATCCCGAATTTTCCCGAAAAATTCCTAAATATTCCGGGATTTCTCTTAATAACAAAAAATTAAAAACAATTGTTTTATTAAAAATATTATTTATTTTAATCTTTATCACAATTATGTGTGTGTATAAAATAAAAAACATAAAGTAACAAAAAAGCGTAAATTAACAAAAATAATTCGTCTGTGTCTACATACCACGCATAAACACATTAGTGAAGAAACAAATATATATGTACATATGTATATGCATATTATATAGATACATATATTACTTATACTTATTGTTTCAAGTAATTTTTAAAAAAAAATCAAAACCTCTGATATTTCATCGTAGAGCATACGCTGCCGCTGATAAACATCTTTCGCAATCTACCCTTGTGGGCAGAATGGTTTCAAGATAGCTACATATATGCAGTATATTAATATTCACCTCTATCGCCTCCTTATATAAACAAATTTAATTCTTTAGAAAATTGAGTATTTAAATCATCAGCTCTATTAACAGATTTACATTCTTCGATGGCAGCGTTTAACTTTTTAACAATGAAAGTTGTGTTCTCGTCCAATTCGATGTCTGGTGATATAAAAAATTCACATAATTATTACATGAATCATACACTTGAAAAAACTACATGGGTGTTATTTAATGTAATACTAAATACAAAAAAAATGCCGTAAACACAATTTTTTTCTTACTTTATAAAGGATGTATGTATGAATTTATAATCCCGATTAAAGGGATTGGCATCCCTACTACCTACCTACATACTCACTCGTAATATTAACGGTATTTTTATTTAACATATGCGACCTTAAATTATGAAGTTTTATTTCTTTCTATTTTAACCTTAACATTGTTGGCATTATAAATAAGAAACAGTGCTCGCCGGCTTGCGAATACTGTATAATATACTGATGGTACTGTTGTTGTTATTTTATTGTTAAATCGCTAAACCGTTGCTAAAACTTACAAATCGTTTAAAGCATTAGAGAAACCAAGCGGTTTGTCTTGTGTTTGTTTTTGTTTTTCTTTCAGTCTTTTTTATATTCCCATTGCTGGTATTACAACAACACATACAGACTCTGTTTATGTTTGTAAACGAACTCTTGTACTTTTTTTCCCAGCTCAGTTGTATGTTAGTTTGGGAGAGAGAGAGAGAGAGAGCGATACCAACATTAAAATAATTCTTACTCATTCGTATGCAAACCAAATGCTTTTAAAACAGTTTTATTATAAAAATTAAAGAAAACAAGAGAAAAAATAAAACCCTTGCATAAAACTGCTATAAATTTATTTAATAAAGCTTTTGGGGTATTTTCTATTTAAAAGGTTTTAAACATTTTTTTCTCTCTTTTTTATTGGCCATTAAAATTAAAGAAGAAAATTGTTTCATTTACGACCATCACTATTTTAAATGGCATAGATGAGTAAGAGAGAGAACTTAAGCTAGAGAACAAACAAATGAGAAATTATTCATAATGATCTCCATTGCGTATGATTAATATTTGATTATAATATGAATATAACTCATACGTCTTGTTCAGTACATCTTGTATAGCATTTTGTAATAGAGATGATTGCAGTATATTGTACAGTAAATAACAATAAAATATCGACTGTTTTTTTTGAGTTTTTGGACTTGAAATATTAACATTTGACAGAAATATTGGGTGGAATGAATTTTTTTTTATTATAATATGGCAGATTATTTCATGCAATCACCGTAGTCTAGTAGGTAGTGTGTTGGCTTATTCGACGTAAGACCTCGGTTCAAATCCCAGGTCAGACATCTCCAACTAAACGAAATATGAAAAAATATTTCTTCGGCGACTTCACAACCTACACAACATATGTAAGTGGTGTGAGAAGCTAAGTCGTAGTCCAGAATTAAATATATGTTTTTTTTTAAAGAAATTCCTTATTGTTCGCCCAATTCCGCGTGCCAGCGTTCGCAACTTGATTGATTCTTCTTTACACTCTTCCGTGTATAAACTAATAATTGTTCGTTAGATCTTTACAACGGAGATCTTCAAACCACAATCTCTTCACACGCAACGCGTCTTCATACAAGACTGACCTGAATTTTTACTGATCCCGTTGCCTGCTTTGTCTTACTTTTTATATCGCTGGGTGAACAGTCTGATGAATGTTCTTGAAGGAGAATGACTTTGCCTTCGCGAAATCTCTATAAATGTAAACATGTTGTTTACGTTATTGTTGTTTGTGTATTTTGTTTATGTTTGTTCTTGCAGTGTTGTTGTTGCCTATCAGTTTACTTGTTAATCCCTATTTTGTACTGATGTTGCTGCTGTATTTTTGTTTATTCGTTGATCATGTAAACAAGTCCATTGTTTTTGTTTTTGTAGCTTTTGTTTATTATTTTCATGTTAAACGATAACACCATTTCCATTTTCGTATCAATATGTACGCATTCTCCTGTCTTTAGATATTAAGTGTTATTAGTAAATAATGTGTACATTCTTATTTAATGTATGACGATGGCTTTTTAAATGAAATACTGATTTTTGGTTAACAAATGATTTCATTTCCTTGCGTAGTCTTCTTCCAGCGTTATACACTTCGCCCTAAATTTGTAGAAGCAATAAATTGCTTGCTCCAAAATCATTTCATTTCGATTAAAATCATTTACGCCTTATCGGTTTACTAATCAAAGGTATCAAAACAATGTATAGAAAACCGTATGATATCTTTATTTTACGCTTCAAATAATACAATATTTTACAAATGAAAAGCAAACATTATTACCTCAAGGCAATTTTTTAAAAATATTCACTTGATATTTCATTCTTTTTCTATTTTTTAATCTCTTTCCCAAAAAAAAATCTCCACTTTTATTTAACATTTCTTATCTGGTATCAGTTTAGGGGTATGTATTTGCATATGCATGTGTATCTATGAGTATAAACAATACAAAAGTTATCGAAAAATCAAATTTTATGAGAAAAAAAAACAAAAACAAAAAGGAAAAAAATAATAAAAGATTTCTCTTCCTACGTTTCTTTTTTTTTGATTTTAAAAATTCCATGTTTTTACGAAATAGGCATTAGAGAACAATTGAAGGCAATCGTAATCAAACAATAAGGGTTTAACACTTCGTTAAGCACTTAATTTCCGGTAAATTGAACTGAATATTGTTTGATCTCTGTGTGTGGATAAATATTACCAACTTACAGCTCCCTTACAACTACAAGCACATACCCAAGTTGGAATATGAGAAAAATATGAAATTTATGTGATCATAAAATCATGTATTTATTCTGTTCATTCATAGACTTTTTAGTTTTATTTTCTTATTGCAAAAGGAAAACATAAATCATTGAACAACAGAGAGCCAAAAGAAAACCAATTTAATTGTTTATTCTATGAAAAAAAAAAAAAATAATTTCTACTTTGTACACAGAAGGCCTTTTAACAAATCTGAAAAATGACTACTAAGCAGCGGAGATTTTATAGACTTTCTGAACCTATTAGTATCGGGTTATCGGATGCTATTCTGTGAGAAACTAGGTCGTAATCCTGGCTGAAGAGTTGTAATGGCCCATAATGTATGTATTTTATTAATGGAGGCCATTAGGTTGGCCTGTTTTAGCTTGGTTTCAGCATTTGTTACTACGTGTCATAGACGACGTGAGAATTTTAGGTTATTTAGACGTCTTCTCACTTTAGCTAGGCTTTGTTTAAACGGGAGGATACCTGGTGTATACAAAACTCATTTCTTTTCAATTGAAATATCTCAGCTGCTTTCTAGCAAAAACTCTGAGAACAAATCAAATTATCATGGAAAGTTTCTCAAAAATCTGTCATTCGGATTTGACTTTAAACTGGAGGTCCCTCCACTCATGGAGAAAATTAACATAAACAATATAGATGGCGTAAGAAGCTAGGTCGTTGTCCTGACTAAAGGTTTATAACGACTAATTAATTAAGGTAAGACATTCTCTGACCTACGAATGCCTGGTATGGTAGGAATATTTAGGCAAGAGTACTAACATCAACTTGATACAGGGTTGGAGGCTCTTTGACGTCTGTTTTTGCTGAACCTTAGAATGAAGGCCCCAGCAGTTAATATTAGTGAGCAACTAAGGGCGATATTGGTCACTTGTGAATCCTAATAAAATTGGAAACTTTCAGGAACAAGTAGTTCTTGATGTCACATTTCTCGAATAAGTGTAAAACGTCTATGTCGTGTAAATGTGATTGGCCAAAAGGTGTAAAGAAAACTGAATGGAGTTGTGGGCGGAGACATGTACAATCCTCACAATAAGGCTACTGGGAAATTGCAGCGTTTTCTAGGCGAAAGGCTCGGTTATACGAGGTGGCTATCTAGGCACTGCGTTCCACATTATTATCTCCAAGATAGAGTTTGGCTGTCGCGACACTTTCAATAGATGACAGAGCTGCATAACGTTCTCAACCGTTAAACTGTAAAGCGGATGAATTGCCCAGATGTGGCACAATCTTTACACATTCAGTTGAATTTTCTGCATTCGAAATGTTATTATGTTTCGGCTGCGTAGCAGCTTCGAATGTATAAGGTAAGTCAGCTAAAAGGTTCGATAGAGGGCGTAGAGAAAGTCTATTTTAACTCTAAAGGAGGATGGGCATTGGGAGGCTAAAGTCATGAGTTCGTTGGAGAGAAAGGAAAAACGAACAGTTCTGAGTGCGTACTTCGATAGGCGAATACTTACATACACGCATAATTGCTCAATAAAACCCTTTAGTCAGGATTACGACCTACCTTCTCAAACCACTTATGACATACAATTTTATTTACACTCAGAGTTTTTGCCGGAAATCTGCTGAGAGGTAGTCGCCGAAGAAATATTTTTCACATTTCGTTTTTGTTATGGTTTTGGAATAAAACAATGTTTTTTTTTATGTTTAATAAAAATGTATATTTAGTTTATAAATTCAAAACCAAAAGTGAATGAAAAATTATTTTTACAATTTAACATAAAATGTCTATGAATCATTGTTATTCTATAATTTCAATATTGCAAGTAAAAATGTAGCAAGTGTTTAACTACAATATTTCCCTTTGTTTAAAAAGTTTTATAATCTTTCATCCAATTAGGAAGTTGACGGTTTCTTTTAGACCTGGGAACTTCTAAATTATCCGTTGAAATTGTTGGAATTGAGTCAAACTCTATTGAATCAGACGTAGAGTGAAATGAAGATTCCTCTTCAAGTTGATTGTGTGTACCATTACTTTCTTCAGTATTTTGATTATTTTCTAAAGATGATTGATTAAGTACATCTAAAATTGAATCTGATTTACAACCCTGACTGATTGGTAAAGTGTTGTGTAAATCAAACATTTCCAATAATAAATGTGTAGAATTTATCCGATCTTCATTACCAAACCTTCTCTTAATCTGATTTGCATGCGAACGTATAAGTCTTTGTTTATTTTTATCATTTACTAATACATTGTAGTTAACAGTTCCTATACGTTCAATTATTTCGCCGGTTACCCACATGTATTTATTAGCTCTGAAAACTTGAGCATATACTTTTTCTCCTGATTTGAAACTTCTATCTTTTGCTCCATGTTTTCTGTTAAATATTGCCTCTTGTCGAACATTCCGAGCAGTGTGTATTGGCTGCTGTGGTTTTAATAAGTCCAAAGTCGTTCTAATTTTTCGATTTAGAAACAGTTCTGCTGGTGACTTTGAATCTAATTTTGGTGTTGATCTATAAGTTTGAAGAAAAGTTTCCAAATTTTCCTTACTTGTCCCTTCATTTTCGAGTTTCGCAAGAGCGCGTTTTAACGTTCCAACAAATCGCTCAGCTTGACCGTTAGATTGTGGGTGATATGGTGCAGATTTCAAATGCAATATTCCTCTATTTAGAATAAAATTTTGGAACTGTGCACTTACGAATTGACTACCATTATCTGAAACAATGGTATTTGAATTTCCATATCTAGCGAACATTTCTGTAAGTTTTGAAATTATAGTTGCTGATGAAATGTTTGATATTTCAAAAATTTCTGGCCATTTTGAAAAAGCATCAACAGCAACAAAATAATATAATCCATTACATGGGCCTGCAATGTCTATGTGAATGCGTTCCATAGGTTTACTTGTTAAAGGCCATGATTGTAGAGTATGTTTAACTGGCGCAGAACAAATCACAGCACATTGATGACAGTTTCGTACATAATTAATAATGTCTGCATCAATTCCTGGCCAGTAAACATGACTTCTTGCTAGTGATTTCATTCTTTCTTTACCTGGATGACCTCTATGAAGTTGTTTTAGAATACAACTTCTAAATTTGGAAGGTATTACAATCCTATTATTATACATAAGACAACCTTGAACTACACATAATTCCGTTCTTCTGGCATAGAACGGCGCAAGTTCGTTTGATGCCTTTCTGGTCCATCCATTATTAAGTGCTGATATGACTGATTGTAATGTTTTACATTTATTTGTTTCTTGCAGAACCATCTTGAATGTTATTGGAAGTGAGCTAAAGTGTTCAGTTAGCATTTCCGAGCAATCTTCTTCCAATTTGGTACAGGCAATTACGATATCTTCGTCAGGTTTCCATTTTGAATCGATGAGTCTTGATAAAACTTCAACACAACCAAAGTCTTTGGTGTTAATGTACTCGATTTTGAAATCATACATCATCAGTATTAATGCCCAACGTTGAAGTCTATTTGCTGCGTAAGCCGGTATACCAGATTTGCTACCGAAAATTGTTAAAAGCGGCTTATGATCAGTACACAATATGAAATGTCGACCATATATATATCTATGAAATTTTTTTACAGCAAAAATCAACGCCAGACCCTCTTTTTCAATTTGAGAATATTTTTTTTCTGCTGGTGTAAGTGTACGAGAAGCATGAGCAATAACTTTCTCTGACTTATCTGGATAAATATGGCAAATGAATGCACCAATACCTTTACCTGATGCATCTGCTGCAACCTTGATTGGCAGTGACGGATTGAAATGTGTTAACAGCAAATCTGATTGTAATAGGATCTTGAATTCTTGAAATGCTTTCTGACATGCGGAATTCCACTCAAATTTTGTGTTTGACTTCAATAAATTATCAAGTGGAGCTCTTAGATTAGCCATTTGATGGATATATTTACCATAATAATTAATTGAACCCAAAAACGATCTTAGTTCTGATATATCTTTTGGAGCTGGTAAATTTAAAACAGTTTCGATTTTGTCAGGATCGGGCCGTAATCCATTTACTGACATTATGTTACCAAGATATTTGACTTCTTTTGCGAAAAATTTGCATTTTTCAAATTTGATGTGAAAATTGTACTCACGTAGTTTTTTAAAAACCTTGTTGACGTTTTCTATGTGTTTTTCAACTGTAGTACCACCAATAATTATATCGTCTATGTATGCTGCTGCATCGTCTATACCCGCAAGCATTGTATCCATGATTTGTTGAAAAGCACCTGGAGCACTTTTTACACCAGGAGCTAAACGATTGAATGTAAACAAACCCTTATGTGTGTTGATTGTGAGAAGTTTGGCGGATTCTGGTGTGACTTCTGTTTGTAAATAAGCATCAGAAAGATCAATATGTGTATACAAACAACTGTTAGCCACTTTTGCATACAAATCTTCTGGGCGGTGAAGTGGATATTTGTGAGGTTCCAAGCTATCATTTAATCCAGTTGAATAATCCCCGCAAATGCGAATTTTACCATTTGGCTTCTTAATAGCAACAATGGGTGCTGCCCAATCTGAGAAATCAACAGGAGACAGTATTCCTAATGACTGTAACCGTTTAATTTCGTCTTCTATCAGTGGAAGCATTGCATATGCCACCGGTCTTTTGGCTCTAAAAATGGGTTTAGCATTCTCTTTTAGATGTAATTGTACTTTCATTTTAGTACATTTTGCTGGAGTGTCCTGAAAGATATCTGCAAATTTATCTCTAATTTCGTGTAACGTATTAGAGTTGATTGTAGTCTGTTTAATCTGGCAGCAAATTTTATTTAGGGGTTGATCCCAGATACCAAAAATATCACACATATCAGTGCCAAATATTAAAAGCGTATCAAATTCTACAACTGACAATTTGCATACCCGTACTTCATCCTTTAGCCTGACCTGGCAATCAAACTCGGCTAGAAGCTTGATTTTATTATTGGAAGCACTCGTTACAAAACAATTTTTAAACTGTTTTCCTGGTTTACCCATTTTTATCCACAGGGATTTACCTATCATTGAGATGTCTGAGGCTGTGTCTAGCTGTAGTTTAACATCAAACCAATTACTGTTTTGAATAGATACTGAAGGATTGATATTAACTATGACGTATTTGCGCCTGGAAGCATGAGATATCTTATTGATTTGAACTACATTCGATTTTGGAGAACTTGAACTTTTCTTATATTTCTTGTTTTTCTTCTTATATGAAAAACTATTTTGTGATGAATTACTTTTACCTGTAGATTTGCAGTACCCTTCCTTGTGACCAACAATATTACATTGACTACATTTGTGGTTAAGGAAAGTGCAATATCTTGCGTAATGCATGGCGCCACAATTCCAACATGGGGTTTTTGGAATCTTATTGTTGTCATCTTGTTTTGATTTTTGAAAATTTGATTTATTAACGGCATTAATGGACACTGGTGTGCTTTCTTCCACCATGGCAGTATCCCGTTTAAGATTTATTAGCCTTTGAGCACTGGTAACCAGTTTGTTGATTGTTTGATTTGAATCATCCTCAAGAATAGCTAATGATTTCATACGAACTTCCGTATCTGAATGAGATTGGAGCCCGCAAACAAAAACTAGACATTTGAATTGATCGGAATTCATTTCGGATAGTTTAAATTGTTCACAAACTTCATTAATGCGAGCCGCGTAAGATATTAAATCCTCCTGAGGTTTTTTTACAGTCTGTAGACATTTGTACCGTAAACTAAACACTGATTCTTGTGTGCCAAACATACCTTTTAGGATATTAACTGATTCTGCAAATGAAATATCCCTAACATTCTTGGGAAGAATGTAAGCAGCATATTTTCCGTAAGCAACAGGATTTAGCTTCCTCATTAAAAGTCTCACACGAGCTGCGTCATCTAAATTTTTACCATCCACCAGAAATATATCTTCATGACGGCTGTACCACACGTTGAATGTGATAGAATTTTCTGGATCAAAATAGAATTCTGCTATACAATTCGATAATTTGTCCATTAATTCCTCCTGATTTGTTGAAACACTTAAGGATAATCTTGATAAGATTTCTCCTTGTTTTTGGAGTAATTCAAGGATTTTAGGATCTGTTGCCATTGTCCTCGTCGCCACAATTTTATGTTATGGTTTTGGAATAAAACAATGTTTTTTTTATGTTTAATAAAAATGTATATTTAGTTTATAAATTCAAAACCAAAAGTGAATGAAAAATTATTTTTACAATTTAACATAAAATGTCTATGAATCATTGTTATTCTATAATTTCAATATTGCAAGTAAAAATGTAGCAAGTGTTTAACTACAATAGTTTTGTTGGTGATCTCTGACCTGGGGTTTGAACTGTGGCCTCATGTCTAGTAAGCTAACATACTCACTTCTAGACTACCGAGACTTCGATGGGCGAGAGCAAAAATAAAAGAAACTTTAAAAGTTTAAAAATTCAAAAGACTTTCTCCAATTAAACTTTGACTACGCAAAGTGTGTCGTATAATAAGTTGAAGGGCTTTCTTTACATAGCCAAGTTTGAACAAATGCTTGTTGCTTTATTGTTTTTAATTGAATGTGTTCAACTTTACCTTTTTTCTCAACAATTCAAAGTGTGTTGACCTAGGCAACCTTTATAAAACTTAAGCTCAATTTTTTCACGTTAATAGTTGAAGACAAAATTCATGCAAAGAGAAAAAGAAGAAGAGAAGAGCTACTTCTTCTTATTACTATATTCCACTATTTTCCACTATTTTCTATAGTTTCTTTACCATTTTCCACGAATAACAATTGGCCAAGCAAAAGTATTACGAAATAAAACTAGGAATTGTTGTGTACACGAGTACTTCGTAATACTTTTTTTTTAAATGAAAAATAAAATGAAATAAAAGTAAGAAAACTTTAAATAAAAAAAAAAACTAAAAAATAATAAAAACTAATACTTAGGAAAAGGAGAATAGCAGAAGGATAAAAATGAAAACAAACTGAAGTACTTTTCAACACAAAGAAATGCTAATTTCCTTAACGCTTCTCATCTTAACAGCTTGAGTAGCAGGCAAAGCAACAAACAGCAGCTGCTGAAAACAATACAAAACAAAAACAAGAAGAAAAAAGAGGAGAATAAAAATTAAGCGTTTGTAATGGAAATTGAAAATGAAAATTGCATTTTTCTTTATTTTTATTTTGTTGTTGTTGTTGTTGTTGTACACAATACAATAAAGTAAATTAAATAAAAAGTACAACAACAAAAAATGATAATTTTTTTAGACACGATTCTATGTCTGCAGATACTTCACATTATTTTTGTTACGTCTGAAATGTAAAAACTGTTTAGCGTACACCATCATAGATAAGACATTGAATTGAAGATGAGAAGAAATTGAAGAAGATTTGAAAGAGAATAGATTAAAATAAAGAGGAAGAAGAAGTTTTTAATAAAATTAATTTAATTATTTCTTAGATTTCGTTCTACTTCTATTACGTTCAGGATTTTTAAATCTATTTGTCGCATTCCGTATTCTGTAAGGCCGAGAGTTTTTTTTTATTTGCGATCAACATTCAAAGCCGATGGTGGATACTCATACATACATACGTATCTGCGTACATAACTGATCTTTACAACCCTTGAGTCAAAATTACAACCTAACTTCTCACACCGCCTACGTTGTGTGTGTTAATTTTATCCATAAGTGGCGGGACCTACAATTTAAAATCGCTTCCAAACGACAGATTTTTGAAAAACTTTTCATGGCAATTTCTATTTACTCTCCAAGTTGTTTGACAGAAATCTGTTGAGAGGAAGTCGCCGGCAAATTGTTTTTTTTTTGGAGATGTCCGACCTGAGGTTTGAAACATGGCCACACGTCTAATAAGCCAACACATTACCTACCAAACTACGGCAACATGGCCGATACTCATGCAGTGCATTATGCTGGACCTAGGGACACATACATAAGGTTAGTGCGTTTAAAGAGCGAATTTTGTCTGTAAACAATTGTACGATCTAGTGACTCTAAGACAGACGGGTATTACGCAACAATATGTGACCTTCAGGAACAAGTTCCTTTATTTCCCTCGCGCATATACCATTGATACATACAAACGCATAATTACATAACATAATTGGTCACTACAACCCTTTAGTCAGGATTACAACCTAGTTTCTTACACCTCTTATGTTGTGTGCGTTAATTTTCACACATAAGTGGTGGGACCTACAGTTTAAAGTCGACTCCGAACGACAGATTTTTGGCAAATTTATTTACTCACAGAGTTTTTGTCAGAAATCTGTTGAGAGGAAGCCGCCGAAGAAATAGTTTTTTTCATATTTCGTTTTGATGTCTGACCTGGGGTTTGAACCTTGGCCTTTCGTCTAATAAGCCAACACACTACCTACTAGACTACGGCGACTTCATCCTCTTTGTCATTGTCCAGAATATTGAAACGTGAGACAAAAGCTTCTTGGCCACTATAAATTAATGGACAGAACCTGTGTAGTAGTCTATTTATAAAAGACGTTATAAGAGACGTATTTTTCTGCATTTTGTTTTTTTGGAAATGTCTGACCTAGATGTCTGATCTAGATATCTGACCCACACTTTAATTGCATTTAAATTTTCATTTAATTTTTGATTTTTATTTGAAGTGCATTTAATTCGTTTCCATCGTAACCACTTAAATTTGCATACCTACCTACCTATTAATAATAAATCCGTATATTTATTTCATTTAATCCTGAATGTGCTTCATTTCATAATAAAAATTTAAGTATAGATTTCGCCTTCATTTTTTTTGTATCATTTTAAGCCAAACAAATATTCCGTAGATTACTTTAACAGAATTATATTCCCTATCTTGCTCTCTTTTAAAATTTTCCTGTTGATTAATTCAAAAATATTTCATTTGTAAGTGAGTGTGTACCTTTGTATGTGTGTGTGCATGGATTTGTTCCGTAAATGTAATCGTATTTTGTAATATTTATTATTATTTGGATTCATAAATTACAATCAAATATAATCCAAATAAAATAAATTTATTGCAAATGAACATACTTTTTTCTTTCAATACACACACACACACACCCTCTTTTTCTATTGCTTTTTTTTATACACTCTCTGACATACATACACGTTTATCCACTTCATTTCATTTGTTCACTGATTGTTAGTGTGTAAATATCGTAGGTTTGTAGATTTTTTCGTTGGTATTTGAAATATTTTTCATGAAAATCTACAGAAAATTTTTCTAACGTTTTTAAAAAAAGTTTTTTTTTAAATTTTTTTTCAAACGTTAAAATTTTACATATTTATGTAATACGAATTGATGGGCTATGTATGGCAGGTTTCACAATTAAATTTTGGATTTTATTTTAAAATTATTATCGGAAAATTCTTATATAACTAGTGGATACTATCGAAGACATTTGACAAAGTAAAATCAGCTTCTTTACAATAGTTTTCCCCACGCACTTGCTATGGAGATTTCAGTCTTAAGTGCTATGGCATCGTTCTGAGTAAACGTCGAGTGGTTTGCGACTGCAAGTATTCCTTTAGATTTAGGTTACTTGGCATAGAGACGAGATGGTTGATGTACTTGATAGGTTGGGATATCACTCGACTCATTCTACATGATATTAAATAGCAAGGAACCTTTGACTCTATATTATCACATGAGATTGGTATTGTCATGCCTAGAACAGCTCTCTGCCTATTTCTACAGAATATTTGTAGGTGAGGAGATATTTAAAACAATAGTGTGTCTCATCTGTAACACTCCAGTTCTATGTAGACGACAGGAAAGTGTTGCCTTGAGGATTTAAACCATATGTCGAAAGTTGATATTTACGTCCTTCTGCGATGTATAATAAAATTATTAGGGATCTACGCCAGAGCAGGTGAATTTTTTCCGTAACCCTCGGCATTCGAAATGGGTATGACCAGACGTCGGCATCAATGTCCCCCAGGGGAAGAATATCTTCGGCTTTTTACACACATAGGACACGAACATCAATAATGTTCTTTAAAACGAGCCTAAAAATGCATTCAGTTGCTTGTTAGCTTCTAAAGAAGAAGGCTCATGTCGCTTTTTTTCAGACTTCGAATATACACCCAAAGAAATATTACACTAATATCAATGAGAAATGATTTCGATTTTTGGAAAAATACTTGCCAAGTTAAATACGGTGTCTTTAGGGATTTAGCGCAGTACAATTTTTCAATATTTTCCGCTCTCATATACATATTATTGGGTTAATAAGTAGACTTGAAAATATTACTAATAATTTTCCTCTGGGTTAACACATGCCTCTCACAAATACACTTACATTTTTATCGTGTTCTCTTTGTGCCGACGTCTGGGTATGACCCCTACCTCGGTTATTTTGGCCATTAGGCAAAAGTTCTTTCGGGATGATATCCTATCCTGGGTCAATGAGGAATCTTGCTCCACTTCCAGACTCACTTGGCTTTCGGTGGGTAGAAGGCATACCAACCGAATACTCAAACTTGATAGCAATATCATCTCGATCACAGTGGTCATGCTTAAAGGCCATGCATGTAACAACTTTTGTCGCGGTCTGCTGAAGAGGAGGCAACTGTCATCCATTTTCTTTGTCAATGCCCATCCATTCCGAGGCGCGGATTTAGAATATTTGGCTCTCCAGTCCTTGTTAGCTTAACTGACTTATCATTGGATTCAATGATATAGCCTCGAAGGATATAGCTTACGAAACTTGCAGGCTGTTTTCCAGCATAGGATGGTCGCACTTTGACTACGATCACCTCTGGCATCACTACGGGCTGCTATGCATGCTCAAGTGTGCTTTGGTAATCAAGGCGACCACTTCGACCTAGCTTTCGACCTTCGAGAGGTGTACGTTCGTGCTAGCTTATCTGATCTCTGTGTTTATATTCTACTTTTTTATTTTAAAGTTCTCTACACTTTGCATCACTTTTCTCGAGCGTAGAACCCATGATCTCTTACTGTTTTTGTATTTACTATTATGGCTGTAAACGTAATCAAATCTACATGCCTGCCATAAGGTACGCAATGAAGATGTACGTAATACGCTACATACACCCAGAGAAGCCAATATATTTACCGGAAATTTTAAGCACATAATCACCCATTCGCAGTCAGTCAGAATTAGGACCTTCTAGAGCTTCTCACACCATTTATGTTGTGTGAGTTAATTTTATCCATAAGTGGAGGGACCTACAGTTAAAAGTCGACTTCGAACGACAGATTTTGTTTTTGAGAAACTTTTCATGGCAATTTTTATTTTCTCACAAAATTTTTGCCAGAAATCTGCTGAGAGGTTGTAGCATTTCGTTTTGTTGGAGACGTCTGATCTGGGGTTTGAACTATGGCTTCACGTGTAAAAAGCCAGTACAGTACCTTCTAGACTACGGTAACTAGGAAGATAATTAGACAAGTTAAACTCACCAAAGAGGCTTAAATGATGAAGAGGGAGAGAAGGGAACAATGAGTCAATAACTTAATGAAAAATATATACAGCAGAATTAAGGGTATAATAATAATTTACTGATCACCAAATGGCTGGAAAAGATAGACTGAAAACGAGTTCATGTATCTTGGAATGAAATTTTGTAATGATTAATAGACTTCAATGGGGGTTATACGTTCAGCTGGGAATTAAAGGAAGACACATAAACTTTTCGGTGAAATGCCTCATATGTATGATGTACAGTTTTGTAGGTAAAATACAGAAAATATGTTAAAAAAAGGCAAACATGTCTGGCAAGTTTAACAATACAGAGATGGATAAATTCATTGGGTATATTAGATTGGGTAGATTAAGTCGATGATAATACAGCAGCATTATTTCGGTTTCTAAAGGAGACCTATTTAACAAACGTAGGCTAAGGTTAAAGTAGCAAATGTTAAGAACGTCTAACAAATCGAAAGACAGACAGGCAGACAGACAGACAGACACTTGAAAATAAAAAATTTGTTCTTTTTTTTTCAGAAAAACAGAAAAAAGTAAATAAATTTGCATATATTTGATGTCTTTACACATATTTTTGCCAGTTTAAACAAGTTTTTTTTTGCGCTCGCTTTTTTCGTTTTTTCTTTACAATTCATTTTTCAGCTACAAATTTTGTTAGGTTTTCCATTTGTAAGGCATACAAAGAAAATATTTCATAAGGTGTGTACGGTGTTCTCTTTGAATAAATTCTGAATAATAAAAAGAGAAAGATAAAGAGCAAGAGCAAGAACGTTAGAAAAGTTATTTGTACAAATTTGTTACTCAAAGTTTAAAGGTAAAGGATGTTTTGCATTCAGAAAAAGGATTTAAAATTAATGCTTTCATGTCAGTAGTAGTCGTTTTTGAACAGGTGCTTTTTCTTTTTTTCTGTTTTCCTTTTGCTCTGACAAATCAGTTGGGCTAAGGTAAGTTTACGTTTCTGAGTTCATATACAATTTTTTTCGGTGGCATAAGAGATTAACAGTCTTACTTTTCATCACACAATAGCGGAAATCTATTAAATGAACAATATTTGTAACCTTTTTTCTAAAGAATATGTAAAGAAAAGGAAAGTTAAGGGCAGAGAATACCTTGAAAGAATGTAAAATAAAATGAATTTTAAAAAGATTTATTTGTCATTGTTGCGATGTTTGACATGTCCCATCGCAAATGTTGCAACTAAGTCCCATCGCAAATGTTGCAACTAAGTCCCATCGCAAATGTTGCAACTATGTCCCATCGCAAATGTTGCAACTATGTCCCATCGCAAATGTTGCAACTAAGTCCCATCGCAAATGTTGCAACTAAGTCCCATCGCAAATGTTGCAACTAAGTCCCATCGCAAATGTTGCAACTAAGTCCCATCGCAAATGTTGCAACTAAGTCCCATCGCAAATGTTGCAACTAAGTCCCATCGCAAATGTTGCAACTATGTCCCATCGCAAATGTTGCAACATTATCAATATGGGACTTCGAGAAGCCAGAAGTGTTTGTGGAGAAGCCTTTGCATCCAGAAAAAGTGACTGTTCGGTGAGTTTTATGATCCGGATGTGTCTGTGGGGAAGCATTTGTTTGAAATTTACACTGAAAGAACGGTTACCGTTTTATTTAAAGCATTATGATCGTATAATAACAGACGTTTTATGATATAGAATTGATGATTATGAATTGGACAGCATGGGGTTTCAATAAGACGATATCTTTAACTAAGCCACACGATCGATTTGAGATTTATTGCATGAGAAGTGTCCAGTAAAAGTTATTTTACGTTTCAGCGTCAATTCAATTGATTTTTATTGTGGGGCCAATGCTGCTGCGATCATTTCAATGAAATAGAATTTCGCAGATAATGCCAATGTCTAAGCATTATAATGAAATGAGAGTTTCATTCAATTTCCAGATTTCTGGCAAGACTCTGAGACTAAATAAAATTGCCATCAAAATGTTTCTCAAAAATCTGTCGTTCGCAGGTGCCGCCGATCATAAATAAAAATTAACACACACAACATAAGTGGTGTGAGAACTTAGATCGTAACCCCGACTGAAGGGCCGTAATGACCAATTATGTATGTATGTATGAATGTGTGAGAGTTTCATCCAAATCATAGCATTATATGGGCTTGATCCCATTGTGTTTTAGCAGTGGATAAAAAAGCCACTAAAGTTTTTCTTTTTCTACAACATAATCCTATTGTTGCAGTTTCTCCTGTAGATTCCCTTGATTTACTCAAGTTTCAGCAACTTTATTATTAAGTTAACTCCCACTTATAAAACTGAACCAAGTTTATGACTTGAAAAATTTGTATGGAAATTAATTTCTTTATCCTTTACTACTCTTTCAGTCGTTTTTTTTTTAGTTTCACCTGACGTTGAGGAAAGTAGAAAAGGTCCAGTGAGTCAAAACGTAATTATGCATGAAAACTGTTTTATTCCTCTGACCTTCTGCACTGCTTCCGTTTAAGCCTTTTCGTGTTGGCTGCTTTACATAATTTTCGATTTTGCCTTTTATTTCTGGTTTCTTTTAAAGGATTTTTATAAAAAAGTAAAAATTTTAATTACAAATTATTATTTATTTCGCGTTGATTTTTTTATTTTCTTTTAAACGCACTTTCAATCGTTGCTTTGTAGGCAACGATTGGCGTTAAAGGAAAAGCGATTTAAAATGTTGTTGGAAAAATATTTTTAATGAAAGGCAAATGAAAACGGGGGTCAACAATACCTCATTACGACCATTCAAAAGAAATTTCAGGCTGATTGTATAAGCCTAGATTTTTTCTTTTTCAATTAACGGTTACATTTATGTTATGGCTATAAATATGAAATTATTGTGAAAAAGAAAAATGAAAATTGTGATATTAAATTGCCTTGAATAATAAAAAAAATAATTTCTAATTAAATAATTTAATTTTTGCTAAAGATTTTCTTAAAAACAAAGTAATTATTCAATTTAAATTAAATTGTTTTTAAAAAAAGGGTAAAAATTCAAAAAAAAAAAAGAAAAACTTGTAGGTTTGCATATGCAAATTAGGCTGTTTTTAGACCCAAAAAATAATTGAGATTTTTAAAAGTAGGTGAAAAACAGAAAGAAACATGACAATTAAATTTATGCTTAAAATATAACGATTAAATTTTAATATGAACGTAACCGCCAGACGTCAGAACGTATCTGGATAAAATGTAAAACTTGGATATTCAAATCCAATTTAATTCGATACTGAAGTTGAAGAGATATTTTGTCACAAATAGTTAAAGGGCTATCCACTTCGAGGTTTCAAAAGTATGGGACTGGAATTCGACATCTGTCAAACTAAGTTGTGAAACCAATTTTTTTCTTTTCAGTTGAAAGTCTGACGTTGACGAAAATGGATCGCTTAACTATCACACAACGCATAAAAGTTATCAAAACCTGCTACAAAAACAGTGATTCTACCACAGGCACGTATCGTGCTTTAAGAGGAGATTATGGTTTACATAATCGTCCAACTACGCAAGCAATTGGCAAAATTGTGAAGAAATTTGAAGAGACTGGAGTGGTTACAAATATTGAAAGGCCTGTGCATCGTTCCGCTCGTTCCGCTGAAAATATCGCTATTGTAAGTGAAAGTGTTGCCGAAGACCCGAATGTGTCGATTCCTCGTCGCTCTCAGGAATTAGGACTGTCTTACGGCACATTATGGCGTATTTTGCTTTTAGATCTACACCTACATCCATATAAAGTCCAGCTCATGCAACAACTGAACCCAGCTGACCATTCACAATGTCTTAGATACGTGGAATATTTGATTGAACAACAGGCAGTGGACGGCAATTTTTCGCACAAAATTTTCTTTAGCGATGAAGCACATTTCACACTCGGTGGGTATGTTAATAAACAAAATTGTCGTATTTGGGGTTCTGAGAATCCTCAAGTAATTGAAGAGAGGCCATTACGTCCAGAAAAAGTCACTGTTTGGTGCGCTCTTTGGTCCGAAGGTGTGATTGGACCTTACTTCTCCGAAAACGACGATGGAACGACTGTCACCGTCAATTCGGAGCGTTATGGTCATATGATAACCGACTTTTTTTTGCCTGCTATTGAAGAATACGACACCGTCAACAAGACGGTGCCGCGTGCCACACAACTCGAACGAATATGGCTTTATTGCAAGAGACATTTCCTGGCCGCGTAATTTCTCGTCGTGGCGATATCAACTGGCCACCAAGATCATTCGATTTGACACCATTAAACTTTTTTTGTGGGGCTACGCGAAAGACCGTGTTTATGCAGATAAACCTTCTTAAACACTTAAAAACCAACATTCGTCAAGTTATGGCTGAGATACCGTCCAATATGTGTCAAAAAGTGGTCGAAAATTACCTCAAAAGAATCAATGCTTGCAACTCTTCGCGTGGAGGTCATTTAAATGATATAGTGTTTCACACATAATGTCAACGTTCAAACTTTACAAAAGAAATATCATGAAAAAAATATTTTATATGTGTTTTATTTACGTTTACTTTTGAAACCACGAAATGGGTAACCAATTAGTAATAAATTTGCATAATCTGCATACATACATACATAATCGGTCATTATAACCTCTCAGTTAGGATTACGACTTAGCTACTCACACCACTTGCGTTGTATTTGTTAATTTTATTCATAAGTCGCCAGAAATCTGCTGAGGGGAAGTCGGCGAAGAAATGTTTTTTTTTTCATATTTTGGTTTTGTTGTAGATCTCTGACCTGGGGTTTTAACGGTAGCTTCATGTCCAATAAACCAACACACTACTTACTAGACTGCAGCGACTTCAATTAAATACATTTGCTTTATGAAAAGTTCTACATTTAGTACAGGAGTTTTGAAGTTCCTTTCATCAAATTAATGTTTAAAGTTTACATATGAGAAATGTAGTGTTAAAACACAGTCTTTTTCACATTGTGTGTTGCACACTGTGTTTAACACCGTGCATTGCTCTGTATTTTTTCTAAGCTCCTTTTTTATGCTGCAATAAATAAAAAAAAATATTTCTGAAAAACAAATCTGAAATACTTTTTAAAAATTCCATTTAAAATAAATCCGTACCACATATTCGTGACTATGAATATAACAACCCTGCATTTCCCCAAGCGAAATAAGAAATTGAAATACAAACAAAAGTAAAAAAGAAAAAAAGTTTTTAATTTTTAGTTCTCTTAGAGACAAAAATTCGCCACATATTGGATTGGCTTCAGGAATTTAATAAAAAAGAAAAAAAATTCATAAACAAATGCATAAGAAGTTTTGAAAAAAAAACTAAATTAAATGAAAAAGAGAAACGTTAAGATTATGTGGGAAATCTCTTTTCCTTATAGTTTATAATGCTTTTCTGTTATTTGTTAAGATACTCTGACATATTACTCAGGCTAAGACTTTAAGTTGGAGTTGCTTTATTCCCACCACTCATACGGTTAAATCTCTAAAGAGCTGGATTTATTTGTTGGAATTTTCAACTGAAAAATATCTGTCTGTCTGTCTAAATGTCATTAGTTGTATATGTATTTCATGTATTTTTTTCTTCTTCTTTTTCTCTTTACTAAAGTAAATCGTTTTGTATTATTTCTTGTGATTTAGTTTCAGATTTTGTTTTTAATTTTTATACTTATGTACCAGAGCTGCTCTATACTTTCGCTTATTTCCCCAAGAGTGCAATTTTCTTTCACTTTCCGTTTCAAAAATGAAAAAAAATCCAGGAGCAAGAAAAGAAGAAAAAAATAACCAAAAAAAGAAAATGTGCGTGTGCATTAACCAAAGAAATCCTTGAGCGCAAAGAGAATGAACATCCGATGGTAAGAAATAAATTCAGGAGATGATGTACAACAATAACAACAAAAAAAGGTACGAACTTAAACCAAAACTATTATAGCAGTTTATAAGGTGTTCGGTTTAGATAAATACATATACACACATACACTTGCATGTACGCAAAAAATAATAATTTTCTTGTTAATGGATTTTTAAAGACCATATTCTCTTATAATATTTACCAAGAAATACTAGTAAAGTACAGATATGTTTAATTAAAATATAAGGTGTAGTAAAAAGAAATCTATTGCTTAATCTATGCCAGTACGGTGGATCATATTAGTCGGCATTGGAAAGATAAACTACTTTTCAGCCAAAACATTGTGGCATGAGGAGGACAATAGCATCGTGATCACAAATATTATATCAGGAGCTTTGCAAAAATAGGTCTAAGACCTGTTAATGTAGAGCATCATCATGTCATGGCATATTCCGGTTCATAATACCGAAAGAAGTGAAAATTATAGGCTTCGTAGAAGATACATCAGTAGTATCCAAAACGTTTATCAAGTCTAGAGCTATGCAAATAAGGCATGCGAACTGTTAAAATAAGACTGGAACCTGTAAACATGAAACTGCCAGAGCACAAAACAGGGATGATATTGATAAGTAGCAAAGGCTTGTCAGCGAAACCGTCAATAGCTCAGTGTTCCTGTTAGAATGCGAACTGTTTTCTTGTAAAACTCAAGTAGTTCCTTCGTTATGTGGCTAGCCACTGCTGGACACAGTACTTTTGAAACTCGGTAACCAGGTACGTCGAACCACTCGTGGTTTGTTGAATTCCATACTGCTTTCTCCAAGTTAAAAAAATATTCCTGTAGTGGCGCATATATCCCCTTTATCGTCTCTTACTCAGAGATCTCTGATCCCTTCCGTGACAGTTTATCCGCCTTTTCATTTCCCTGTATGCCACAGTGGCTCGGAACACCGTAGAGGTGGGGTGTTGTGTCGAGGTATATGGTGTAGAGAGTCCATACAACTCCTGACAAAGTATAAATAGAAAGAAGCGAAATTACATCTACAGACGTTAGAAAATATCTGATAATTCATAGCAGATTAGAATTTGTACGACATATCAAATATATGTGAAAAAGCGCTCTATGTAGGAAACTCTTTAACTGGAATGATGCCCAATATGGTTAGGCAAAACTAAGTCGCAGAATACTGCTCTCATGAGCAGAAAATAGTCTCGTTTCGAACAAACAGTTCTTATTTACAAGTCGCCCATCTTGAATGGATTATTAAGGTGGACATAAAGAAAGCGCATACAATCAGTAGAAGAAGATGGGCACAAATTTGTTGTGGATGTTGTGCTATAGCTCTTGAGGTATCATGCGTATAGGACCAGTAAGTATACATACTTACGTAGATATATAATGACCAATGACCTTTCAGCCAGGATTACGCCCTAGTTTCTCAGATCACTTATGTTGTGTGTGTTAATTTTTATACATGACTGGCGGTACCTACAATTTAAAATCGTCTTCGAACGACAGATTTTTGAGAAACTTTTCATGGCAATTTTTATTTATTCTCAGAGGTTTTGCCAAAAATCTGCTGAGTGGAAGTTACCGAAGAAATATTTTTTTCATATTTCGTTTTGTTGAAGATGTCTGAACTGGAGTTTGAACCGTAGCCTCATGCCTAATAAGCTAACACACTACTTACTAGAGTAATTAACCTAATCAATAGTTTCTTAGTTTTTTGTGGTTGGGGTCCTATTTATTGCATTAGAACCAGTTGTAAATATACAATTTACACGTGTTATTGTTTTTTTGATAAATCACAAACCTGTTGCTTTGATTTAATTAAATTTTTTATTATTTGTTGCTTTAGTTTCCTCCATTTAAAAACTTCTTTTATTTAAAATCTTTATTTTTACGATTTACCACACTGTAAATGTTATCGTTTGCATGTAAAGATATCTTAGATGGTTTATTACATTTGTATGCGAAGAGTGACATGAATTTCTACTTAAGAATTTAATATTCATTTTGTATCACACTGACTATTGTGCCAACATTACTCCAATGCAAATACACATACAGTTAATATTCCTCTCTCTTTCTCTGTATTCCTTATTTCTTGCCTACAGAAGCGATTCTAAAATGTAATCAAACACCAGCAATAATAACAACAATCAGAACGACAACTTAATCAACAGGCATAAACAAGAGACATATAAAACAAATAAACACACACACACACACACGCATTGACAATGTATTAGTTACAAGGCGAAGAGGAAGAGAGTGAGTAAGTAAGTAATAAATAAGCCCTCATTATTTGTTTGTGAATCAAAACAAATTATTGTGCACGATTAGCTGCTAGTATGTATTGATGTAAAACCCAAAGCACACGATCTCCTATTTACCGTCGATTGCAGTATTGTATGTGTATATATGATAAAACCAAAAACAGGATTAATATTCAATAATACTCGTACTCAATTACTCAATGGAAGAACAGAAAAATAAAGGAAAAATGACAACGTAACAGAAAAAACAAAATAAAATAAACGAGTGTGAATGATGATGGCATTAAGAAATTTGTTGTTTTGAAATTTATTCAAATTATCATTGTATTATTTGAACAAGTGTCTGTCTGTGTGTATTGTAATCGTTATCGTTATCGTTATTGTTGTTAATGTTTTTATATTGTGTGTGTGTGTGTGATTCAATTCAGTTCAATTATAAATCTGTTTTTGATTGATTGCTTTTGATTGTGTCATTTTATTTAAACACACACATATACAGGCTTACACACAGACACTTAAACAGTGGGTGTCGATTACAACATCAAACTCATTTATACATACACACAGATAAATAAGAGAGAATTTTAATTTAATATTCATTCACGTTTAAAAGGTTTGGAAATTATTTTAAGTGCTTTTTCACTTTCTCTTTCTCTCTCTCTCTCCCTATTTACATTCTCATGGCTGTTATTTACATTAATAATATTATTTTAATGGTAAATAAATCAATTATTATGGGCTGAAACAAAAATATACATGTCGGCACAATAATTGATTAAAAGTGTGCTTATGTTTTTAAATTAATTTGTTTTATGCAAATGATTAATAAAAACACAAATAAATGTTAAGATGATATTAATTTGTAAATAAAATTAAAGTGGAATTATTGAAGAATTTTTAAGGTTTAATGTGATACATTTTTTTTCTTTCTTTTACTTCTTGAAGGAAGATGTAGAGGCCACAAAGCATGCCACCTAATTTTTTTTATATTTTTTTGCTTTGTTTCAGTATCAAGTTTATTCAGCTGATAAAGTGATTGTGTTAAATTTATTCATTAAGTGGTTTAGGTTTAGGTCGGAGTGGTAGCTCTGATATCACAAAGCTCACTTGAGCACGCATTGGGGGCCGTTGTTTCTCTTTCTTAAAATGTGTTTATACTTGGACTACCTATGATGTCAGTTGTTAATGTTATATTCACTGGGGAGTCAGTCGTCAATGGCCTCTTTGGATGGATAATTTGGAAAGGAGTTTGTTATAATGTTCCTGTTGCTATCCATTGGGGAATGATCATAAGAATTTGTCCTTAATTATGAGTGTCCAAAGCTAATGATTTCATATGACTCCGGTTTATTCCTATTTGCCTTCTACAAGTAATATACGGACTTTTTGTTTTTCGGTTACTTATTTAAGTATGCCCAATTCAGTGGCAGTGGTTAACGGCAGAGATCAGCAATGAATCGCTTTTTCGATACTCATAAGTACTCATGAAATTTTGAGTATGAGTGAGTCAACAATATTGAAATCCAACTACTCTGATTCATTCGTACTCAGTACAATATTGATTTATAAGTACAAGTTGCAATGAGTATGAGTAAAACGTTGACATCAAACTCATAACATTCGAACTATGTTTGATTCATACGCCTACTCATTCAGATTTATAAGTTTAGAAAAATACTTATAATACTTATAAATGATTCGAGTGATTCGAATCATTCGTCAAAATTTATAGTCTTAGTTGTAGTTGCATTTACAAAGAAAGAAGAAAGACACATAAACAAAAACGACAAAGACAGCAAGCAGAGCAAACACACAACCTTCTTGTGATTATTGTAGTGTTCGTATGCAAATCATACTTATTTTGTGATTCGTGTATACGATGAGTTATGGAGAGTCGAAATCAATAACATCATGCGTATTGTTAAGTATGAGTACCATGAGTATTTCAAACTTTCAATATGAGTAGTATGAGTATGACATTAAAATAAGTATGAATGCGTATAAGTATCAGAAATTATAAGTATGATTCTAATCTGCTCATCGTTTTGAATACTCATTGCTGACCTCTGGTTAATAGATATCTGAACCGCGTTTTTACATTCGAAATTGTTTCCAGGCTTGCTTGATAGTAGTCGTAGTCTAGTAGGCTGAGTGTTGGCTTATTAGAGGTCCTGGTCAGACTTCTCCAACTAAATGAAATATTAAAAAATATTTCTTCGGCGCCTGCCTCTCAGAATTATTAAATTAATGCACACAACGTAAGTGGTGGAAAAAGCTAGGTTGTAATCTTCACTGTAGCTTTGTAAAGACTAATTGTGTACAGAACACAGTAGCTGCTGATCTTAAATATTTTTCAAATATGCTTAGGGTTCCCTTACAATACATTCCATAACCCAAGTGCGCCAGCGTATCAAAAACTAAGAGGGGCTACAATTTTTATAGCAAAATTCTTAGATCATTGCCTCAAAGACATTATTTACCAACTGTTTGTTCTATTCTAGCCTATCTTTGTCTTTTGTGACAGTCTTCCCACTTTTCAAGATCATTGTTGAATAAACGCTGTATTTCAGCAGAACTTCTTGCAAATGTTGTTTTCACTATTCTGTTTTCACTTTATCATTCATCCAGTAAGTAAAAATAAATGGCAGATGTTTAAGCTTCAAAATGCGTTAAACATTATTAAAGATTCAAACCATTTGTAATAAATAACTCATCCGTTATGGATGTCACATTTTTAAATCAGTTTCAAATGAATTTCATATCAATCATACGCCTACAATGTACTCGTATACTTCCATGGAAATTATACTTCCTTTTCATCTCTCACAATTATTGTTTCTTCGGGTATTAAATTATATTTTTCGATATTCTTTTGTCAATATTTATATTCTGTGTTCTTCTCTGCAAAAAGTATAATTTTTTCAGTATCTTTTTACCTTAATTTCCTGCTGCCAATAAATACACATTTTTCTTGCCTTCTTTGATTTTTGTTTTCTCTTATCCATTTATCCATTTCTTCTTTTTGGTTTATTTAACGATGAAAGAAACTTTTAAAACCGAATATTGGCGAAAATCCAAACGATTTTAAACACGGTAATTGACAGGTGGCTCCGCAACAACAGTGTTAAGTTGATGAATTTAATTATATTCAGTTTTAAAATGTTCAATACAACAAAAACCACAACAAAAGGAAATCTTATTAATTTACGCGATATTGTTGTTCAATACTTGAATGATTTTTGTTTTTTAAATGTCAACTTCAGTTACAATTTCTTACCTTTGTCTCTCGCTCTCTTTCATTTGCCTTGTATGTATGTATTCCTGTTGAAATTAATTCAATTGTATGTTGTTGTGAAATTAAACAGACAATTTTCTTAATTTTAATTTAAATTGTTTGTTGTTGCTGTTACTGTTGTAAATAAGTTTTAAAAGGTACGATATTAATTAATAAAATGAAATGTTTGTTGTGCTTCCTTATACCACAGTGATGGTGAGTGACAGCAACAGGAAGTATGAGTCTTCAACAATAGGAAAAGGAAGTGTGTGTTTGTATTGGTTCAAGTGGTGAATTGAAAGAAATGTGGATTCAAGTGTTCAAATTTAAGCTTGAAATAACAATGCCGTAAATAATTAAATCTTAAATCAAAGGAAACCTGTTTATGCTTGATCAACACTAGGAATTGATTTGGCGTTCAACGTTTCTTATCCATTTTGACGCTTCAAATGTAAAATTAAATAAAACATACGTAAAGCTTTAATTTTCACGAAATTCTTTTTTTCTAGTGCTTGCTTCTTCCCATTATTATGGTCGAAATAGAATGTTATAGCATTTGATCCTTTGAACCTAGTTTCTTCAATTCCTTTGCACGCTTCAGAAGTAGCGTAAATAATGTTTAACGATAGGTTGACGATAGTTTGACGAATGTTGGTTCTTAAATAAGAGGATTCACATGTAGAACACAGCAAAGTCTGTGGCTAATCTTCTGAAACTTCTGAAGCAATAAATGCAAAATCGGTAGGGCATGGCAACATTCTGCTGAACCCATCTACCATTTACTTCATAATCCTCAATTGCTGGTCAAAAAAGTCGATTGTCATATGGCCATATCGCTCTGAATTGACGGTAATGGTAAACGAAATTTTAGGTTACTGACGATACCATCAAATGAGAAAGGAGCCTTATTGCTAAAGAAAATTTTGTTTGACAAATCAGCATACTTTGTACATTGCTGTAGCATCAAATGAAATCGCAGCTGAAATCGCAAAGGCCTGAACATGTCTTTAATGCTTCCCGTCTCTTGAAATTTTATTATAATTCCGGCAATTTCTTGTATAAGTGTAGCAATGAATGTTTCGAATTGGGCCTAGCGTCAAAACATTTCAAATGTTTTGTAAGAGTTGCTGCTTTTCGATATTCTAGAAGTTCATTTAAGTTGTTGGAATCTTTGCTGATGCCGATCGGCTTTTCAACGTCCACAAAAAAAATTCTATTGTTTTCCACGTGAACGAAGTAATGTGATGAGCAGCCTGCTAGAGGTCTTCATTAAAATTTCAAATCTGGAATTCTCAATGGCATATCTTCTCTACAGTGAGCGATAAGATATATTTTAAACTCTAAGTAACATATTTATTCATGCTTGGGTGCTATAATAGTGACAGGATTCAAAATCGGTATAATAAATAGCATTGGAAAATAAATTTGAAAATAAATTTAAAGAATAAATTCATTTAAAGTACAATTAATGTCTACAATTAAAGCCTCTTCCTTTTTTTCAACAACAAAATCATTTATTTTTCATCGTGTCTATTTACTCTTTGTATTTTGTAAACGTTTATTTAAAGAGAACAATAAAATACACACACACACTGTAATCTCTCACTTATATAGATGAACAAAATCTGTGATTATTATAAATTCAAAACACAAAATGTCAACATTGTGGTTTGTATGTTATTCTACAAACCAAACAACAATATGCACAACAAGAGTAAATACAAATCCTTTCTTACTCTCTTACACACACACACATACATATGTCTAAATCAAGAGTAAGCAAATTCAATGCATTTTCACACATATTCAAATGCATTCCTTTATTTAACAATTGCATGCTCAAAAGCACTCTTAAACCAAGAAGAATGGTTTACAAACATGATCTACAAATGTTGGATAATAATGTTGTTGCTTGATAGTCTGACTGACCCTGCTTTTTCTAACCTCGTTGTAGGGCTTAAATTGCTAATTGTCACTGTTATAAGAAATTATCATTACATTTCACCACAATGTTGTAAGATTTGACAAAGCTGTTGACAATATTTTGAATACTCCGCTCCAATCTGTTGCAAATTTTTTTTCAAGTTTTCAGTGACTAGTCAACCAGTGTGTTGTGAATCTTGATATCAAAATTTCCGTAACTATATGAAGTAAACATTTCCTTATATTCTCTAGTTTGGATTTTGAAAATTAAAAAAATACCGAAAATTTGCAAAACTATATGAAATATTTATATTTAACAAGCTAGGTCCTAATCCTGACTGAAGGGTTGCAATAACCAATTATGTATTAATGCATGAATGAAATATTTATTTAACCGATAAATGAGTGGGTGCCATTTATTTTATGAAGTTTATTTCATGCATGAATTGACCGCGACTACGTCTTAGATAATTCTAACATATTCTTTCTAGCTTTTCAGTTGGTATCTCATTAATGGCAGCTGTAATTTCATAGTTCAGGTCTAAAATAGTGTCTCACTTCCTAGTGAGGTCGGATTGCATGATCATAGATACTAACGTGGTAAGTCGCCGTGGTCTAGTAGGTAGTGTGTTGGCTTATTAGACGGAAAGCCAGGGTTCGAGCGCCAGGCCACACGTCAAAATAAAGTACAAAACGTATTTCTTCGGCGGCTTCTTTTCAGCAGATTTCTGGCAAAAACTCTGAGAGTAAATAAAATTGCCATGAAAAGTTTCTCAAAAATCTGTCGTTCGGAGTCGACTTTAAAATGTAGGTCCCGCCGTGGTGTGAGAAACTGGGTCGTAATCCTGACTGAAGGGTTGTAATGGCCAATTATGTATGTATGTATGTAGATACAAACGGGCTCACTTACTCGAACTCACTACCACAACTGCATAATACCTCGTGCCGTTTGGCATACGACATTAACTTGTTGCAACTACATGTTAATCAAGACCAATTCTTTTATTTTTAACAAAAAAAAAAAAACCAATCATTATCACACGGTAGTTTACTTTATTGGCTGTAATGTTGCGATTTTTATATTTTTGAAGAAGTACGATCCAATGATGCTGCTGGTCAGCAAAGAGTGTATCAGCTAGATTGCATTAGCAGCTCTTGAACTGCCTCTACTCAATGGTAATTCCATTTACTCTCTTACTCATTAAACGTAAAATGAGCGTAACGGCTGAAAATACATTTCCCAAAGAAACATGGGTTCGTAGACATCTTATCTATGCGCCATTCACCAAACGAAGGACTTTGGGTACGTCTTCCGCTTCATTTCTTGCAGCAGCTGTGTTTTATGTGGTTTATTTTTAAAGATATATTGACGTACTGGTCTATGGAGTTCTTCATGGACACTGGTCGATACAACAGCAATATTTTTCTCTGTATATATTCTGCAAATAAGAATCCGTGGTTTGCTTAATTGGTCATTACAATCCTCTAGTCAGAATTGAAACATAGCTGGGTGGAGTGGGAACCCATATTGTGTGTTAATTTTATTTATGAGGGGCTAGACCTGAAGTTTAACATTGATTCCAAGCGCCAGATTTGAGTAACTTTTCATGGTAATTTTGTTAACTCTCACAATGTTTGTCCGAAGCCTTAGAGAAGGTTTTTTCATATTTACATACATACATACATAATTGGTCATTACAACCCTACAATTAGGCTTACGACCTAGCTTCTCACACTAATTACACCGTGTGTGTTAATATCATACATGAATGGTTGGACTTACAGTTTAAAGTCGATTCCGAACTACAGATTTTTGAGAAACTTTTCATTGCAATTTTATTTATTTTTGCCAGAAAACTGTTGAGAGGAAGATTCTGAAGAAATTTTTGGTCATATTTCGCTTTGTTCCAGATGTCTGAACAAGGAGACGAACTACGGCTTCTTCGTCTATTAAGCCAACACACTACCCACTAGATTGTGGCTACTTTACGTGTTGGTGGTTTAATAACTATTAAATTCAAATTGTTGCAACAATTGGTTACCAAAGTCTGTATGGAGGGACGATATGACATCCATAAAATGGATGTAGTTTTTATAATACAATTCAATGATCTTGTAAGTAGTGAGTGGCAAACTTTACTGAGTGCTTTTCGCATTCCAAGTCGCCGTAGTCTAGTAGGTAGTGTGTTGGCTTATTAGACGTAAAGCCAGGGTTCGAGCCCCAGGCCAGACATCAAAACAAAATACAAAAAGTATTTCTTCGTCGACTTCCTCTCAGCAGATTTCTGGCAAAAACTCTGAGAGCAAATAAAATTGCCATGAAAAGGTTCTCAAAAATCTGTCCTTCGGAGTCGACTTTAAACTGTAGGTCCCACCACTCATGCATTAAAATTAACACACACAACATAAGTGGTGTGAGAAACTAGGTCGTAATCCTGACTAAAGGGTTGTAATGACCAATTATGTTATGTATGTATGTCTTGGCATTCTAACACGTCACGAATATTTTTTATAATGTAAAAATTAACACTGAAAATCCAAAAACCAAAATAATCTCCCTCCATATATCGTATAAGTGTAATTATGTAAAATATTATTTTATTTTTAAATAATAATTTATTTAAAAAAAATTCAATTTATTTTAAATATTTTGTATAACATTATACATAAGTGCTTCCCTTTTGCTTACTGCTTACACATACACATATTAATTAACTAATTATACATTCTCTGTCATCTTCATAGTATTTGTAATTTGCATAACATACACATATATACCCATTATACGGTAATAACGATGCTATTTGCTATAAATAATATTTTACACTCATATTTAACAGGTTTATTTACGCTTATTGTCGCCATTGCTGTTTTTTTTTCTTTTTGCTCTCCCTATAAATCGAAAATCATAATAAACTTTCTCTTACTGCTTGTCACTCTCTCTCTCTCTTTCTCTCTGCCACACTTTGTCATCTTGTCATAGTTTTAAGACATTAAAATATTCAATTTGTTTGTTCTTTGCGTTTCTCATTTTTATGAATAAATCCATACAAATTAATATCGTCGTTGCTCGCACAACCACTCTTAAACACACTTCCATGAAGACAATATGCTAAGAGTGTATTAATACCCTTGTTGTTGTTATTGTTGTTGTTTCAGTTGAATCCTGCTTATATACTTATGTAGGTATATTTCACTTGAAAAACTGTTCAAAATAAATTAAAAACATCAGGTATTTGTTTTTTTTTTACATTTCCTACTCTGTTGACATTATCTCATTTGATTTTTGGTTTTCTTTTTGTTTTATTTTATAAGAGAATATTAAAAGGTGTAAACTCTCAAGTTACTCTCATTTAAGGTATGCATAAATATCAAAGTGCATAAGTATGTGTGTGTGTGTATGTATTGTTGTCTCTTAAATATGTTAAATAACTTTATTATAGGAAAAGAGACAAAAGAACAAAACAAAGAGTAAAACATTCAACATTCACTCAGACAAACTGAAAATGTAAATGATAATTTGTCATACTTTTCTCTTTCTTTTCCTTTCTTTTCCTTTCTCACTTTCTTTGTGCCATACATATACAGTGTAGTAGTGTTTATTATGATAATGTGTTGTAGGGTTGTATAAAGTATTGTTAAAATGATGAAATTGTTGTTGTTGTGCTTGTCTAGTATGATCAAAAACTATTATGATAATAGTTTTTAGTGAATATTTTACGTTTCCTTCTTGGCATTGTGGTTGGCATTGGTGTCACTGAGTCTCTCTCTCTTTCTTTCTCTGTGACTTTCATTGTGTCTGTGTCAGTTTGTTTGTGGTAAGTGTGTGTTTGAGTACTTGTGTTCCGAAATGACCACTTGTAAATGCCATAAATTTCAGTAAAGATGCCAAAAGCAGTATAATTTTTAATGTTTTTGGTTTTTGTTTTCCTTTGGCACGTTGTTGGCTGAGGTCCAGAATATGAAAATTGCAGCGCATTTAAATCATGCATACACACAGGAGTACAGCCTAGCTTTTCACACCACTTAGGTTAGGTTAGGTTAGGTTAGAGGACGTGTACTTGTCAATTAAAACAATTACAGTATCCGGAGGTCGAGTTGACCTATTGTACAACGTCCTAGTTTCTCATACCACTTATGTTGTGTGCGTTAATTTTATACATAAGTGGTTATCTATGAAGAGAAAGAAACGTTAGATGATTCCGAACACACTTTCTTCAGCTGTTGTCGATGTGCCGAAAGCCGTCAGCGACTTGAAGCTGAAATCGGCGTCATTAGCCCTACAAACTTCGTGCTGAAAATGATAAACAGTAAAGAGAGCTGGAACGCAGTAAAACAATTTGTAGAGCACGTCCTGCGAAGGAAGAAATTTGACCTAGACGCAGCAGACTGAGAATAGAGCGGAGCCTGGAGGCAGGCTGACGACGATGGAACTGGAACATATGCCAGAAAAGGGGTCCACCTCGAAGTAATACAACCGTGGTTCAGAGGTGGAATGATTCCCCGGTGAGGAGACAAGGCGGGTTTTTAGTCGGTATACCCAGTGGGAGAGTCCGACATATCATGTCTGGTGACGACCATCATGAATGCATAAAGTATTTTCCCTCCTTCCCGCAAACTAAAAAAAAATACATGAGTGGTGGGACCTACAGTTTAAAGTCGACTCCGAACGACAGATTTTTGAGAAACTGTCTAATGACAATTTTATTTACTCTCAGAGTTTTTGCCAGAAATCTGCTCAGAGGAAGTCGCCGAAGAAATACTTTTTGTATTTTGTCCTGATGTCTGGCCTGGGGCTCGAACCCTAGCTTTACGTCTAATAAGCCAACACACTACCTACTAGACTACGGCGACTTGTGTGTGTTAATTTTTTACATAAGTGGCGGAACCCCTGGAGTTTAAAGTCGACTTTGAACGACAGATTTTTGAGAAACTTTTTTTTTTTTTAATTTCATAAGCAAATAATAGAGTATACGGTTGTGGTTCTTAATAAAGGTCTTAATAAAGGTTTAAGTGGTTTCAAAACTGCAGGTTTGATAAGACTGTCCGCTGTTAAATATCTTTCATCCGAAGTGTCATTTATTTAGTCGAAGATTTTTCCTTTACAAACATAGATCATTTATAAACCGAATAATGGGTAAAAATATTTATAACCATTGGCTACTGTGATTATGGTCGTAGTAGTACTCAATCTACTGTGGAAGTAATTGACGGCTTAATAAAGAAATATGAAGAGATTCCTAATTGTTCTATGCAGTTGGATCTATCTTACGACTCATTATGGCCTGCTTTGTACTTGTCGTTGGAGATTTAAGCGTATAAAGTTTAATTCACGCAACAAAGAATGTCGACTGACATTCATTTCTTCTCTTAATAGCATTGGATTGTAAGCTTTATTTGCAAAATTTTATCCGAATGAATTCATGGTCGGGTATAAAAACGACAATTTTGTTCAACTAATTGTTTTTACGGCGCCTCTCGTTGTTTGTCCCCTCTTTGATGGCTTTATTATTTTGTGAATGCACATTAAAAATGTACTGCTTGCCAAATGATATTTTACCGCAAACAGGGTGTAATACTCAAATTCAAAGATTGAAAAATTAAATATTTGCAAATGGGAATTTCATGTATCGTACACACTGGCTAATGGAATGATTCATAAAAATTCTTAAAATTTTGCTAAAAGTTTCCTTGTGAGTTTTTTTTTCATTTTAGTTGATAAAGAAGGAATTATTTTGTGGATAAGTAGTAAGACCTTCAGAACAATTCAGGCGCTTTTGAATAAGATACACAAACTAGTATCGGGAAAACTAGTGGTAATGAAGACCTATTCTACGGCTAGAGATTCTACATACAATATGGATACGCATATATTTTATGAATTCCTCTTACTCCTATGAAGAATTCGTATAACCTTAACAATTGAGCTTCATTTTCTTCTGTCTGATACACCACAGTTCAGCTAACTCCATGATTTTTTTTCTTCGTTGCCTGGTTGTGTATTATAGAGGTGCGTGTATAATATACTCAATCCATTTCCACTTCCGTCGACGAATCTCGATTGCAATTGAGGTCTGCTCGATTTGTGCAAATTTTGCAAAATGTATTGGGGATTCCACACTACATGCAGTTGATCGAAGTTTTGTCGGGCCCTGTTCGTTGTAATAATACTTTCCAGATAGTAAAATAACTGGACGTTTTCAATCTGTTGCTGTTCCAATGTAGCAAGTATAAAACAGGGAGATATTCACACAGATAGCATCTTAAGAATCGTAAGATCAACCAGGTTTAGGGGAGTCTTTAAAGGAAATCCTATATAGATTGAGGCTGGTGCAAAAGATCGATTGGATGTGGTACCTTTATTTGCAAGGTACTTTTGGAAATCTTTTAGTATAATTGGCACTTTTGGATCTCTAAACATACATATATACATGAAATTGATAATATACTTACATTGTTACACCCTGTATTCAGCCTTATATAGCCGTTACCTTCATTACAGTCCATTATTCTGTTCTTCTGTGCTTGCTTTCAGTTTTCAATTTTTGTGGTTTGTGAGATACTTCTTATTTTCCCTGACATACTCTTTTTGCCGTCTCCTGTTTATGTCGTTGTTAATATTGTTGCTGGCTGGTGTCATTTCATCTAAACCAAAATGCAGTGACTTATTTTTGACCAAGAAACCGGAAATAACAAAACCAACCTTCAACCCCCATGTCCGCCCCCTAAAACATCACAGCAATATAACCATTGTGTTCTGTCTATTCAACAGATGCCATAAACAATTTTCAACAATTTATTTCAAGATACAAATCAATTCTAATAAAAAAATATTCCTCTACACTTCGATGAACTTAAAGGTGAATGAAAGGAAATAAAAGTGAATGAAAGAATTCAAAGTGATGGAGAGAGAGTTAGTAGGAAAGAGGGGAAAGATAAAAAGAAAAAGTTTAGATTTTCAAGCATCATGTTAAATCAATAACAAACAATATAGGTTAAGGATAGAAAAATAAAAACAATAAACAAACAATTTCAAAAAGGATTTTTAAAGAAAATGAATGAATACTTGTAGCTAAAAAGCTAACAAAGTTAGTTGCTGGGAAATTTGCAGAGAATTTTATTATCTGAACGTTAAGAGTTGTTTTGAAATTTCAAGAAATGTTCTAAGGAAAGTGTTTTTGAATGAATGAAATTGTTATGTTCGAAATGCCTTAATTTATTTGGGAATAAGTCGTCAGGTCCACATAGAAAATTATTCAAAGTATTGTCCGTAAGTACGTAAGCTACGAAGTTTTCCTATCCTTTTAGTAATTAATGGATTCCGTACCGAAAAACTGCTCATCTTCTGATCTCTGGTATGTATTGAGAAAATGTTGAACAAGAGAGAGTATTTAAACACTCTAAAAAATAATTTCATCAAAAGTTCGAAAGAATTAAGAAGTCGTTCAACATAATCATACGGCTGTCATTGTGAAAATGTAATTTGCCCACCAAAGGCCCCACAGGCATAATACTGTTGCAAAAAGTCCCGATATGATACCAAGAGAGTATTTAGTAGATCATTTGAAAGATCTTGCTAATGAGTACATGGCGGCAAATATTAACAGGAAATGCCAAATGGGTTAATTGAAGTGTTTGACCTTAAGGGATATCCTACCATACATTGGATATAACATTTTAATACTTTGGGCCATTGAATTTTAAATTTACTACGAGTCATTTTTGGAGTTCCCACACTTTTGCGGTGCAAAATTATGGAGTCACCAGAAGATTTTCCTTACTTGTCTTCTGGTTTGTGAAAAACAATTAACATTTTTTGTTTTATTAGAAAATAGAAATTATTTAATAAAATTAATATAAAAAAACTATTATTTTTCATATTATTGCTTGAAATTGTTAAAATATATTATGGTACCTAGACTTTTGTTGTCCACTATATATCAATTTTTTCATACATATCTCTTTTTTTAATATCGCAATGTATATAGTTCATCATCCAAGTTAAAGTAATCAGCAATGTCAGAATTTTCTGTACCAAAAATACCTACTATGTGGGCCAATTTTATCATTCTCGATGCAGATGGATCCTCCACACTTTCTTTTTATATTGTTCGTTGCTTGCGTTATTGATCTGTAGGATCTGTTGTATTACGATTATCGCCTATATAATTATTGACTTTAAAATTATCGCTCATGATGTTCAAATTGATATATTAGGCTAGAGCAACATCGATTATATGCAGATCTTTTGGTCACAAAATATCTGTTTTCCAATATTTTTCGATTTCCTGAAAGTTATTCTAGAAACAATCATCAAATAACTTGGAAGTAATTCAAACGTTTCAATGTATTAGGCAGTTTGTGTTTCGCAGCACATTGCTTTCTACAAAATCTTAATCCACCAAGCAAAATTGTAAGTCTATATTGTTACGAAATTGGAAACGGTGTACCTCATTTAACATTAAAATGAGCAATAAACCAACAACATCAGTATGAAAGAAAAGGGGATCACTTGTATATCCCCGGGAACGGAACAACAAACAATGTGAACAAAATACACAAACAACAATGAAGTAGCAATAGAGTTCTCGAGAAGGCGAAACCCCGAACGTTCGACTTCAAGAACTTTCATCAGACAGATTATGTGGTCATATAAAAAGGCAAGAGAAAGCAGGCAAGGAGTAGTAAGAATTCAGTCAGTGTTGTGTGAAGACGCGTTGCGTGTGAGGAGAATAGTCGCGGTTTGATAATCGTCGTTGCAAAGATCTGCGTTGTAAGCAAAATAGAATAGCGAACAAGCAATTATTTTTGTATTCTTCAAGTTGTATACAGTGGCATACAAAAGTATCCCGAACAATAAAGAATTTAATTGAACTTAAACATCAATTCAATTTTCATCATTATTTTATTTCGTTTGCAGTCAACGAACTCATATTTTAAACGTTTTTAAAAAGGTTAAAACGTAACAATATTTTGAAATCGCTGACTTCTCTTCTGATATAAATGCTCTTTGTTTTATGAAACTTAAAGAACGAAAAGAAAAGGACTGGTAAGAAATTAGGGTGGCAGTTGATTTGTTACATTCTTATGTTCCCTAAAGGAAGGAAAAATAAATTATTTTTAACTTGACTTTGTCTACGTAAAGATCTTTAAAATAATTTATAGTTTTTATTTCAAATAATAAGTTATTGTATCCATAAATTGTCATAAATCGTTATGCAAACCAGAAGGGACAACACAATTTACACAAAATTAAATTGTATTATCACTTCCTGTGTGAAAAATATTTTCTCATATAAAAAAAAAACTTTCTGGAATATTGAAAACGACCTTCTATCATTTCATCTTTTTTAAATTTAATTTAAATTTAATGTTTTAAGCTTTTAAATTCTTTAAAATGGTTTCTAAAGAATGGTTTCTTAAGAAAAATCAAACTTATCTCTCCAGTGAAAAAGTTCCTTTCAAATATCAACCATTATAAAAAAATCCCAACAAATTAGATATCATACCTATATTTCAATTACATGTCCACCACTGTACGTAAATAATTTTTTTTGTTTTTTCCGTCTCCATTATACTGACTAATCTGTATCGCTGATAATCGTCAGTTGCTAACAAATTAGTTGAAATTATAGTCGTTATAAGTTTGATGACAGAAAAACTTGTATTAAAATGTGCATAAACTCACAAACATAGACGTCAGATGTCACAAGCAGAAATTGTTTTAAGGACATTTACTAAATGATCAAACACTTGAAATTGAAATAAAGATAATCAAATGCAGTAAGCTACTTCAATAAATAAATATACAGAGTAGCCAATTTTTGGTACTCTGATCTGAACTGAAGCGTATTCCAGAGAAAGCATCTGGACTATATTGCGGGTATGGTAAAAGTTTTAATCCACAGCTTTCCAAATAGTGCTTGACGGGCACCACAAGGTGTGGTTAAGTTATTTAGGGCGTTTTTCGTCCAATGCCTACTTCGAAATAATTTATGGTTGTCTGTATAAGTCCCAGCGATAGTTTGACATTGGTTCAACAGGGTATCACACCTTTCTGATCTAATAAAATACAAAGCATTTAATTTGTTTAGAGGATATTTTGTTTGGTGGTAGATTTTGCTCATTGCCTATGCTTCACGTGTGATTTTTTCCGTTTGAAACGGCTGCTTAAATCACTTCTAATGATTGTACAGGCTCTTCGTGCGTCACACATGAATTTTGATCGAGTACTGTTTCCAATTTATAGTCATCGTTTCATTTTTTGACTGTTCCAGATGCTCCCTGTCTTTGATGTGAAAATCACAATACTTTTAACGCTTAAATCACTTGCTACGCTGAGGTTTTGGTAGAGTACTAGTAGTATCGTATATTATCTCAAGCAAACGGTGACTTGTCTGTGAATTTTTTTTATTAATCAAAATTGCCGCAAATGCTGGTGTTTTCGACACTTTGAGAAAGTTTCAATTGCAAACAACAAATTAAGTTGTGCTCAACCGAATCAAACGATGTCGGCTGATTTTGATAGCTTAACAGGATTACTCTTTCAAATGACTTTTACAGCATAAGCAAGCTGTGACATCTGACGTAAATATCCAGTTTTTAAGTGATACTGCCAAAAAAAGTTTGTCCCTGTTAAAATAGGCATCTAGCCGAGAGGGATGAATAATTTAATTTGATATTTTATTTTTTTCACTTCAGTGGAAAGAGGAATGGTGTGGCGTTGTTATGGAAAATATATTTACGGCCTGCAGTAAGTACTGTAGTATACACAAGTGATTTTGTGAGTGCTTCCCAATTGAAAGCAACCATGATTGGCCATGACGATCATTTGACGCTCTTAACTTTCACCTTTTTGAAGGAACTAGAATTAACTCATTCTAAAATTAACTCACTCTAATACTCTACAAGGTGCTCATCCTCCCCGTGCTTCTATATGGCGTAGAAGTATTGCCACTATTAAGCACTGATGCAGCAGCCTTGAGAGTATTCGAGACAAAAGTCATACGTAAGATCGATTCAGTGCGAGTTGACAATGATTTCCGCATTCAATCTAACAATGAGCTCTTCAAAGACGTGGACATTGTGCAGCGTATTAACATCCTGTGGCTGCGCTGGCTCGGCCATGTCATGCAAATGGATGAGGATGCTCCGGCGAGGCAGGTATTTATCGCTGGGATTTCCGGAACTCGGCGAAGCTCGGAGGATCAAGCCGAGGAAGCCCTGTCATTGATTGTTGTGACCAACTGGCGAAAGCGCCAAGAGGCACCTGGAAGGATGAGCTAAAATAGGCCGAAATCCGATAAATGGGTTGTTAATGGCCAATTAAGTAAGTAAGTAAGAATTACCACAAGATAGAATTAGTAAAATAGGTTATACGAAGAAGGACAGAGGCAGTAGCGTTTCAGGACATTAGATTGGATATTAGATTTGAATCTCTCTATATTATAAGTGGCAGGAAAAACCTCTGCAGGTAGGGAGTTACACGTACCGATTATTCAGCTAAAGAACGAATTCTGTCTGTTATATAGCTTGCGATCCACTGGCCAATCGATCAGAAACGGATGTGTCCTGTGAGAAAGATGGATGCTACGTAAGAATATACGATTTTCAGGGATTATCGTGTCTTTATCTCACTAGAGCAAAATCCATAGTAGTAGGAATAGAACAGTGAAACACAAATCTACATTGCGACGATGCTCCAATGAACCAATAGATGGGTGGGTACCCTACCGTCATTAATACGCATCTTCGCCCTACTCTGTACGCGACTTAGAAGCCTAAAAATAGACTTTGAGGCACCAGCCCATACATCAGAGTTGTGTTCCATTATCGGTTGGGTATTTTTATAGCCTTAGCTATCTGTTGGCTGTGTTTACATTTACCCCATAAAATATCGTTTTTTTATAATTTTTTCAGTTTTTCCCTTAAGAGGAAAATGATTTCCTTTAAGAGCATATTTTAGTTTATGACTCAAAATGAAATAAACCTCTTTGCTGTCTATTTAATTAAAAGTATTTAAATTGAAATAAAGAGAAAATAAAAACCAGAGTATAATTTTTAAATACAGAAAAAAAACAAGAAAATAAAAACAGTTTAACGGAAATCTGCTGCATATTTAAACGAATTACCTCAGAGATAAATTCATAGTCAAAAAATCTGCCTCCCAAACGAACACATACATTTTCATCTGATTTTTTTGTTATTTTATTTTATAAACTTTGAATATAATAAATTCATAAAAATGTTAAAAAAAAAACGAAAAACTATCTCTCTATGAATAAGAAAAAAGAAAAACAAACACTCATATGTTCTCTCGTACTTCCGGTTGTAGCTGAGCTGAGCTGAACTGATGATATTTTAGTTGTTCTGCTGCTTATTTATGCAGTAGCAGTAGATTTTTTAAATTAAAGCCACCATTACCACCACAACCAGCACTGCATTGTATATGAACTCAAATAGTCTCAAATACAGTTGTACGTACCTTAACAAACTGAAACAAACTCAAACACTGAGCTTATCATGCATAGAGCCTTACCAATACTATCTCTACTCCTTTGAATATGTTACACTGTGTATAGGAATACAACAAAAGTTTTTTTTGTTTTGTTTTTATTATTTATGGTATTAAAAGTTTGTGGCATAACTGATGCCACATTTTACACTGTTACACATACACATACACACACATCCAATGTGAAGTATTTACAGTGTGTATGTGTGAGTAAGACCACATATAAATTTCATAAAGTTTTATAAAATAAAATATTTTAATGTGTTGCTGTGTTGCTAGTTGCCGCTCTTGTAAATATCGTAACATGGCTTACATTTGTAGTTATTTTTAAGCCGTCTCTGTGTGTGTGTGTATTTGAACGTACAAAATTCGTAGCTAAGCCTTAAATAAGTTTTCTTTCTGTTTTGAAATACAACCAATATCTCGGGGGATTAAGAGGAAAATGCTTTTTTAATAAAGCTGCTACAGGAGATCAGGCGAGTTATTTCCCTAATGATTTGAGAGAAAATATTGATCTATGCTATGCTGCAAACAGAATCCAGTTTTTTTGAATAAAAAATTTGCACAGAATACTAGGCAACAATTATGTGTATGCTTGGAAGGAATCCATGACAGCCCTGACTGTCCAATACCGTTCTTAATCTAATTAAAGATTGTGAAATTGTTAGTCACTGTAGTCTAATAGGTAGTGTGTTGGCTTCTTAGACGTGAGGCCACTGTTCAAATCTTTGGCAAATAAAATTTCCATGAATAGATTTTTAAAATCTGCCGTTCGGAGTCGACTTTAAAGGTCCGCCACTCATGTATAAAATTAACACACACAACATAAGTGTTGTGAGAGGCTAGCTTCCAATCTTGACTATTTATGTATGTATGTATGTGAAATTCTTAAGTGCTTAGAACTTTGAAACGCTCAAGGAGAGTTTAATCGCACAAAGACAGTGACCCGTCACTTATTTTGTTCCTCGAATATTCTCAAGTAAGGAAGGTTGTACCTGCAACTTATAACAGATATAAGGGCTATTATTGGTTTATGGTATACCCCTAGAGGATGGCATTCTCGGGTACAAAAGTTTGCAGATTATGCGTGTAGAAACTAGAAACAGATACTTTACCGAATTTGGAGTTATTGGTAGATTTACATGGAATTATCTAGGGAGGCTTGAAGTCGGCGTGGTCTAGTAGGTAGTGTGTTGGCTTCTTAGACGAAAAGCCAGGGTTCGAGCCCCAGGCCAGACATCAAAATAAAATACAAAAAGTATTTCTTCGGCGACTTCCTCTCAGCAGATTTCTGGCAAAAACTCTGAGAGCAAATAAAATTGCCATGAAAAGTTTCTCAAAAATCTGTCGTTCGGAGTCGACTTTAAACTGTAGGTCCCACCACTCATGTATAAAATTAACACACACAACATAAGTGGTGTGAGAAACTAGGTCGTAATCCTGACTGAAGGTTTGTTATGACCAATTATGTATGTATATATATATGTATGTATGTATGTATGTATCTAGGGAGGCTTAGCCACCTTGAACTTTGAATTTTGCTATCCATTTGGTATAAACCAAATGGACACAGTAGATCTTAGAGAGAGAGAGTGGGTACGGGGTACATTTCTTCTATGCTTTAAGGACTGTTTTTCATAGTTTCGAGCCTTTTTTTTATGGAGATTTACATTGTATTTCTCCAATTTGGGCAATTAGAGAATGAGAAGTTCACAGAAGATCTATTTTGGCGTGATTGTGGTCAGAAATCAACGTTAAATAGTCGATTTTCGCCACTTATGGATAGAAATTAACACACACAACATAAGTGGTGTAACCGACTAGATTGTAATCCGGACTAAAGGGTTCTAATGACCAATTATGTAAGTAGTCGCTGTAATCTAGTAGTTAAAGTGCTGGCTAATGAGATGCGAGTCTACTATTCAAGCCCCTGGTTAGACATCAAAACGAAATATAAAAAAATATTTCTTCGGCAGTTTTCCCTCAGAAGATTTCTGGCAAAAGCTCTGAGAGTAGTAATATTGATATGAAAAGTTTCTCAAAAATCCATCGTTTGGGGTCGACTTTAAACTGTAGGTACCACCAATCATGTATACAAATTAACACACAGAACATATGTAAGTGGTATGAGAAGCTAGGTCGTAACTCTGTTTAAAGGGCTGTAATAACCAATTATGTATGTACATATCGACGCCTCCGTTCTATAACGTTATAAGTCGAAAAAATGTGTTTTGAGTTATGAGCTCTCAAAGTTTTCACGCGCTGTACAACTATATGTGTATTCAAAGTATATTTTTCCTTATAACTTCGGAACGGATCGGCGCATCTTAATCAAATTTTAACCGTATTTAAGTTAGAGAACGTAGAATTTAAAAATGCAAGAAAATTAAAAATGTTCTAAGTACACTTAGAACGTTATAGAATGGAGGCGTCGATATGTTAAGTAAGCTGTAAGTTTATTAATATTTGATAGAATTAAACCTCTAGGATTTTCTACTGGGTTTTAAAAAATAAGGTTTATTATTGACGTCTTCGGTTAATAAAATAAAAGAAATAATAATAAAAAATAAAATGCAGAGAATATATCAGAAAAATTGTATTTGTGAACATACCTCGTATATGAATAGTATCTGCCTATACTTGCCTATAGAAAATAATATAAAGGTCAACACATTTACCACATTGTTAACCTTAACTTGTTGATATAAAATAATAATTTTGCCCAGTTTTATTTGCAAATTAATTATTATTTCCATTAAAGAGGTTACAATTAATTCATATGTTATATGTAGGTTGCTAAGGTTTCACTCAATGATGATGGTCTATTTATATTAATTAAACTTTGAATTTGAAATTATTATTTACATCCTATTTTAAAATCATTTTAATGATGTATTACCAACACTACACTTCATTACAAAGTGAATTCAATTTTAATGCTTATTAAGCCTCTCTAATTGTTGTGTAGTATTGTGTACATGAAAATTAAATTTTATTATTTCACAATAACAATAACAATAAGAAGGGTGAAGAATAAAATACACATCATACGGATAAAACGAAAATTATATTTCATATGCAAAAACCCATGATATTGTAGAGAACGATAATTCATTAATTTCACCAAAAATCCATTGAATTTCAACCACATGTACTTCTGTGCTATAAACAACATTTGTTTTCAATTGCCTGGGCGTGTGTGTGAGTACAAGAGAATTAAAGAAATTAGAATTCAAATACAAATATTTATTTAAAATTTACATTGTGTTCTGAGAACTGCTCTTGCTCTCCAATCGAATAATAAAACAATAGTACCAGGTAGGGTATTAATAAACTAAAACTGGTTTAACCGTTTAACCGTTTTTTTAGACTTATTGTGTGTTATTCTGGTTGTGTGTTGGTGAATTAGGGCAAATGTCATGAACGTTTGCTCTATTAACCATCATTGCGCCTCAAATAATATCGCCCAATGCCGTAATGGTGATCTTTAGCTGGGTATCTGTAGTGTAATGTAGGCTGGTAAATATGCGTAAATGGCCATTACAACCCTTCAGTCAGGATTACGGCCTAGCTTCTCACACCACTCAATTTTTGTGTGTTAATTGTATACATGAGTGGCGGCACCTACAGTTTAAAATCGACTCCGAACGACAGATTTTTGAGAAATTTTTCATGGCAATTTTATTTACTCGCAGAATTTTTGCTAGAAATCTGCTGAGAGAAAGTCGCCGAAGAAATATTTTTTCATATTTTCATTTTGATGTCTGACATGGGGTTTGAACCGTGGCCAATAAGCCAACACACTACCTACTAGACTACGGCTACTTCACGCCTTGTGTTTCCCCTTTCGAGAAGAATGTTTCTCCGATGGCTCCTTTGCAATAAGAAGTTAAATGAGTTCTACATTAGAGGACTTTGATTTTGAAAATCTACGGGAGTCTCTATATCAGGGACAGTTTTCGTAATTTTTTGGGCTATCATCTGTTTAAAGTATTACATTAAACATATGAAAAGTTAGTTGGATCCTAATGAATAATACGAAAGCATGGTTGATGTTTACAGCACGTTCACCAGAACGGCATTATATGAGATGATGAGATTTTTATGTTTCATTGAGGAAAACTTAGATGTTGATAGGTTAGCTAAAGCACATCCTTATACTGATCATATAATCACTTGAATAAAAAATAGACGACGCGTACATGTCGCGTAACTCGATAAGTCTGGCCTTTCTGTGATCATAAAAGATCATTTGCTGTGACCAGAATTCATAGATGCTGCCTAAATGTTAGGAAGCTGTGTCGAGTGCATCGTGACTTCATGCATACTTCATCTATCATTTATCAGTTTTATCTGTAAACAGGAAAGGTTTCCTGTATTCACTGAGCACCTTAGACCACCAAATGCCGCTGAAAGTTGGAGGGCTAGACGGTTACGTCAGATCATTCAAATAATTTGTTTGCATCAGATTCAAATATTTTATGGATAACAATTTACAATAAAAAGCAGCTTATATTAAAGGAAGTTTTTTAAGTCCACAGGTCCACAGGATTACTAACAAGTGGCATCAATCTATGTTGCTTCCAAAGCTCACTTGTGTGCTACTTTTATACATGAGTGGCAGGACCTATAGTTTAAAGTCGATTTCGAACGATAGATTTTTAATAAACTTTTCATGGCAATTTATTTCACTCTCAGAGTTTTTGTCAGAAATCTGCTGAGAGGAAGTCGCAGAAGAAATACTTTTTGTATTTTATTTTGATGTCTGGCCTGGGGCTCGAACCCTGGCTTTTCGTCCAATAAGCCAACACACTACCTACTAGACCACGGCGACTTCTATGCTGCTTACAAAGCTCATATTGATCTCCAGTTTGAAATATAAGACATTAGACAGATCTCTGATAGAGATTTATTCTGGCAGTGGCAAAGCAGATATCATATTCTGTCCTCAGCAACGATAATTTCAATGATTCAACGACGAACCAGTTGTTCTTATAAATGTTAACTAAATTCATAAAAACTGCAGTTCGTCTTAGGCTGATATTAGCTTTCTAGCCGATAAAAACTGCAATAATTTGCAATAAATTTGTAGCTGAGAATAAATAAAATTTTCCATGAAAAGTTTCTCAAAAATCTGTCATTCAGAGTCTACTTTAAACTATAGATCCTGCCACTCATGTATAAAATTAACACACACAACATAAGTGGTGTGAGAAACTAGCTCGTAATGCTGACTGAAGGGTTGTAATGACCAATTACGTATGTATGTATATGTAATTTTCGGATGCGATCGTATAACGATTAAAGTCCTTCCCTTTGCCCATAATATTTTGATAGGAAGTATGCTTGTTATTTAGAATTTATAGCAGGCACCCTTTCCTTGTTTACTTTCAACTACAAATTTCAGTGTTAATATGCCACCAGTTGTTCTAATCGATTGAATATTTTTTTTAGATTGTGGTCCGAAGTAATTCTGTAATTCATTTTTGGGATAGAATAGGTGAAGTAGATTGCAAATAATAATAATGTTTTCAATACACCTTCAGCTGTTTTGCTGTTATTTAGCACTGTGGTGGCATTTTAGATACTGATTTTAGATGCATTAGAGTATCACAGCATATGATACCTCAAAGTGAAAGATATAAACTCGACATTGTGGTTACCAGCAGAATTTTATATTTTTGGTTTACCCTTAACTGTGGCAACAGTAAATGTTAGAAAATATTATTAATTAGAAATATTTGAAATTATTTTATGCAAAATCATCACTTATTAAATATTACATTTCATGAAAAACGTGTGATGGATTTTTAATTAGAATTTATGGTTTACGAGTATTTTAAAAAGCAGAGATTGAGTTTTATTGTGTCTGCATATATAATATGGGGAGAGTAGTTAATAAAGGACTATTAACTACAGAGTAATATTAGATGTGGTATACAAAAAAAAAGGAGATGAATAAATTTGACTTTAAATTGTACGTTAAGCCACACTAATGAATAAAATTAACACACACAACATTAGTAATGTGAGAAGCTAGGTTGTAATCCTAACTGAAGGGTTATAATACAACTTAACATGGAGATTACTGTAGTATGTGATTTAGATTACTCTGGTAATCTTTTGGAAAAATAATGGAATTCATTTCCCTACACCTTATAAATTAACCTGAAATATTGCTGTGCCTTTATGTCTTGTTTTTATTTCATGCTGTTGTTTTTATTTGTTTTCATTGCGAAATTTCCAGAATTCTTCTTTATGCTTTAAATATGATGATTAAATAACAATCTTATACCGCTTTACTCCTCCTTACCTAAAATACTAATTACATTACCAACAATATTTTGAATAATCGTAAAGAAAACCAGCTTAACACTCCATTCACAAGCAGATTATAATGTGAATGCGTATCTTTTTCTTTCCCTCTTCTCATATAAAAATTTTGTTTTATTCGCTGTACTTCATTCTATTCAATGTTTTCTTTTACACCAGATTTTTAAATGAACATTAAATTGATGTAATTGTACACTTGAGAAAATCAACTCCACTACTATGTATCTACTCCCTACTCACCAACTACTATTACTACGGCTGTATCACCGTCTTCTGCACCTAATCTTTGGCCCCCGTAAATTTATGCACAACATTTAAACCCTCAGCACAAATCCCAGAATAAATCGTATCGTCTAAAGTATAAAGACGAAGAAGAAGTTTTTTTAAATCTTAATATGATTTATTTAAGTGCGTATAAAAGTGTATATTGAGTGCGAGTAGCATATTAAAAGAAGATGATTATAAAATGAAAATGAAAATACAATAACTGAAAGGGCAAAGAATATACATAACAGAGGGGGAGTGAAAGGGAAGTAGAGTATCATAAATGGCTTTCATAAGGAAAAAGCTATAAAAACCAAATGTTGTTGAAATGCGTTTATAATGAGCAAAATAGAGAAGAAAATAAGAAGAGATATTGACAATAGGGGTTAAAGTTTGCGGTAAGGTTAGGTATCCAACAAACTACTACAGTAAGAACTTCTTTTCAGATTTATTACAGCAGAATACACGTACATATGAGGAGCCGTTTTATGTCTCTATATAAAAGTGTCAAAAGCAAAGGCTCTTGTTTGCAATGGAAATGAAATTCAATGGGAGAACTTAAGAAATTGAAAAACTATTGACAAGTTTTTATATGAAATTCATTATAAAGCGTTGCCAGCTGATGGATACAACTTAAAGATTTGGTATTAAAAATCTGGTATTTATTTACTTTCATAATTTTTGCCACAAGTCTCTGGTGAGAGGAAGTCTTCAAAGCAATAATCTTTTCATATTTCATTTTATTGGAGATGTGCGATCTTTGGTTTGAACCATTGCCTCATGTCTAATAATTTAACACAATACCTACTAGACTACGGTCACTACGTCAAATTTGTTGTCATTTATTCAGCCTGTTTAGCCAAATCAACATGGACAACTGTAGACAACGATGTGTATTCGCTGAATAGACCCTAATTTTAATCGATAAATAATCTTCAGCGTTGAGGTCCCTTTCTGGATAAATGAATACGTAACCAAACAAAATTGTTAAATTTGCAACGATACCATTTCACATGAGATACAAGAACGTTCAAAGCTTTTCGAAAAAGGCACTGTTCGATGTGTATTTTGAACTGATGGCATCATCGGTTCATATTACTCAGCGACGTTGGCCATACTATCACTTTTTACTTTTTTTGAACTGAAATGGATGATCTGGTTAGTAACGATATTTGGTTTTAATAGGACGACGCTACGTTCAACACATAGATCACTCTAAATTGGCTACTCTGCTCGTTTGTTATATACATACATACATACATAATTGGCCATTTCAACCCTTCAGTCAGGATTACGGCCTAGCTTCTCACACCACTTATGTTGTGTGTGTTAATTTTATACATGAGTGGCGGAACCTACAGTTTAAAGTCGAGTCCGAACGACTAATATTTTTGAGACATTTTTCATGGCAATTTTATTTGCTCTCAGAGTTTTTGCCACAAATCTGCTGAGAGGAAGTTGCCGAAGAAATATTTTTTCATATTTCGTTTTGATGTCTGACCTGGGGTTTGAACCGTGGCCTTATGTCTAACAAGCTAACACGCTACCTACTAGACTACGGTGACTACTGCTCGTTCATTATGTGGGCTTAATTACCTCACATGAAGGCGAAAACTCTGAGAGTAAAATAAAATTTCAATGAAAAAGCAGTCGTTCGGAATCGACTTTAAACTGTATGTCCCGCCACGCGCGTATAAAATTAACACACGCAACATAAGTGGTGTTAGAAGCTAGGTTGTAATCCTGACCGAAGGGTGGTAATGACTAGTTATGTATATATGTATGTGTAGGCGATATGAACTGTCCACCGAGATCGTGCGTTTTGATCTCGTTAGACATTTTCTTGTAATGTTTTCTTAAGCCACAAGTGTATGCGAATCAATCACAAAGCGGTCCTAAAAGCCAAATTCTGCTTAATTAAGGGCCAGAGTCATAAAAAATAGTAGCCGTCGTGGACTTTTGAATGATGTTATATTCCACACATGATGGCATGAATAGGTCTTTAAAATGAATAAAAAGTTTCCATGATATCTCATAAATAGGTGTAAACAACTGGCGAAGGCGCTCAAGAAGCAGATCTCCGTTAATCAGGCTGTTAATGGCCAATTAAGTAAGTAAAGTGTGATATCTCACACACATTTTTTAATTTAAATTTATAGATAGGAAGCTTAATAAGGGCCCTATAGAAATCTAAATATTAAATTAAAGGAGCATTCTGCAAAAGATTATGTATTACGAAGGTGGGTCAATAAATGAAAGACTGTCAGCGGACTTCTGCATTATTTGAAGTGTATGTGGTAATTAATTTGTGTTTAACAGTCATTGACAGCAGAGTACCGGTTGATTTGGGGATAAAAAATAGCAGAAATCCTTGAAATTGGCTACGAATTGCTCACTAATCAGCCCTAAAACTTAGCTTGTCACATTATCTATGTGGTGTTAATTGGTGTTAATTTTTATTCATGAGCGAAGAAAGCTAAAATTTAACTTGAGAAGCTTATTTATAAAACACTAATCACTAGACCAGGTTGAATTTCAAGTTAAAATGATTTAATAATAAAAAAATGAATATCAATAAAAAAAAAATCAACAGATACTTCCATGAATTCTTAATTGGCATGCAAAAAGGTCAACTCACATGCAGTTATTAATTGGCAAAAGCGCTGCACTATATTGTAATATGCAATCGAAATTTAATGAAATTATTGGAATGTAAAACTTTTATGTTGTATTTCAATAAAAATAAACGAATACAAATTTTTATGTTGTATTCCAATAAAAATAAATGATTTATTTGTTACAATTGAAATGTTTTAAATATTTTATCAAATCATGTGATATCAACTTTTCATTTTTTTTTTGATAACAAAAAATGCTGTCGATAAATTTAGTTTCGATGTGAAAAGAAACAAAAAAAATTGTTTTTATTGCGAAACTATTTAGGCATGTGGAGTAATATTCATTGGTTTTGATACTGCTGTTGCTGCTGCTGTTGGTATTCAAATTGTTAATTTTATTTCCATGCAATAATTTTTTTATCTTTCATTTTATTTCTTTTTTTTAGACAGACAGCATGAATTTATGTTTTTCTATTTGCGTTAGAATAATAAACAAGTTTTTAGTTTTTAGTTTTCAATTGGCGAATGTAATAAAATTGAATTTACAAATATTTGAAATGCAATTATCAGGCTTCTATTTTATCATTTTGCTTATATTGTAAACCTTTTTAGTGAAATTATTTTAAAATAAAATTTGATTTGGTTTTAACAACCATTTTTGTACTCTTATTTTTGTTTGTTTTCTGCTTTAGTTAAAGTTTAATGAAATTGTTTACATATATTTATTTGGTGATAATTGCTATCGATTTTATAAACTTTTTTAAAAATACATTTTAAAAATTTATATTGTTAGTATAAGACAATATATGTCATATACTACAATATATTAGCTTATACTAGGGTTAATATTTTTCGAAATAGTTCGGATACAATTTGTCAATGAAAAATAAAAAAAATTTAATAACATTAGTCCACATTATATCATCTTTTTTATTTATTTTTTATTTTTATTTATTATTTATTATATATGTAATGGAATGTTTGAAATAATGTAGAAATAAAAATGAATAAGAACGTGTAAAATCACGGGAAATAGCAATCGATACAAAAAAAAAATTACAAAGAACAATATATACAAATATAAAGAAATATACAAACAAAGTAATAATATATACATATACTAAGATACAATTAAATTTAAAGATATATTAATTAAAAAAAGTGAAAAATTAAAAATAATCATTAATAGAAATAGAGAGAAAATATAATTCACAAAAAAAATCAAGATATGCTAAAAACTACTTGAACAGATTGTATAACTTCTTTTTGAACTTAACTGCATTGCCTATATTCTGAATAGGCAAAGGTAAAGTATTCCAAAGACTGATGGTGTGCATAAAAAACTGGCGTTGTGACAAAAGAGTCCTATGTCTGTGTTTGATAATCTTCATACCGCGGTTGGATCTAGCGAATGTAATCCTATTAAATAAGTATATTGGCTGTTTTAGAGTAATAATCTTATGGAGGAGAATAAGGCATTTTATATTTGATAGATTATCAAAATTAACTCCGAATATCTGGTATGAAAATTGTGATATATGGTCTCGACGTCCCCTAATAAAAACATATCTGTCTATATTATTATAAGCCAGGTTGAGTTTCCGCTTATCATCAGTATCACAGTTTGCGAAAATTTCAGATCCGTATAAAAGGACAGGAATCAAATACGTTTTAGCCAGTTGCCTACGTATGGCAAAGGGAGCCGAATCTATAACAGCCCACAAGTTCCTAAGCATACCGTAAACTTTACCAACGATGACGTTAATGTGGTTAGACCACGTTAGCCGACCATTAAAGATAACACCCAGATTGGATGCTGATTCAACAAAGTCAATTTTATTCCCCCTGAATATAATATCCGGCACAAAAAATGCTCTCTTTGTTCTGGAGACCAATAAACATTTAGATTTAGAGGGATTTATACAAAGTCCATTGGCCCTAGCCCAGTTGTCAATTTTTCGTAAATCACAGTTGATGGTGTCTATACATAGTTGGATATCCTCTATACGCGTGCTTCTATAGAGCTGAACGTCATCAGCGTACATATGTATGTACGCTACAATAATCCAAAACATCAGGCAGGTCGTTAATGTATATAAAGAACAAGAGAGGCCCTAATATTGATCCCTGAGGAATACCTCTTCCAACGCTTAGCGAATTCGAGATCTTGCCGTTTAGATAAACTCGTTGTGATCTGTTTACAAGATAAGAACGTATGAGATTACAAGCTGAGTTAGAAAAATGAAAGAGGGTCTGTAGCTTCTTCATTAATATTTTGTGGTCAACCGTGTCAAACGCCTTGGTGTGATCCATTTTAAGATTTACTGTGCTGGCAAACGAGAATGAAGAAAAATTTGGAGTTGGCTTATTAGAGGCGAAGCCTCGGTTCAAACCCCAGGTCCAAGTAAACGAAATATGAAAAAATATTTTTTCTGCAACTTCCTTTCAGCAGATTTTTGGGAAAAACGTAATCCTAACTATTTAATTATGCATGTATGTATAGTTATCGGAAACGATAATAATTTTGTTGTTAAAGATGCACCTCACTTTAGTTGGCCTATCACTAAAACAGTCGTTGGGTTCATGGGAAAAAAACTGAGTGCCATAAGACTGGGACCTAAACATTGTTGATGGTACTAGATGACTAAGAATTCTTTACCTATTAGTTTAGGTTAGGTTAAATTGGCAGCAGCGTTAAAAAGCATAGCTTTCTTACTTCCTATAGTTTTTGGAAGGTGTGGATTGTATTCAAATCATATTGGTTAGATACGTTCAACCTTGAGTTGAACAATGAGAGAGGATGTTATATAGTCTCCTTTGCTTCCTGTTTATTATTTCTTGGGCCCTATAGTTTTTGGAAGGTGTGGATTCTATTCAAATCATATTGGCTAAATACGTTCAATCAATAAATTCTGAGTGTCCAAGAATCTTTTGCTTTAGTTGGACAATGAGGGAAAAGATGTTAGATAGTCTCCTTTGCTTCCTGATTATTACAGCTTCAGGAGAAGTCGTAATTCCACCTCCAGCGTTGTACCGGTATAACTGCCATATGGTTTATAAGATGGAGTCTGCTTAAGATTAAAGAAAATTTGGTTCTCGATATAACCACACCGGGCCAACGAACATCATATAAAAGACTAAAAATTCTACTTTTTGAGAAAGAATATAATAATATATATAATAATAATAATATAAATAATAATATAATAATATATTTTCAGAGAGAGAGAGAGAGAGAGAGAGCCCTATTGCAAGGAACATGGCAACTCTACTTTTCTAGCATCTGCAGATCAGCCACTTAACTAAAATAATTTAGTAACGAAACTGAAACAAACAGTAAAGAGCATGATTTAATACAACTCTGTGTTCTCTAAAGATAGTATTCTGAAATAAATTTGTAATCCAAAGACAAGAATTTTGTGGCACCGTGAAAAATTTGCAGAATAAACTAAGAAGTATCACATATTGTCTACCTAATGATATCTTAATTACTACCAATATACTTATTAATTAAGATTTAACAGTTTTTCAATTTATATTCTATCCCTCTACGCTTTTATCCCTCTTTACATGCTTCAATCTCTTCACATCCCTTCAATAAATTTTCAGAGCGTAGATTTTTTATTAAATATAATCGTAATACTTTACTTTTCTAAAATAAAACTTTTCATTCAAAGATAAAATGCATGACAAGAGAAATGAAAACTGAAATTGAAAGAATTTTCCAAATAAAAATCATTTTCATTCATACACACACACAATTTTCAACGCATTATTTAAAATATCACCTGCAATTTGTTGAAGAAGCAAACAGCTTTTCATTGTTTTTGGCTCTTTATGACAAACTGAAGGGAAAAAGAAAAAACAACACCAACAAAAACAATGTAAAAGATAAAGTTTTTCAAGCAGCTCAAAAAAGCGAAAACTTTTCCAATTTAACTGTGTGAACTTCACTTTTAATTTTTTGAAACAAACACGAGAAATTACGAAATAACGAGAATGTTCATTTAAAGCCAAAGAAGACACTGAATATAACTGGAGAAACTTGATTAACATTTCAATTTTTAAATTTCAATTTTGTTTCTATTACACGCCCAATTTTGTTTTTTTTTTCCAAGAAAACCCTGTATTTTAAGAGTGGCTTATAAAAATCATCTTCTTTCAGCAACTTTTTATGGTAAAATAAAGTTTTGCATGAGTATGGGTAATAAAAAGTTCATTAACGGCGCTGTTTTATTTTTGTTTTGCTTAGCAAATGTGTTTCAAACCCATAACGCACACACATACATACATTTCCCTTCACTTACACGAACTACTCCTGTTTTCAAAGGAGTATGAAAGAGGAAAACAGAGTTCATTTAACAAAACAAACAAAAAGAAACGAAGACAAAGAAAAATAACGAAGAAAAAAGAGAAGCATTTAGTGAACGAGAAAAGCTTCATCAACAAGAACAACAACAAAAATAGAGCACAACTCATTTGACCAACATGACTCGTTTACAAAACGTGAAAAAAACAACAACAACGAAAATTGTGGCCAATTTTTCGTTTATTGTTCTCTCTGACTTTATTTTGAAATACGAGCTCAACGATAACTGATGAGGCAGTGTTGATAGTTCATCATGTTTTATGATTATACCGGGTTTTATCAAAGTCCCCTAAATACATACATAGTTACGGAGTGAACATAACAATACTTTAATACTCCCAAGAAATGTTGAGTTTCATACGGATCGAATTATATACCAGGGTGTCGAATTTTACTTTGTCTTATCAATTCTTTCCAGGCGTTTCTGATACGTAGTGTTTTGTTAATTTGGCACACCATTTGATGTTAGTACGTTCTGGATGTAGTGCTAACAACGCCGATAAGGACGTCTTCTAAATCGGCTTTCCTTGATCTTTGCATTAAGTACTCATCTCGTGGGAAGGTCCTCTTTCGTCCCAACGACATAGCCGACTTAGCATCGACCATAGAAGTTCATAGACTGAACAATATCCATGTTGTTGTATAGATTACGTAGCGAATTATTTGTTTGGATGTAAACCACATTACAAAATCGCAGAAGAATACAGATCTTGAGTAAAAATATTCTCTGAAACATTCCAAAGGCAGTTGTATCGATGCGCATCAGCGTACATGCTGCTATGTCTTCGATAAACGCGAGATCTGTATTGTACGACTGTTATCTTCCACGTAATTTCTCGGACATGCATGTAAAGCTACGATTGGTTGAGTTGACGGTCACTAAGGTGGAGTTAAAACTAAATTCTGCTAAAATCGGGAAAACGGGAAAAAATATGAAGAACATCCCTTTGATCCCTAACTCTCTAACTAAATATTAAATGACAATGTCTAAGCTAGGCTGCAACACATGACCCCATACAAAAAGATTAAATCTTCTGTCAGTCGTTGTCTTGGCAGAATATTGGGAATTATTTGTGCCAAGCGCTGGATCAATCAAATTATTTTACAACCACGGGTAAATAGTGCTAGAAACGGCGCACTCCAAGTAACTCATAAGATAATATTATAAGAACAATCTTAAGTTGGGACCTTCAAAGCCAAAGAAGTGTCAGAAGAACTGTACACTCATCGAGAAGCAGCTTAAGTAGGAGCTTAGACATTCTCTGGACGAAGCTGGGTAGTTGTAAAGAAATAGAAGAATTAAGCATCGTTTGGAAAATGTATGTATCTAAGAGGATTTGCAGGAACAAGTTTAATTTCCTACAATTCTAGCAGTAACGATCCCTTTTTATAATCTGCAGATGAAACTAACGTCCTAAGGTACGGTGTATTAATAAAAATATTTGTGGGAAAAAATATGGAAAACCGTAGAAATATTTGCTTTTAAATTGGACATATACAGTGTTAGCTCTTTCTAACCATTTGTGTCCTTCGAATTCAGCAATATGGCAACCATTCCCAAAACTATTGCAAAACGTTCGTAAATGCATAAGCCCTGTATGCGTTTACATTACCATTTGGTTACAAATGATTCTGTTTTCCATGTGTTCACTTTTATTTTCAAATCTTCAATCGTTTTTCCAATTATTTTCAACTTTCCTTCGCATTCATTTCACACGAAATTTTGGAAACAATTTTTAATGGCTTTGTTCCTTAATTTCAACTACAAAACTAACGTAATACTCCTCTTTTGTTTTTATTACCACATAATAGCAGAGCATAAGTGCGTATATTTTTGTATCCTTGAAAAAAAAATTTTTTCTCTCTCTTTCCTATGAAGCCTGCAAAAGCCAGCAAACAACTACAACACAATACTAGTGGGAAAATTAGAAAACCATGACTTTAATGTGTTGCCTTTAAAGCGTACCAATTAATTGAAAGATTTCTCTCGGGTCATGGTTATTATTGTGGAAAATTTAATTGTTTTTGATGTTCTCGAAATTTATTGTTTTAGGTTAGAGAGAGATAGAGAGAGATTGATAAAAGAAAGTAGTCGTTAACTCCTCACTCTGTTAAAGAAAAACGGCAGTTTGATTAACTAGAACTCTTAAAGGCAACTGTTGTGGCTGAAATCAACCTTAAATCTGTGAGAGAGAATAAACGAATATCCTGTGCAGCTAGGCGTCACAGTAAATCAGTGGGAATTATAAACAGCATTATGAGGTCTCTTCTTCTGCTTTTGGGCTTAAAATTAATGTTAAAGAAACCACAGATAAGACTTTATTTCCATTATAATGCACTGAACTTGCCTTCATGAAGGAAATACAATCCGCAGGATACTTTTGAGATAGTTCTTGCCCACTTTATGACACATTTCGTGTGGTATTTCAGCGATAAATTGATGAATATTGACTTACAAATGCTCTTCTTGACTTACTTAATTGGTCATTACAACACTTTAGTCAGGATTACAACCTAGCTTCTCGCACCACCCATGTTGTCTGGCTTAGAGTTTAAAGTCGATTCCGAAACACAGATTATTGAGAAACTTTTTATGACAATTTCAGTTATTCTCAGAGTTTTTTTTGCCACAAATCTGCTGACAGTAATCTGTATCTTGCGGTGCATGAAAGCGAATCAGATATTCGTAGAGCTTTTTGGCTGAAAAAAATTGTGAAGTTTACCTAGGAAATGCCGCCGCAAACGAAATGGGTTTCTGGTCTGCGATTTGAAAATTTTGATGTTAAAAATAAATCTCGACATTCTCTAGTCGATAAACCACAAAAAAGTCGAAGATTTTTATAAAAAAAATTGAGAAAAGAGACGGCACGTAAACGATTTAAATTCTCAAGCGAATGGCGACATAAAATTTTAGTCTTTAGCTGGAATTTGTTTCAAAGCCTCACGTTGGGCGCAAACAAATTTTTTGATTCCTTAATAATCTAATAAGTAACCATATTGGTTGTTTTGAGTTGCATGAGGGCTATCAATAACTATGCCATGATGTCCGAGAATGTCAAACTGACATTGAAGTTTAATAAGAATACTCTGAGTATGCATCGCAATATGAATCTGTTTAAAAAAAATTTGGCTGCCGTCTTCTAAGTAATCCGAAAATTGTCAGGACCATGAAGACAAACTTATAATGACTCAATCTTATATTAGGTCTTATCTTCTCTAAAACGGACATTCAATTTAAACATTCCAATATGTGCAGTCGAGGTACAAATGATAAAGTTTTGTAGCAAACCGATCATTGGGCATATTTTTTTATTAAAAATTCTTTAATTTAAATAAATTAAATAATAAATTTAATATGTTGTTGAACTGGCTTTGACTCTGACTGTAATTGCTTTGTATTTCCCTTCTTCTATCAAAGATTCTTTAAATAATTTCATTAAATTAAGAATTTTTATACAAATAAATATGTGATCCGATTAACTTTTTGAAATGTTAAGAAATCATTTTAAAATAAATTTTAATGAATATCAAACAAAAAAACTCTCCTCCCCATGTCGAGTAATTGATATGGAAATTATTCGTACAACAATAATTATTTCCTGTTACTTCAAGCGAAATAATCGCGTTATTTAGCATTAGCAAGTAAAATGTGTAATGGCATGCCCTACGGATTCAACTTCAGACTAACTCGTGTCAGTATTCCATATTCGTTGTTGATATGAAACCAATCGAAAAGAAAACATGGTGGATTTCTAGTACTCCATACCATGGTAATCATTTGTAATTAATTGCTCGTAGACTATGAAAAAATTAAATCAAAGTTAATAAATAAAAAAGAATTTGTTATTAAAGTAATTGCAAATAAACAAATGAAATGCATAATCTTAGAACATATTGTAGAGGAAATATGGGGGCAGTTTGTTATTGCCTCATGGATTGTCTGGGAAAAGAATAAAAAATTATAAAGAAATATACGAGGTTTGTTTAAAAATAATGTGTTTAAATCTCATGCTAAATATTATTTTAAAACATTGAACTTTTTCAACGATGCCGACTTTAAAGTCTCAGATGTTGAAACGCACACATACTTACATGCCTAATTGGTTATTATAAGCCTTTAGTGAGGATTACAATCTAACTTCTCACACCACTTATGGTGTGCGTATTAATGGCGGGACCTACACTTTGACGTCGCCACCGAAGTCGTTTTTGGGAAACTTTTCATGCCAATTTTATTTACTCACAGAGTTTCTGCCAGAAATCTGCTGAGATGTAATCGCCGAAGGGATATTTTTCATATTTTGTTTTTTTGGAGATGTCTGACCTGGGGTTTGAACCGAGGCCCTATATGTTCAGGTGGTTTCCTAACATATATTCGAAACAGTTGGGTTTGTGATCTGTACAGGAACCACTACACCTGAAGTAAACTGTCTTTCTCCTCTTTTTCGAAGGAATAAACGCTATAATTGTGGCCAATGAGGACTTGTTTTTTTCAATTATAGCAATGAAGTTTTTAACTACACCTTGTAGGCTGGTAGCCACACGAATAGAAAAAACAGATTTATAAAGAAGTTTTCTTAAGCGTACTTTTTCAATAGTGTTTTGATCACAGCTTGTTGTTCTTAATACATTATTTTGCTGCATTGGATCTCTTTTTATTTAATTTATTGACTCTGGCACAAATGTAATTCCGATTGTAATAAAATGGAAAAATAAAACAAATTATTTGAACTGCTTAAGTAAATCTATTTCAAGTGGGTGTTTTTATGACGCCTCTGGTTGTTTTCATTTTATTTTTCCCCGTAATCAACCACTGGTGTACAGAGTAAGTAAAATGCTATAAAATTGCAATTACTTGTGCTTAATGTTTTTCAATATTTGCAATAAAATAACAAAAAAAAAACCAAAAAGAATAAAAAGGGAAACATTAAAGAAATAAATTACAGTTGCACTCAAAATAAGCAACATGTTTAATTTATAAAGACAATTTTTCTTTCTGAGTTTTGATTGTAATTCAAACGGTGTAGTAGAAACAAAGAGAAAGCAAAGCAACAAGGGAAAATAGGCCATAAACTCATGGGGCAATTTATTTCAATTACAAGCCGATAAATCTTGTTCGATATGCTGGTGATATATACGGCTTAATAAAGTTTAGCAAAGTGCTCTCATAATATATGAATTGAAAGCTTTATTTAAAAATTAGTGAAATTGATTTATTGGTACATTAAATCTAAAAAAAACCTGAAGTAAAAATAAAATGTATAAAATAATATTTCATTTACTATTATGTGTGGTCTTTACACGTTCGCTTTGGACCTATTCCCACATCAAACTTTTAAGAGGTCTAAGGCAACCTTCTCTTATAACTTAAATTTGGTATTAAGGAATATAAATCCTATCAGCAAAATGTGAAATTTTACTTGCTGTTTGCTGCAGCTCATTGTTTGTTATAATATATGACAAAAGATATTTAATACTATACATAGAAATTTCTTAATTTGTGTTTAGATTTGGCGTACTAGTGCTCAAACGATACGTCAAGTCTCGCAATCATATCAAAATTGTTTACACACTTGAACTGAATAAACCTATCGGTTTAAATATGAACCAGCGGTTATTTTGAATCCGGCTACACTTATGTTATTCTTTTCTGCCACAGAATTCAGTATAATATCTCCACAGAATCGATTCACGCTTGAGCAACGTTGGAATTTATTCGAAATTTGAGCCAACGAGAAACTGCTCGGTTATATCGATTTTGCCAAAAACAAACAATCATCTTTTCGGATGAAGCTCATTTTTGTTTTTCATGCACGCATTGCGACTGATTGTTTAGTGCGGCATTAGTAGCCTATATTTCTTTGAAAATGAGGACGGTCAACCATTACGGTCAATGGAGACACCTATCGCACCATGATAACCGATTTTTTTGTACACGCTCTTCATGGTTTTTATGTGAACGAGGATTGGTTTCAACAGAATGGTGCAACTTGCCACACATCTCATATCACAATCGATTTATTGCGTCAAACGTTCGATGGCCGTTTAATTAGCCGTAATGGTAATGCCAATTGGCCGCCAAGAAGCTACGATTTGATAGCGTTGAACTATTTTCTGTGGGACGCCGTTAAAGAAAAGTGATTTCATTCTCAAAGACTAGCTAGGTCTTTCATATACAGGTGAAGACTACAGGTAATCCCTTTCCCGTTTTCTGCGACTGCTCATCGCGATCAAGATGGTGATTTTTTTGTTGTTTAGTTTAATAGTGTGTATAAAAAATTTCGTGGTGTTCGAGAAATTCAGAAATCTATTTGCTCAGTGTGTATAAGAACAAACAGAATTGCAGAATTTGCGTGAAGAGCAGGGAAAGGTATTGTAAGATCTACTAATACAGCCTGAAAGACGGTGTCACATGTCGCACGCTACAACATAAACCAATAGAGTGACATGTTTGGTTTGAAATGAATGCGTTAACGCCCCATAGATTCCAACAATGTGTTCTGTTGGTTCATTCTCATCGTCACAGCATCTACATGCTTGGCTTGATACATCCTCCATTCTGAACAAGTGTACTCTGAGAATATAGTGCTCTTTCCAAAGGCCAGTCACCAACCTCAGGTTATTTCTTGTTGAGTATGCCTTTCCAAATATCTGCTCCTATTTCATAGAAAGGCTCTAGTGAAACCAGTCTACCTTCTGACAATTTACGCATGACCCACTAAGCACAGGGTAACCTTATTTCTCTAGTCCCTGTATCTATATCTTATCCAACGTTTGGAGTTGACTTTAAACTGTGGGTGCCGTCACTTATGGATAAAATTAACATACACAACATGGGTGGTGTGAGAAGCTAGCTTGGGTTGTAATGCCCAATTAATTAGTAAGCTTTCAATGAGTAGCAACCTTGCGTTTACAATGCTGGCTAATATTTTATGTGCGGTTTTGTTCTAGGTTTCTAATAAATGAGTATAAAGGATTGCTGCTGTATCGATTTGAAGTAATTTTTTTCGGTGTACCATACTCTCTCGCCGTGCTTTAGCTATCATTTATATATCAGGCCAATTAATATTGGGCCACCATCATATGAGCCGCTCAGTGCACAAATCGATTAACTCCATAAAATAAAAAAGTTGAAAAATGCGATGAAATAATGTAAATTGTTTTTTAAAATTCCCTTTACAATATAAATTCAAATATATATTGTAGAACACATAAATACATATATAGCTGTCATCTAATGGTATATGAAATTATAAGAAAGAATAGCCAAACAAATAATGTCAGTAATGTTATAAATTACATGTGACTGGTGGAGTTAATCGATTTGGCAACTGAAAAAAGTAAACAAATTAAATTAGGTATTTGAATTTTTAAGTTTTTTATTACAGGAAAAGTTAGTTATTATACATTTTTATTACAAATTTTCTATAAAAATGAGTGTTTACAGTGATGTTATAATATATTATTTGTGATTAATATATATTAAATAAAAATATAATATATATGTTAGGACTCATCATTTTGATTTGTTCTTAAAGTAACTATGATTACCAGGAGGAATGAATTTGAGCAGATCCATCATGTCTCTACTTTTTTCTCTTGTCACAGTTCTGCGTTTAGGATATAATAAAGGCTGATCTACATTTTTTTGTTAAATTCAAAATCTTCATTATAGTCCTATTTGAATTGTATGAGATGAGGTTTTGACCTTCCTAACTTTATGCAGCTTATTTTAAGCCAATTAACCTGTATGTAACGGTTGCTTTTCTGTTAATTATTGAGTTTTCTTAAGGCTAAATGGTGCTTTCTTTTTGCACCAAGAGCCTTTTGGATTATATTGTACCAATCATCTGGTGAATAAATATTTTGAATTTTTTTTTTTTTCATGTGACTCAATAATGGCAAAATCTAAGTCACTTACCAAAAATTGCATTTCAATTGACCCAGCTCTTATTTCCGTACTTTGACAAGTTTCAATAAACTTAAGATAGTTTTTTTTTTATAACTGTTATCATTCAATGGTTGCTAGTGGTCATTTGAATTGCGTTATTGAAACGATTTACATAAGAGTATGGAGTTAATCAAAATGTCTTCTGAAATAAATTGCTTATTATTCAATGGCTCAAAAATTTTTGTCGTTTAATGGTCTTAATCTTTACTATTCAGAAAAGTTATAATAAATATTAAAAGTTATGACTATCCCAAGTGCCTTGACACTTAAATTTAAGATTTTTCAAAAAGTGGAGTTAATCACTTTGTGCACTGAACGGCTCATATATAAACCAATTTCCCCAATTATTCCAAAAATTTAGTAAAGACAGCTTATGATAGTTTACGACCACAACGAATTTGACCACTGATCCGGAAAGGTATATTGACTTGAACAATTTTTCCTTTTAATGAATTTCTTATTGGTTTTTCTTTTTCCAAAATATTTTATCCGTTTTTAGAACAATAACATGTGAAAATATTTTTGCGTATTCGTTTTCTTTTTGGATTTTCTAAAACATTTTTATCTTTTTTTCTTTACCACCAACCATTTGGGTTGCAATTGTCGTCTCTTATAGGCGAAACTATGAATTTTTATCTCTTGTGGCCATTTATGGGACGCATTATATTTTTTTTCTTTTTTTGGTTTTGGAAAATGTTAACGTTTGCAAATAGAGAAATACTTTCTGCAACAGAGAATAAATGGTTTGTTATTTTAGAAATAAAATAAAAAAAGAAAAAAATAATAAAAAACTACTAAAAATAGTTGAACTCTATTTGAACATTTAAGAGAACAATTTTAAAACAATTCTCATCACGTTCGTATGCAATAAAAATTTTAAAAATTTTATTGTTTTCGTATGAAACTTAAATTGTGGTAAAAATAATAAAATTTTAATACATTTTTTTTTAATTTGTTCATAAAAATGAATAAACAATTGCATTGGTTTTGAATTATGGTTTCGTATTGTCAAATCGGTAACCACAGAAAACAAAATATGCCATAGGATTGCTTTTGTAATTCTAATTCATAATATTTTTACATTCATACATCCATACATATATTTACATACAATTGATGAAAGCTACTACATTACTTTCCACATTTTTCTATTTCATTTGACCACGGGGGAAATGAATTTCAAGTCGGCCTTGTGTGAGTCCTACAGGCGTGAAATTATTTATTCTAAGGAATTAGGTGGCCTAGTAACTTCAAGTCGAGACACAGTGATGTTAAGTAACGTTGAATAGTTATACAGTGGGTATCAGAAGTAACCACATAATTACACTGTAGGATATTCAAGCAGCACTGCGGGAAATGGTTTCATGTTCAACAAAATTGGTTCCCATCAGTAAGTGATTTGATTACGTTTAGCAACTCGGTTGAATTAACAAATTTGTGATTTGCTGCATCAATCCTTGATCCCAGAAAAGAAAAATTGTTGATGCCTTTGGCAAAGGAAGGGTGTCTGTAGCAGGCTTTATTGATTATCTTTTGTGAGCAGACGTAAACGGAAGTCAAGTCAAAGGTGTGATTAACAAATTTCTGTTTTGGTAGGTCAATACTGGATCGCTGAAAATTTCTGGATATCTTGGCAAAGGAAAGGTCTGCAGTTTTTATTGATTATCTTTTAAGCGATGTTCAAAACAGAAGTCAAGTCAAACGTGAACCGATGGATATAGTTCTTCAGAGTCACAAATTGAGAGGACGCTCAAAGATTGTACCAGGAGAAACAATTCCTACAAGACAAGGCTTTATAGGTTATGGAAGGCAAACATGGATAAGATAGTAGATTTCTTATGAAACACTACACACATATTACATCTATAATTGGTCATTACAACTTATACTGTGTATGTTAATTTTATAAATGAGTGATGGCACCTACAGTACAAAGTGGACTTCGAACGACAGATATTTTGCGAAACTTTTCATGGGAATTTTACTTCACTTTCAGAAATTTTTGGCCAGAAAACTGCTGAGAAGAAGTCGCCGAAGAAGTAGTTTTTCATATTTCGTTTTGCTAGAGATGTCTGACCTGGGGTTTGAACCGGCGCTTCAAGTCCAATAAGCCAACAGCAGACTACCTACTACAACCTGAGATATAAATTCTATTGTTTTTATCTCCTGGATGAGACGATGTGTCAGATCTATATGGATGAGGAATTACAAACTACAGACAACATTTTGTGCAACTCTATTGCATTGACCTGGACCAGATTGTATGCTTGCAATTGAAATTAATTGGCTGCGGATGATATCAGAACATTTCCTTTCGGAAATGTATTCGTCTTCATACTACGGCGACTTTAGCCTAGTAGGTAGAGTGTTGGCTTATTAGGTATGAGGCCAATAACAAAACGTAATAAAAAAATTATATTTCTTTGGCGACTTTCTCTCAGCAGATTTCTGCAAAAACTTTGGAAGCAAATAAAATTGCCATGAAAAAGTTTCTCAAAAATCTGTTGTTCGGAAACGACTCCCTCCACTCATGGATAAAATTATCAGATACAACATAAGTGGTGTGAGTAGGTCATAATCCTGAAAGAAAAATTGCAATGAGCAATTATATTTGTATGTATGTATGTCAGCTATGAAGCTCATTTCACACTTGGTAAAAAATTACTTTTTTGGTTTGCCATACGGGGAGGAGTTTTGGAATGAATTTAAATTTTTTTTATAAAAAAAAAACATTTTTTTCTTATTGATTTTAACAATTTAAATAAACGAATAAAAATATGAGAAACACAAATACCAAAATGTAATAAAAACACCACACATGTCGTAATACAAAAAGACAAACAATTTTTATTTATTTTTTGTTATTTTTCGTCTGTATTTTTCTTTTGTTTAATGAAAGGCAAACATATGAATATTTTGAAAGTCATTAAATTTTTCTTTCCTTTTCTTTTGGTTTTTATTGAAAAAATTGTTTTTATTTTTCCTGTGCTTTTACCATTGATTTCTTTCTATTCAAGTTTAATAACAGGGTCTGAATACACTTGATTTCGAAAAGCAATATTGAAAAGTAAAAGAACAAGAAGTACAAGAAGAATCGAAAAAGGGAAATAAAAATAGGAAGGCATTGTACAATGACTTAAAAATGATGACATAGAAATATAAAAACATACATACATACATAGATTTTTTATAGATATATTGGTTGATAACACATACACTCGAAAAATTAAGAAAATAGTAGTTGAAGGATTTTTTAATAAATTTTTTCCGGTAAAATACAATGAAATCACGTTCACCTGTGGCGTCACAAAGGGCCGTTATGCTATGCTATGCTATGCCTAACCTAACCTAACAATGAAATCACTTTTTTCCTTCTATGACTCACACATTTTTTTGAGTGTGTGACACATATTTACAAATAAAGTTATCACTTCTCCACCAGTCTCATACTATTCGTACTCTTGGCGGTACATGAATTACCAATTCAATGCAACAACTTTTTTATCTAAAAAAAAACATCATAAAAATACAACAACAACTACAAGTGGCAGAATATACTGAATACTTAAAAACCATCTGCTATCGATACCAATACCACTTGCAGTATAGGAAGACATTTCAAAGTGTCTATAAAAACTAAGTCACATACACACACAGTGCGGCCTTTTCATGTTGCCACTGTCATTGTGAGCAAGGATGTCTAAGAGTTTACGTGTTACACTCGATTGGTTGGTTGTTTGGTTGTTTGGTTGGTAATGCGAATGCAAATTAATGAAATTGACACTGGCAAAGACATTCATGTGACGGCTGTGTCAGCGTAGGTATGTATCTGTGTGATATTCATTTAAGCGATCAATACTGATGAAGATGACTTTGTCCTGTGAGCGTGTAAAAAGTAAAATTCTCCTTTCATTTCCAAGTTTAATTACATTCAAAGACATTGTGTGTGTGTTTGTGTCATGTTAAGCAATTAAAGGCCATTAGAAATAATTTGTTGTTTTCGTTTGAGGGTTTTATTTTAGACTCTGTAATGTTTTTCAGATTGTAGTTGTAAGGACGATTTGTAAAAGGATTTCGTACAAACAAAATTGGTGAATGTTTTCAAATTGTGTGTGAAATTTCATTTAAAAGAAGAAATATTTAAAGGGCTTAAGAAGTAAATAAAATTAATGGAAATGGTATTTAAAGAACATGGTTTTTGGATGTTAGATTTTAAACACATATTATCTCTTTATCTATGGTTTATAGGGCGGAAAGAAAAGGGAAGTCAAACGTTTTTAATTTTAAAAAATGTGGGTTTTCTTTGGCCTCAGAAATTCCAATTCTGAAATTAAAGAATTGATTTGCCATTTATGAATATGAATTTTTTAACAACCGATGAATGCCTAAAAATTAACTACAAAAGTGATGGTCCACGGGGTGCTTATGTTATTCACGCTTGACCTAATGTACAAAGAATGGAAAGAAAGGAAGGAAAGATTATAACGAATGAGGAGACCATAAGAGTTACAGATTCGTCAATTTGTGCATCATTGGAATTTAATCACGGTTGAATATATCGCTTCTGTTAGGAAAAACTATGTGGATAATTAAAATTTATTGATTCTGTATTCTCTGATATTGGATTAATCTTACCGCCAATGCAGTATTTTGTGTTTGGATTTGCAAATCCATCTGTGTAAAGTTTAACTCAGCACCATATATAACCTTAGATGCGATTGGGTGCTTGTGCCAGAGGCTTTCCATGGCTGTTGTTGAAACACACAATTTTCGGCGATGAAGCTCATTTCACACTCCGTAGTCTAGTGAGTAGTGTAATGGCTTATTAGACGTGAGACCTCGTTTCAAATCCCAGCTCAAGACATCTCCAACTAAACGAAATACGAAAAATTATTTCATCGGCGACTTCCTCTCTGCAGATTTCTGGCAAAAACTCTGAGAGTAAATAAAATTGCCATGAAAAAGTTTCTCAAAAAATCTGTCGTTCGGAGTCGACTTAAAACTGTAGGTCCCGCCACTCATGTATACAAATTAACACACACAACATAAGTGGTGTCAGAAACTAGGCGGTAATCCTGGCTAAAGGGTTGTAATGACCAATTATGTATGTTATGTATGCATGTTGGAACAAAACTGCTCCTTATGACCTCAGAGAACCTAGAATCGATTTTGGCAAAAAATATTCTGTCTAGAAAAAATTTCTGCTTGGCGGTCTGGCGGTATCATTGGGCTGTATTTATACCACAATGACCCTGGAAGCACTGTTATCATCAATTCGGAGCGTTATGGCCGTAAATTAGTCTACTTTTCTTGGCTTGTATTAACAATTATGAACGGTATGTGGTTTGTAACGGGTGATTTTTTAGCTGGTGCAAGAATTGAAGCCGAACGACCTACCGCAACGCAGAATTTTTGATGAATGGGCACTTGGAAAGTTGGCCGAAGATCCACTTCTTTATCGAAAAATTGTGTTCAGCGACGAAGCTCATTTTTGGCTCAATGGGTACGTAAATAAGCAGAATTGTCGATTTTGGAGTGAAGATCAGCCAGAAGCATTGCAAAAGCTACCAATGCATCCAGAAAAAGTCACAGTTGGGTGCGGTTTATGGGCTGGTGGCATCATTGGACCGTACTATCGATTCAAGACTTCATGCATTTTTCTGAATTTTATGTGTTTTTGAAAAATTTTCCTATAGTTCTTAAAAAATCACCCATTACAAGACAATGTCACGATCTACGGAACATGACGGATTTTCAATTTATTACATGAGTAGCTTGCTTGAGTAATTTCGCGTTTTGACGCCTTTACATTTTTTTGTGGGGGCATGTCAAACACTGTTTCTATCGGACTAAACCTAACGTAACGGGTAAATGATGGAAAACTATATCGAAAGGCTTGGCAGCTGCATACAACCCTAAAGTAGTCATTTAAACGACACTGTCTTTCATATGTGATAAGCTGAAAAAAACTTGATCAAAGAAGTTGAAACAATGCAAAGAAGTAGTTAGGAAATGGCTGACACGTTTTGTGGCTTAAAAAACACTAAAGTGGGAACATAACTAGGCCTTAAAACTGAATTCATTACAACCAAATACATAATCTTCTTTACTCAGTCAATCTTTTCTTAAGCCAAGAGCATAGTTTTTCAAATGGGTGTAGCACATCGTTCTTGGCCATCTGTGACTTTCTTTGTTATTTTAAGACATCTTAGGACGTTGCAACATGTTCAATATTTTATCTCAATTCGTGTTTATACCACAAAAAAAAAACAAAAAAGGAAAAATTCTTCAAAATGAATCCTCAAATCCATTCAATCGTTTGCCCTTGTGCCTTGCTGAACAATAATTTTGTGCAGGCTTTCAACATGATTTTGGTTTTCCACATCGAGTTATTTTTATTTAGATTTTGGTAACACGTACGCAAAGAAAGACGTTAAAACAAACACTCAAAATTCTGGCAACAACACATGTTTAACACTCGCAATAACACAACACACAGAGACTTATGAAAACATCAGTAAAACTACTCGTAACAGTTAAAAAAATGAAAAGGAGAGCGAGAGAGAGGAAGAGAGCGAATTAACAGAGAATATTTTGTATGACATGTGTCTTTTATCATGTTAAACAGTGTTGACGTTTACACTCACAGAAACACATACAAAGATTTGGACGTTTTCAAAATCATATTTGCTAGAATTGTGGCCCTAAATGTATTGCAGAAATTTGTTGGTTTGGTTAGATCGTTTATTTGTTTTTGGTCAAATATAAGAAGCGAATGATAGATAGCAAAAAAGAATATGAATCTTTCTAAAACAGAAAATCATCACAAATGGTGAAAAAGGACAAAAAAAAGAAAAGAACGGAGTAAAAACAGGCTGAGGCGGTAAGTGGAAATGTCAGACACATGTGTTGTGATGTTAGAGTTTTTGTTGTTGTTTTCTTAACCATATTATTAGTGTTGGAACTACAAAAAACTAAACGAGGAAAAATAAAAAAGGCACGACCATAAAGAAAAACTGTATTGGATATTATAAATGATTTCTTGTTCGTTTTCGCTTTTTTTGTTTAAACAACAAGAACACGTTTCATCTTAAAAGCGTGTGTAATACCTTTTGACCATAATTTACACATATTTGTGGCAACAACCAACAGATAACAAGGTTAACGTGTGTTCTCACAAAAAAAAGAACAGAAAAAAGAACTTTTTTATCCTTTGCATGTGATATGAAGAAACTGGCATAAATTTGCATTAAAATTGTGATTTCAGTTGCCAAATGTGTTACAAAAATATTATTTGCTTAATAGACAACAACAAATCGAAAAACAAAACTAAAAATTAAATATATGCAGATTATGATGATGGGTATGCAAGATGTTGTCCTGTTTTGTTTTATTTCCAAGAGGTAATGATTTACGGATAAGAATAGAAAAAAGGGATAGTTTAAACAGATTCTATCGTTTCATTTTATTTTATTTTAGAAATGATATTCAGAAGAACATTTAAATTCTTTTGAAATTGCGCACATGTATTGTAATCATGAGATCTGTAACTTTATCTAAACAACAACTGAACAACTTCTGAAATTTTCTATTTGCCACCCAAGCCTTTTTTAGTAGTTGAAGTGTATGACTACAAATGAATATAGTTTTTCATCATGGTATTTGAATTTTAAGACATTGAAGAAGTTTTCACTTTTCTTCCAATATTTCACATATATGCTACGTGACCTCTCCTAATAGGAAGTCAAAGCAGCTTCGCATCAAATCTGAACTTCATGTAAAAAATCAGACAGCGACAATTGTTGGGAAGCAAAATGAATTAATGAGCAGATTCCATCACTCAAAATAACAATCCAATAGCCGGTTTTTCTGCTCAATTACAGAGGATAGACTCAGTGTCCAGTCCTGGACAGCGTATTACTGAATTTCGTTCACGAAATCAAACTGAGACAACATCGATGCAAAATTAAAGATGAAACTATTGTGTTTAAATTCCAGATACATAATTGGTCATTAAAACCCTTCAGTCACGATTATGACCTATATTTTATACATAAGTAGCGGGACCTACAGTTTAAAGTCGTTTCCGAACGACAGATTTTTGAGAAACTTTCAATGGCAATTTTTATTTACTCTCAGAGTTTTTGCCACAAATCTGCTGAGAGGAAGTCGCCGAAGAAATACTTTTTGTATTTTGTTTTGATGTCTGGACTGGGGCTCGAACCCTGGCTTTACGTTTAATAAGCCAACACATTATCTACTAAGCTACGGCGACTTCTGGTTGGTCAGATTGGCCAGAGTCTAGTAGTAGTGTGTTGGTTTATCAGACGTGAGGGCGCGGTTCAAAATCCAGATCAGACATCTCGATCAAAACGAAATATGAAATATATTCCTTTCGTTGACTTCCTCTCAGTAGATTTCTGGCAAAAACTCTGAGCATAAATAAAAAATACCATGAAAAGTTTCGCAAGAAAAATTTGTCGTTCGGATTCGACTTTAAACTGTAGGTCCCCTTACTCATGTAAAAAATTAACACATACGACATAAGTGATGTGAGATGCTATGTCGTAATCCTGACTTAAAGGTTGTAATGACCAATTAGGTATCGAATGATCTTCGGATGGTGGTTAACTGAGGTTAGAGTCATATTTTCAATCGCTTTTCTAGTTTCTGCGACCTTATCGACATAATCATCGAGTGAGATATGACCTACGTCGCTGAAGACAAATAAGCTTGCCGTTGCTCTAGCACGTAATATCTATGGTCTTGTGAATGGTCAGACAGCTTTAATTGATTGTTGCATGAGTATAATACACCGAAGTAAACTGAAAGATAAACAGTTGCTGAGAACGACGTGGAGTCGCTAAATTCGGATTATACGCCACAATATCGATGTTTACAGCAGCCCGATGTTTACAGCAGCCCGTCTATTGTGATGATGTACAGACAGGACCTCATCTATAACGCTTACATCTTTACAATTCAAATATCCTCACATCCAGCTCGTTTATAAGAACTCATATTTCTCTTCTATTTGAAATGTGTGGTACCCGAAGCAAATTTCTTCAAAAAATCAAGAAGTGGTAGAGCAACTCACATGAAACTGGTATGGATATGGGTTAAGTAGCTGATGGCCTCATCAATTTTAAAATTTAAATTTTTTTTCAAACCGCAATATCATATGATGAAATCGCCGTAGTCTAGTAGGTAGTGTGTTGGCTTATTAGACGTAAGACCAGGGTTCAAACCCCAGGTCAAAACGAAAATAAAATAAAAAAATACGTATTTTTTCGGTGACTTCCTCTCAGCAGATTTCTGGCAAAAGCTCTGAGGGCAAATAAAATTGCTATGAAAAGTTTCTCAAAACGACTTCGGTGGCGACTTCAAAGTGTAGGTCCCGCCACTAATGTATAAAATTAAAACACACAACAACGCATAAGTGGTGCGAGAAGATGGGTTGTAATCCTGACTGAATTGTTATAATAACCAATTAGGTGCGTTTCAACGTTTGAGACTTTAAAGTCGGCATCGTTAAAAGAGTTCAATGTTTTAAAATAATATTTAACATGAGATTTAAACATATTTTTTTTTGAACAAACAGCGTATATATCTTCATAATTTTTTATTTTCGTCCCACACAATCCATGAGGCAATAACAAACTGCCCCCGTATGCAGTTCATTTTATTATTTGCAATTACTTTAATAACAATATTGATCGAAATTAATAAAGTTAAGTTTTTAATTGGGGAATTGAAACTGATTCCATTGCTATTTAAACCTTCAGGGCCTTAAGTGATTCTATGTACATTGGCTGTTAAAATTATTATGTGAGTAAAGGTCTTCAAGAACATACTTTTTCTGAAGATCAAGATAAATAATGCTTAATAAGTGCAGGAATTTCTTCCCAAAATCAATCCTTTCAACCAAAAGCACTCAGGTTTTTTACTAAACAAATAAAATTTCTCCTCTTTATTGACATTTAAATGCTATAAAAAACCCTTTTATTCTTTATTTACCAATTTGACCTTGTCAATTAACTTGATCATAAAGCCTACAGACTTATGGGCTCATAAGTATGTTAATGAGAAATAGAACAAAAGGACAACAATAATGAGCACAATGACAAATTATTTGTCTGCTCAAACATGACAGAGCAAAAAGAGATGTATGCAAAAAGGACTCTTTAAAAATAACCTTTTGTTTTTACCTCAATGGAAAGGTCAAGAAAAAAAGAAAAGTAAACTTATTACCTTGTCAGTTAACATAATGGATGGATTTTTTTTTTAAATTATTAATAATCACCTTTAAAATTGCTTAATGAAAACTGTTTAATGTATAAAGAAAAAGAAAATAAAACTTTTAAATACTCAAAAGGCAAGTTAAATTTGTTGTTGTTTTTTAACTCTTTAATGGGAGCAATTAGTAATTGATTGCCAAAAATTTTTCGTTTTTCGTTTTTTTATTTTAATTTGCTACTGTGCGTAAAGTTTTAGATACACTGCAATTACTTAAATCAACACTACCAGGGATTGAAGAGACAAGCAGAAAGGCAGTCAGCCAGACAGTTACTGTATCGCACACACACGTTTTTCATGTAGAAAAATATTTTCCTGTTTATTTTGTTTAATTTAATAAAAAAAAACAAAACAAACTTTTTGTTGATTTCAATGTTTTTTTTTTGTTGGAAATATTGTAGAAAATAATTTGAAAATGTTGCAATCAACTCCCCAGTGACAGTTGAAGTATTTAATTAATGTTCAAACATTAAAACTATAAAGTTTTCCATTGTATTGTACACGGATACATATACTAACACTCTATCAAATAAAACTTCTTCTCAACGCACTGGAACATATACATAACACACATATACTCTCGCTGCTATTACATGAGTTAAGGATATTCTTCGAAATATTGGCTTAAAGTCGGGGGGATTTTTTTGCGTTCATTAAAATAACTGAATAAGTTTGAAGCAATTCTGCTCGACGCTTTCATATTCTATAGCATGTAGAGCGGCATGTACATTGTTGTTATTAAACGTTTATCAAACTTGTAAATCATTTTTTTCCAAATCCTACAGCTCAATGAAAAAAAAAGTATTTCAGAAACTTTTACGGACCGTATACAGAGAATTTAACCTAAACAGTCACAGAATAAGTCAAAGGAAAAGTGTTCACAGCTATTTCAGTTTTGAATAGACTTCCAATTGCTTAACCACTCGGGAAAACGTAATTCTTTTTGGTTATTCCAACTGAGCAAGGCTTTAAACCAAATGTAGAGTCTTACCGAAATATTTGCTTAGGAACAGCATTGTACTTAAAAAGTAGTTGGACAAAGCTGTCTACTACAACTTTCTTATAAAACAAAAAAAGTAATTTTGTTTGATTCAGGGCTGGCGGCGCCATCGGTCCATATATCTTTATCAAAAACGTCGGTCACGCCATTACTGTCAACGGCGAGCATTAAGGGTTGACTATTACTGACTTTTTTTTGGTCAGAATTAAATAATCTGGACACCAATAATTTGTATGACACTATGTGTCATACAGCTCATGTCACAAAAACAAAAACAATGAACTTGTTTACAAATTATCGCACTGCGTAATTTAACAACAAACACCAACATAAAAAATTATAAACAAGTAAACAAAAATACAACAACAAACACCAGCATAAAAAATGGTAAACAAGTAAACAAAAATACAACAAAAAACACTACAAGAATAAACGTAAACACAAACAACAATAATGAAACAACGAAGTTTACGTTCATAGAGATCTCGAGAAGGCGAAGCCACGAACATTCGCCTTCAAGAAAATTCATCAGACTGTTTGCGTTGCCATATAAAAGGCAAAGCAAAGCAGGCAACTGGGTTAGTAAAAGTTCAGTCAGTCTTGTGTGAAGACGCGGTGTGTTTGAAGATCTCCGTTACAAAGATCTATCGAACAATTATCTAGTAATTGTTATTGTTCATGCAAAGGGTCTAAACAGAGGAATAACAAACAAAGCAATTGTTGTTGTATACATAAAGTTGTGAATGTATAATAAAGAATTTTAATTAAAACTCAACACAGATTTATTATTATTTTATTCGCAATCTACGATCTCATATTTTAAACGTTTTTAAAAGGAAAAAACGTTGCAATATATTCCTACGTTAGACTAAGATCACGACATATGCTTGCACTTCAATTTTAAATTAAATACAATACCCAAGTCGCAGTAGTTTAGTAGATAGTGTGTTGGCTTGTGAGGCCACGGTTCAAACTCTTAGTCAGACTTCTTAAGCAAAACGAATATTTTTTAGGTGATAGATTTCTGGCATAAATTGAGAGAGTAAATAAAATTGCCATGAAAAGTTTTTCAAAAAAATATGTCGTTCGGAGTGGATTTTAAACTGTTCCACGTGTATAACATAAGTGTTGTGAAAATTAAGTTATAATCTTGACTGAACAATATGCAAATACTTGACTTTGATTGCCAGCTGTAGTGTCTTTCCCGTAAGTCTTCGTAATGTTACTGAATTTCGAGTACTCACCTTATTCTGATTTCTCATTTCAAATGCGTTGGAACATTGTTATTCTATTTTAAATAATTTCAACGCAAATTATCGGTATTATTGTATATGAGAAAAAGAAAATCCACTGTACTATATCCAAAGAATTTAACGACTTTTGAACTTATGAGGTATCACTTTCTGGTGGTCACTTTTAACAAATCCGTTTTAATAATCTTTGACATGAAAATCTCTAAAGTACAATTCGTGATTAGAATCTTAGCAGGAGTGTCACTACTACCAAATTATATTCTATTGTGTTTGTATGTATTTAAATAACTCATGTTGCATTTGCTGCCAAAAATTATTTTTAATTATTTTTGGTTGGAATTTTTTTCATCAGTTCATTTATGAATCAAAACAATAAAGCAAACTCAGAACAGCAGAAGTGAATTATCGGAAACTCTTTGATTTTGTTTTCTTTGTTTCTCCTCTTTTTTTTCTTAACACTACGCCAGTTCTTTATTAAGGTAGAATGGTTTTTTTCTTAATGTTCTTTACAAAAAAAAAAAATAAAAGTTTTTTAAAGGAAAACTTAATTTAACCTCATGTCTTCAACACAAAATAAGCAAACACGCACTCACACATACATTTGCATGCGGACATTTACATGAACGCTTTTACCCACTCAGGAAACGGATACAAGAAAAAACAATGAAAGAGAAAAAAACAAGCAAAACAGTTTCAAACTGTTTGTTGTTTATTCAGTGTGTGTTTACACATACATGTAGGTATACATGTATGTGTATGTATGTATGTATATACAAAGAGAACTAGAGTGTTTATGTCAGGCACACATATACGCAAACATAAAAAAGTTTTGCTTTTCTCTTCTTTTTCTTTACAACTACAGTGAGTAACAAAATGTTGGTGATTCTTGGTTTTTCTTGCTGGCATTTTAAATTCTCATTTCAATTGTATGTGTGTCGGCATGGGTCCGTGTGTATGTGACTTAGTTTTTGTAACAGTGTTGTCTACTCCTATTGTTTTTATAGGGGTTTATTTGTGGTTGTTGCAAATCAACTTTCTTTTTAAGCTAAAACAGGATGAAAGTTTACAAACTCTGTTTAATTTTTGTAAAATTTTTCTCTTAAATTTTCTTGTTTTCTGTCTTGATTTCATTCTCGATGCTTTTGTTTTCAGTAGATTTTCTTTTTATGAAAATGATGGCATAATTTGTTTTACAGTTTTGTTCTCTTCATTCTTTTTTTAGTGCTATTGTTGTTGTTGCTTTTGTAAGCAATTCATTCTCATGCATAAGTATGTATACAATTTTTATGCTGTTGTTGTAGTTGTATTTAATTGTGTGCATATTATTTGGTGAGTTTGTTGTACTTTTTTCAGTATTACATACTTAATGAACAACCAACCGTACTTACACATAAACAGTGGTGGTCAAAATAATAGGTACAAAATGTAAACTCTGTAAATTATTAAATTGGCGTTTGAAAAGGTGAAAGGCATCCGAAATGTCCAATTTTCCATGATTCTGGTGCTAAAATTAGGCTGAACTTAAAGGGTGACATGAGCTATTTTGGCCTTGAGGAACACTGTGGTTTGTGGCTTACATCTACGACTTAAGAAAACTTCACAAAAAAAAGGTCTAACCAGGTCGAATCTCCATTTCAGTGGTCAGTTCATATCATCTCCATGTTACATGACCATGCCCTCAAATCAGTCGTACAGAATATGCTGTTCTGTTAAAACGACGTATCATTGGGATTGGTAATCATCGATCTGAAGTCCATGCCGCTGTCAATGGTGCCTTTAATAACCTCGTTCTTAAAGAAATATGGACAGATGCTGCCGCCAGTTCAAAATCCAAATTGCTCTTCTATTATTTTTTCCCCTACTGTGCAAACTTATTTTATTCATATTTCATTTACAATGTGTATATGTGCAGACGAAGTTTACATTACAGAATCATGGACTTAGAAAATTTTTTTTATTCCATAAAAGTTTTCTTTACTTACGTGTGCTTGAGCGTGTGTTAAAGGATTATTTACTAAATTATGGCATAAATGTTTTGATAGCAATAGAAACTTTAGTTAAATTGTAATAAAACAATAACAATAATAACAATAACAACAACAACAACTTATGAAATCTCATAAAAGTTTTATTTTTCTTTATTATTGCCAGTGATATTTAAACAATAACGGGTGGTATTGAAAACAAATGCCATTAGAAGTATACAGCAGTTTACAGCAGTGCTAGTAGATTTTGTAATATTCTAGGCTAAAAGATGCTGTAAAATGAAATTCAATATTTTGGAAATTGAGGAGGTCTTCTATATTATTTGTCAGTGTCCGCCATGAAGAGGCAGAGATTCATCTCTTCTCAGTTGCTTTGATTGAACTCTTCAAAATATTTCTTATTATTGCATTTTCCTATTCATATTTTTTTATTATACGTTTGATCCCCGGGTTAGGTATTGATTGTAAGGGGTGGCCATCCATCGGTTTAAATTTGAACCATCAGTTATTTTGAATGTCAATACTTATGTCATTATATTCTGCCACATAATACAGTATATTATCTCCAATGAACGTAATGAATCGATTTACGCTTGAGCAACAAACAAACACAATTGTTCTGAAATTGCATGAAAATGTCGTAGAAAATTTAGTCTCAAAGAAAGACCAACAGTGCCCGGTATAAGCAAGTTCGTGAAACTGTTTTCATTGTTGATGAGCCAAGACGTGAGCGTACTCGTACAGTGCGTACATCTTAAAATATCGAAGCTGTGGCTGTGAGTGTGCGTTCTGAAGAATTGAACATTTTACGCACCAGTTTACTTCGAATTTTGCTAAAAGATCTCAGCGTGAGGCCTTACTAAGTTCAATTGGTTCAAGAGTTAAAGCCGCATGACTATCCGTTTCGTTTTTGCTCCGCTAGATGGACCAACGAGAAACTGCACGACGATGTCGATTTTGCCAACAAAAAATCATCTTTTCGGATGAAGCTCATTTCCACCTTGGTGGGTACGTTAACAAGCGAAAATTTGCCGAATTTGAAGCTCAGAAGACCCACACGTGGTCTTACAGAAGCCAATGCACCCAGTACGAATGATTGTTTGGTGCGGCTTGTGGAGCGGAGGCATCATTGGCCAATATATTTTTGAAAATGAGGACGGCGCAACCAATATGGTCAATGAAGACACCTATCGCACCATGATAACCGTTTTTTTTGTACCCGCTCTTCATGGTATTGATATGAAAGATGTTTGGTTTTAAAAGGATGGTGTAACTTGCCGCACATCTGATGCCACAAGCGATTTGTTTCATCAAACGTTCGATGGCCGTTTAATTAGCCGAAATAATGATGTCAATTGGCCGCCAAGAAGCTGAAATTTGACGCCGTCGGACTATTTTCTGTGGGGCGCCGGTAAACCAGAGACAATTGAGCATTTGCCATCGGCCATTGCCGAGATACGACCCCATAAACTCGAAAAAGTGCACGGAAATTGGTCCGATCGAATGAGGTACTGTGAAGTTAGCCGCGCCAGCCATGTGAATGAAATAATATTCAGAATTCTAACCGGAGTAATTGTACTTTACAACGAAAAAATAAATTTGGCAAAATTTCAAACCGTTTTTGACTTTAAACTTTTAACTCTATAGTACCTAAAGGGCCTCAACTCCATCTCCTAAGCTAAAATATACCTACTTTCGCTTCTATTGCAGTCAACTTAATGTACTGGAAGTGGATATAGCCTATCATATAGTCTTGATACCAAATAAAATAATGCAAATACGGGCCCTATATTTTATATGCCTAATAAAAAAGGGTTTTAAAAACCTTAAAACTGTTATTAATATACGGGCCTTAATTGGCTCTTAAGTGAACTAAGAAAGTACTCAACAGGAATACCAGTAAAAATGGAAATTTAGGAAAACTTAACAGTATATCACATTTCAATTGATTTCTTTTATCTTTTAAAGAAGGCCTTTTAAAGGGCTTTTACTCTACCTCTAATTGCTCATGAGAGCAGTTGACAGTCATGCAATTAATATTTTGTCATTTACCAAAACTAATTGCCAAATCCCACACTCATATGCTGACATTATTAGAAATTGAACACGAAAACTGTAAATGACATCGATAAGAAGGCATAGCTGGCTGGCTAGTAGGCTCAGGGTGGGTCGTGGTCAAAGCGTATGTGGATTAGATTGCTTACGTGATGGTGTTGACTAAGCAAAAAACCGCAAATAATGATTAATTTACCGAGAAATCTAATGTTTAATGAACCAAATTTTCTAATAAATGAAATCGCATATAAAGTGACACAATAATACAAGGCAACTGGCCAACAAAGTGACATATTAGGAAAAAAAACTTACAAAAATATTATAAATGTCTGTATGAGAGTGTGAAATACTAAATCTTATTATTTGCCTGGAGGCGATTTAATACAATGTTCTTAAAGGCTTTACAAGTTTAATACGATTTTGAATTTTTAACATAAAATTTAACGCTTCAAAGTTTTAAGCTGTCTAGTCAATAGCCGACAAAAAACGCCATCTAAAAAAGACTTGCAGACAAGTAGCGAACAATAAATCATTTCATGACAAGTATTCCTTTGGAAGTACAATAAAATCCTTAAAATTTATTACAAATTGTATCTAAGAAATGAATTTAAACAAGGAAGGCATTGTAGCAGCAGCAGTTACACTCTCAACGCAACCTTAGCGAAACAATAAATGCCAGTTCCCTTCAGTCACATTTGCTTTACGGGGCAATCAATAATCTGCTTGAGAATCAGTCAGAAGTACAATTTGCCTCCTTCTTTGATTCTTTTCTTCTTGTTTTTCACTCTACGAGATTTTTTTGTTCAATTCATTGGGGATTTAAATGCAATAAAAGCTACACAGTGGGTACTGCGTCTATGCCTATGGCAAAGCGTTTGATTTGATTTGAAAAGATGAATTTGAAGTTGATTTGAGTAAATGACTACAAAGAAGTAATTTTTCAATTATAATTGTAGTAAAGAAGAAAAATAAAGGCGTCTGTATGGAGCCTTTAAAGTGGGCTTTAGGGATTAAGTTGGAAAAGTTATACGTTTAGTTGGCTTAAAGAATCAATGTAGAGATAGTAGTCTCATAAGTTCGGCATTAGCCTAGAGTATAGTCCCCTAACTTTATAAATTCATACAGAAAATCGGTTAGACTTCCCAATATTTAATCTGTTCCGTAATTGATTTCGCACAGTTTTCGTTTTTGACTCTTGTTTCAATTGAATTTTATAGCAGGATCTTAGTTAGTCTTCTATCCCTTGTACCACAAGAATCTTGAAGTTCTAGTGACTTTAGCTTACTCACATACCTAATTCGCCATTACATTAGTCAAAATTGAGACCAATTTTTTCACATCACCCATGTTGTATTTGTTACTTTTATCCATGAGCACCAGGCCCTACAAATTTCGTTCGAGATTTTAGTTTTGACATATTTATCAGACATCTAATGTTACAGCGAGAAACAGTTCTTTATCCCCTTTTTTCAAAAGTAAGACCCGTGGTTTGAACCAGGTGCTCTTTTTTTTAGCAAGATAGCAGGCTATCCATTAGACTATATCGACCTCATTACGTACGCCATTATTAATCGTTTGAGTGCGAATATCGCTATAGCGACGAATAGGTAATGCGCCAAAATCGCGGTTCGTCGATTTAGCGACGATTGTGTCAGTCCGAGTTTGGCGTTCAGGTAGTGAGGACTGCTGCGACTGTTAAAAATAAAAAATATTTTTTCTCAATTTCTCATAGCAATTTTCGATTAATTTACCCCAAACCCATAGCACTCAAACGGTTAAAGTAAAGACTTCAGTGCAGAAAACTGAACAATATACACAAACTCTTAAGAGAAATCTCTTCGAGATTACCTTCTCTTGGGAGACGTATAAGCGATATTTGTAACAAGCCAGTGGGAGTACTAGAATAAAACAAATAAGCGATGATGAGGGAAATGCTGAAGATGAAGAATGAAATCTGTAAAAATAGCAACATTAAACCATGTTATGCAAGGTGGATTAATAGAAGTTATGATGAACTGAACTATAATCCAACCCAGTTCCTGTCAGAATATCGAGGTATTCTCAGTGCCTAAATTAAGGCAAAACCTTATGAAAGTGTAAACGGAGTTTGGACACATACATACATAATTGGTCATTACAATCCTTCAGTCAGGGTTACGACCTAGCTTCTCACACTGCTTATCTTGTGTGTGTTAATTTTATACATTAGTGGTGGGACCTACAGTTAAAAATCGACACCGCAGGACAGATATTTTGATGAACTTTTCATGGAAAATTTATTTACTCTGAAAATGTGCTGAATATGATATATTTTTCATATTCCATTTAGTTCGATATGTCTGACCTGATGTTTGAACCCTAGCCTCACGTGTAAAAAGCTAATACTATACCTACTAGGCTACGTCGACTTCAAGAGACTGGGCATACCGCGTAGTAATTAACGGGTGATTTTTTAGCTATTATCTTTTTGACAACACTGGTTTAAACAGCTCACGCACGTTTCGTCTTTTGTTTCACTGTCAAACATCTTCAGTTTGGTCTATAATTTAACCATGAATCGTCTTACAAACGAACAACGCTTGCAAATCATTGAATTTTATTATCAAAATGCGTGCTCTGTTAAGAAAGTTCATCGCGCTCTTCTTCCATTTTATGGTCAGTTTAATCGACCCACTGAAGCGGCTATTCGGGCTATTGTGACTAAATTTCCCACCAAATTTACATTGGTGGACATTAAACCACCAACGCGTGGTTCGCTTCAGTGCGAACTGAAGAAAATATCGCAGCTCTATCGGTCAGTGTTAATGATGACCTTCAATTATCGATTCGTCGCCGTTCGCAGCAATTGGGCCTCTATTACTCAACAACGTGGAAAATTTTGCAAAAGGATTTAGGTGCGAAGCCTTTCAAAATACAGCTGGTGCAAGAATTGAAGCCGAACGACCTACCACAATGCAGAATTTTTGGTGAATGGCCTCTTGGAAAGTTGGCCGAAGATCCACTTCTTTATCGAAAAATTGTGTTCAGCGACGAAGCTCATTTTTGGCTCAATGGATACGTAAATAAGCAAAATTGTCTATTTTGGAGTGAAGATCAGCCAGAAGCATTGCAAAAGATACCAATGCATCCAGAAAAAGTCACAGTTTGGTGCGGTTTATGGGCTGGTGGCATAATTGGACCGTACTTCTTCAAAGAGGCCGCGAATCGTAACGTAACTGTGAATGGTGAGCGCTACCGTGAGATGATATCCAACTTTTTTTTGCCCAAAATGCAAGAGCTTGACTTGCATGACATGTGGTTTCAACAAGACGGTACCACCTGTCACACGGAACGCGTAGCAATGGACTGATTGAGAGACGAGTTCGGTGAACATTTTATTTCACGTTCGTGACCGGTCAATTGGCCGCCTAGATCGTGCGGTTTAACGCCTTTAGACTATTTTTTGTGGGGCTATGTTAAAGCTCATGTCTATACAGACAAGTCCGCTAGAATTGACGCATTGGAAGATAACATTGAAGCATTTATTCGTGAGATACCAGCCGAAATGTTGGAAAGAGTATGCCAAACTTAGACTAAGCGGATGGACCATTTGAGGCGCAGTCGCGGTCTACATTTGCATGAAATTATCTTCAAACATTCAATTATATGGACCGTACTATCGATTCAAATAAAGATTTCATGCATTTTTTTGAATTTTATGTGTTTTTTTTTGAAAAATTTTCCTTTAACTCTTAAAAAATCACCCATACTTATGTTAGTTCTAGAGACTTTGATTATGATAATGGAAATAATTTTAGTCGCTTATACTTTGAATACAAAAAAAATACTGCCATTAACTGTGTTCTAACATCGGATAATGATTATCTCTCCACAGTATTTACAATACTTTCTTGATATCAGACCGATCGATCAAAATTTAATAAGTTAAGTTCGGGGATAGTTTTCAGCTGGACTTCTAAGGACTCATGCTTAATCGAAACCGATTAAACATGATTTTTGACTCCTTTTATTTGTAGATACGGAAATTAAACAAGAACACCCCAGTGCCTGGATCAGTTGCAGATTCCTCCGCTAACAACAACGTACGCATTTTCTGAGTTATATCACGGTACATCATGTCACTTTTTTTCTTCCCTGACAGCACTCGTTTACTTTTCAATCCTTCTATTGACACTGTAATAACCAGAATCCTATGTTTATTTCTTGTTACTCTTACTCGTATGGATTGAAATAATCGATAAATTGTTCAAATGTCACCAAATACAATACCATTCAATCAATGTACGGGTATTGACAGCTTTAGAGTGAAAAGAAATTAAAAAATATTTTTAAAAAATAATACAAGAAAGGAATCAGAAATTTCTCATAATGAAATCAAATACAAAATGAAATACGATATAATCCAAATGGGAATAGAAAAGAAAAATATATTTCTAAGTAAATAATTTCTATTTAATTGCAACAGATTATTTTATAAATCCTTTCGTGAAAATAATATGTGATTATAATGGTTACAGAGGAGTATATATGGAGAAGTATGATACTTGATGATTATCGAAGTAGTTAAAGTGGATAAAGGACAAAGAATATTAATAAAAAGTTATAATGTAATCATGTTTAAGAAAAATAATGACAACAGTGGAGCATTTGTTATTGAATGTGTTGAAACAGTCATGTTTAAAGCATTCATCGGCACACCACAGTTGAGAACACTATCTATAGCTTGTTTTAATGTTGTTTGAGTTAGTTATTAGAAACACATTATAAAAAGTTATCTGCGTTTAAAATGTTTTTCTTGAAAATACTTTGCTTTTAAAGTGCTTTCTCTTTTCTTTTCATAGAAAAGCTAAGAATGTGTTGAAAAAGTCTATGAAGACCATGCTTAAATAAGAAAGAACAGCAAAATGTTTTGAATATTTTCGATCTGAAGACGCGGCTCCTATTGAACAATCAATCACAAAAAATTCGGTGGAATCAAAAAAGAAAAACAATTGAGGAAAAAATGCCATACGAGCAGCACGAACATTGCTGGAGAGAAGTTGCCGTGGTCTAGTAGGTAGTGTGTTGGCTTATTAGACGTGAGGTCTCGATTCAAACCCCAGGTCAGGCGTCTCCAACTGAAGGAAATATGAAAAATTATTTTTTCGGCGACTTCCTATCAGCAGATTTAGCAGAAACTCTGAGAGTAAATAAAATTGCCATGAAAAGTTTATCAAAAATCTTGTCGTTCGGAGTCGACTTTAAACTGTAGGTCCAGCCACTCATGTATAAAATGAACACACACAAATTGAGTGGTATGCGAAACTAGGTCGTAATACTGACTAAAGGGTTGTAATGACCAGTTATGTATGTATGTATGTATGAACATTGCTGGAGAACTAGGTAAACTATTTGAAAAAAGCTTGATTAACAAAGAAGCACAAAAGAAATCGAAACATTTTTGAAGCGACAAAAAGTGGATTATTGTACGACGACTACATAAATACATACGTAATTGGTCATTACAATCCTTCAGTCAGGATTACGGGCCTAGTTTTTCAAACCACTTATCCTGTGTGTGTGTTAATTTTATACATGACAGGTGGGACATACAGTTTAAAGACGATTCGGTACGATAGATTTTTGATAAACTTTTATTTTTTCTTAGGGTTTTGCCAGAAATCTGTTGAGAGGTACGACATGTACGACAAGTATGTGTACAAAATATTATGAATGAGGAAATAGCTTATTTTGATCCTGTAAGATCTAGTGGTAACCCCAATATTACCTATTCCGTCATTTATATATGAAAGTTTTATTAAGCAGTGAATTTTATTCAAAAAAACTTTTACTAGACACGTTCTCTGGGTGTGTACATCCAGACACCAGTATCCCATTATAACTGCTAAGAAGGTCTTAACATAGAACATGTTAAGATACATACATATATAAATAATTGGTCATTACAACCCTTCATTCAGGATTACGGACCTAGTTTCTCATTCCACTTATGTTGTGTGTGCTAATTTTATACATGCATGGTAGCACCTACAATTTAAAGTCTACTCCGAACGACAGATTTTTAGAGAAACTTTTCATGGCAATTTTATTTACTCTCAGAGTTTTTGCAAGAGAGAAAGTCCCCGAAGAAATATACATATATAATTGGTCATTACAACCCTTTAGTTAGGATTACAACCTAGTTTCTCACGCCACTTACGTTGTGTGTGTAAATTTTTATACATGAGTGTTGGGACCTACAGTTTAAAGTAGACTCTGAACGACAGATTTTTGAGAAACTTTTCAGGGCAATTTTATTTACTCACAGAGTTTTTGCCAGAAATCTGCTGGGAGGAAGTCACGACGAAATATTTTTTCAGGCCTCACGTCTAATAAGCCAACATACTTCCTACTAGACCACGGCGAGGAAATATTTCTTTTCCTATTTCGTTTTGTTGGAGATGTCTGACTGCGTTATCAGATTCGTACAGCGGTGAACTTTACAGGCCTAATCGCCAGAGATGTCTGACTGTGGTATCAGATTCGTACAGCGTAATCTTTACAGGCCTTATCAGCAGACGTCGGCACTAATGTCCTACAGGGGAAGAACATCTTCGGCTTTTTGCACACATTTGATACGAACATCAACAATGTTCGTTAAAAAGAGCGTAAAAATGCATTCAGTTGCTTGTCAGCTTCTAAAGAAGAAGGTTCATGTCCCTTTGTTTCAGAATTCAATTATACACCCAAAGAAATATTACAGTAGGATTCATTAATATCAATGAGAAATGATTTCGATTTTTGGAAGAATACTTGCCAAGTTAAATACGGTGTCTTTAGGGATTTAGCACAGTATAATTTTTCTATATTTTACGCTCACAAATACATATTATTGGGTTAATAAGTAGACTTGAAAATATTACTAACAATTTTCCTCTGGGTTAACACATGCCTCTCACAAATACACTTACATTTTTATCATGTTCTCTTTGTGCCGGCGTCTGCTTATGAGTTTAAACTTGAATAATCAAGTTGTGTGTGAAAAATTGAGGAACAGAAATGAAATTAGTTTCAATGTACGTCAGTAGGTGTTAATAATTTTCAATACATACATAATTGACCATTACAACCCTCCAGTCAGGATTACGGCCTAGCTTCTCACACCACTCACACCACTGTTGTGTGGGTTAATCTTATACATGAGTGTTGGGGCCTATAGTTTAAAGTCGACTCTGAACAACAGATTTTTGAGAAACTTTTCACGGCAATTTTATTTACTCTCAGAGTTTTTGACTGAAATCTGCTGAGAGGAAGTCGTCAAAGAAATATTTTTTTCATATTTCGTTTTTGATGTCTGACCTGCGTTTTGAACTCGGGCCTTACGTCTACTAAGCCAACACACTACTTACTAGACCATGGCGAAGAAATATTTCTTTTCATATTTCGTTGTTGACTGTGGTAACAGATTCATACAGCGGTAATCTTTACAGGCATGATGAGACTTCAGCTTAAATAATCAAGTTATGTGTGAAAAATTGAGGAACAGAAATAAAATTAGTTTCAATGTAAGTCAGTAGGCGTTAATAATTTTCAATAAATTCGTTAAAAAATTTGTTAAAACATTTATTGAGAAGCTTAATCTGTATTTGAGAATCTACATATGTTTTGTATATTCGCCTGAAGTGTCAATTGTTCATATATTAAACTGCATATGTATGTATTCTCAAGTCATAAATGTTTAACTTACCTGCTGTAGAAACTTTTAAAACTTTAAATGAACAAGTTCTCTGTATACATATTTTCCAATTATTTATTCAATCCATTTTAGTTTTTTTATTTTTATTTTTTTCTTGTTTTATAGATTCTAACACATCTTAAAAGTTAACTTCAGTTAGTTTAACAGATTTTTTTATACATATTTTTTTTTTATTATTTTCTGTGTTTATTTTATTTGTTTTAAAAGATTTTGCTTTTAATCAATTATCACTAGAAAACATTTAAAGAATTTTGTTTTCAGAAGAAAAAATGTTTAAAAAAGAACAACAGAAATAAAAATAAAATTTTCTTTTTAAGATTTTTTGTCTTGTTTAAATAATTTATTTTAATTTCTTCTTTTTTTATTGTTTTTATTCTTTTAATATATAAAGTATCTAAAAATATTGCTTAGTTAATACTCGTACTTGTGTCAAAGTTCATTTATACTTTATTTTCTTATTTTTTTGTTGTTTAATTTTTAAAATTTTTATTTTTATTTAAAAAGTTTTCTTTTTTTTATTTGAAGTTTATAGGGTGGGTTTATTGACTGCAACAATATATGTGTATGTGTGTGTTTGTGTGTGCATGAAAAGATAAAAGTTTTGTGTTTTAAAAAATTTGGAATTCAAACTTTTGTAAGCATGTTGTCTTTTTGTGTCATGCCAACAACAATAAGAACAACAAATGACCACAAACGATGACACAACAAAACCAACAATTATTGGAGTTTAAAGAAGTGCCATAAAAAAGTTTTATATTCTCAAAGTGTCCTTGTCAGGAGAGCAGACTAATAAATTGTAATAAGAATTGATAAAAAGGACTGAACTTTTAGGTTGTGATTGTAAAAGTAATTGTAATGACTGTCTCATAAGAGATAAAATATTAGAATTGACAACGAAAATGGGTAATTTGAACTGAAATGTTGATTTAATTGGATAAAGATGAACGCAATTGCATCTTTAAACAATGTGAATAGCGCCAGTAGACACTATGATTTTGAGAAGAGCTTTGCATAAAGTCTAGTTAAACAACATTGTATTGAGCAATTTGAATGCAATATATTCTTTTAAAAGAGAGACAATTACATAATATGGAACAAAGTAATGTTCTGCGACAGTCAAGTCGCCATGTAACAAATAAAAATACTGTCTAGGCGAGTAAATTTACGCAATGCAGTGCATTGTGATGGAACTGAAGAAATAAATTATAGTACGGAGAAAAGACGCGAGATTTCATTGCATTTAAATTGTAAGTGACAAGAAAACCTTCTCATATTGCGGCAAGGGAACGTATCTCCTCTGTAATATGGATCATAAAGCCCTGGCCAATAGACCACGATAAGTTGTGCTCTGTGAAGTAGATATGTGTTACGTTGTAGTAGCGAGAGAATCAATAGAGATTGATTACCTAATTGGCACCTTTGTCTTAAGAGTCAAAATAGACTTTATGGCACGAGACCATAATATAAAAGAGTTGTATACCGTATATGGTCTGAACGTAACTTCTCTGTAATATAGTACATAAAACACTGGACAATAGACGGCAATAGGTTGTGCTCTATGAGCTAGACGTGTGTTGTAATCGGTCTTCGGTCTGATATAAGTCTCGTAAATAGTATGCATATTAGAGATAGTGAAGTATTTCTTGCAACGTTTTAAAAAACCGAGTCACACGACACTTAAAAGATATCTTGAATTCAGCGAACAGCGCAACCAATTGGCATGTTTAGAATATGAAGAGCTTTTGACTCCCTAATATTTACTGCACACATGGTAGATGCTATATTATTAACGATCTGCTTATGAGTCCTTTAACAAGACTGAGTCTTAAGTTAGGTTAGGTTAGCGGATAGCTTGCCGTTCACAGGCAAGTTCACTCGGTGGCCATATGGTCCATTGTGCTACACAGTGCGAGGTAAGGCCTCTTGTTAGTGACGGGTTTGAAGCACCTCGAACTTTGGATGAAACCGGCCAGTTCTCTTATTGGCACGGTCGCCACTATACCCGGTACGATAAACGTTCTATCAACCAAAAACCGATGACGTCTGTTCTAAAGCTGAATGGCAGCCTCTGCAGTAATCCAGGTGAGGCAGACTAAGTAATTCGAAAGAGACAGGTTCCCGGTTTCAATCATGCGTGCAGCTTGTTCAACAGCAAAAATCCCCGTCCGAGATATGCTGGCGTGGTTACGTAATCTGTATGACTCATTCAGTGCTAGTTTATCGGAATAGCTCTTATCAAAAGCTATAGGAATACAAGCCCTCATTTAGAAATTGCCTTTAAGTCTGATGCGAATGAGTTATTTATATAAAGACATTACGTCTCAGTTTCTAAAGAGCTTAGTCTATGGTCAAGCTGCTATGAATGATAAAAAAATCATATGAAAAAGAGTAGGAGACATTTTAGTATCCTAACTTTATCTTGTAGTTCCTGTAGTCTAGTAGGTAGTGTGTTAGCTTATTAGATATGACGCCACAGTTCAAACCACAAGTCAGACTTCTCCAAAATAAAATATGAAAAAATATTTCTTTCGTTGACTTCCTCTCAGTAGATTTCTGGCAAAAACTTTGGGAGTAAAAATGTCTCAAAAAAATCTGTCGCTGGAGGTCGACTTTAAAATGTGGGCCCCGCCATTCGTGTATAAAAATAAACCAGACAACATAAGTGATGAGAGACACTAGCTTGTAATCCTGATTGAAGGGTTGTAACGACCAATTATGTATGTATATATTTATATGAATAAAAACCTTTAGAAAGTTCACATTCCTGTTATCCTAAGACTTACTATACTAAACTACATGATCAGTAAGAGCATGAACTTGAATACTGAAACAAATCAAAGAAATGAGAGAATGATAGGGAAGGTATGCCATGCTTTATATTTTGTGACAACTTAGTGTTATTTAAAGATACTTTTATTTTGTTAATAAAGGTACGAAGCTTACAAGATTATTACCCGCCTAAGCAACACCTCTTGTACTTTTTTTAATTTCAATTGCTTTGCCTTTTTGGATTATTTCGATAAAGTAATACGAAATTGATTGCAAACAGAATTGTTCTTATATTGCCATGATTTTCTATTGCGTAAGTGGTCGATTGATTTGAAATCCACAAAAGAACACACTCCAATATGTTTGCCAATGGACATTGATAGACATTAAAAATTTTCCATAAAATTGTTATGAATTCTTGTTTTCTTTTTTTCCTCTTTTTAATTTTTCTTTTTGATGTTTTCTGTGTGTTTTACAACGTTTGTTGAAAAGTTTTTCTGGATTTCCGTTTATGAAGTCATTTCAGAAAAGGTACACATCTTTGGCTTTTAATTTGTTTCGTTTGTTTTTCCAATTTTCTTGGGTTTTTTATTTTACAAAGAACTGAACAAATTTGTTTCCCTTATTTTTCTTTTTTCTTTTTGTTTTTAAGAATTTATTGCTTATTTTTCATATTTTTTTTTGCTTTAAATAATTGCTTGTGTGGGAGTGGAATTGCTTTGGTTTGATTTGGGTTTCCATTTGTATTTTAATTTTCAAAGAGTTTTTTTTTGGTTTTGTTTTCATTTTCACTACTTTTATGATTGACTTGAATCGCTTTCTTAAAATTAAAATTTTTTTCTTATTTTTATTTCTTTTGGTTGTTGGGTTATTCTTTTCTTTTCTCTACTTACAGCTAAAAAATGTTTTTCTACTTAAAATGTAATGAAATGTGTTTCACGTTTATTTGTTTTTTAATTTTTTTAATTTTTTTACTTAAAATTTATACACAAAAATTTATAGCTTTGAGCCTTGTTTGTTTTTTTTAATTCAGTTTTAATACTAGATTGGTCAATTGTTTTAACGTTTTGTTATATTTTTTTTAATGATTTTTATTTATAAATTATGTTTGAAAGATGTCTTAAAGAGAATAAAAATAATTTGACAATGTTTGGTTTGAATGTCGTTAAGTATTGGAAAAAGTATCACGAGAAAAAGAAAGTTATTTTTGGTTCACGCCAGACAATAAAAAAAATATCTTTCACGGTTTGATGATTGCTTGACACAGTTTATCTTAGAGCGAGTCAAAGATGGGCAACAGAAAATATCTTTTTCAGGGAGAAGTACAGACGCCGTTGAAGTCGCAATAGTTTAGTAGGTAGTGTGTTGGCTTATTAGACGCAAGGCCACGGTTCAAACCCCATGTCAGACATTGAAACGAAATATGAAAAAATATTTCTACGGCGACTTCCTTTCAGCAAATTTCTGACAAAAACTCTGAGAGTAAATAAAATTGCCATGAAAAGTTTTTCAAAATCTGTCATTCGGAGTCGACGTTAAACTGTAGGTCCGTCCCTCCACTCAGGTATACAATTAACACACACAACATGGGTGGTGTGAGAAGCTAAGCCGCAATCCTGACTGAAGGGTTGTAATGGCCAATTATGTACGTATGTGTACAGGCGCACACAAACAGCTGAAAATGGAGAATTTTAATGAGCAAGATATTGTTCTGTGTTATTAACTTATTGCGGGCACGAAATGACTTTAAGAACAATGCGGAAGAAGTCTGAGGGTAGAGTGGCTGTTGAATTTTTTTCTTTTCCTAATCAAAACACGCACTGTATGTGCTAGAGTTTTCGTTCAATGCCTGAGGAACTTGATGTCTTCACTCCTCCAATATTTTTGATTCGTCGTTTGTAGTGCATACAAGATTCCGTAATACCAGACATTTGCATACATAACATACATACATAAGTGGTCTTTAAAATCCTTCAGTCAGGATTATGACGTAGTTTCTCACACCACTTATACTGTGCATGTTAATTTTATACGTGCGTGGCGGGGTCTACAGCTTAAAGTCGATTTCAAACGACAGATTTTTGAGAAATTTTTCATGAGAATTTTATTTACTTTCAGAGTTTTTGCCAGAAATCTGCTAAGAGGAAGACGCCGAAGATATATTTTTTCATATTTTGTTTTGTTGGAGATATCTGAACTGGGTTTTGAATCCTGGCCTTACGTCTAATAAGCCAACACACTCCCTACTAGACTACGGCGACTTACACCACTTAAATGATGCGCTAGGCATGCTTCCTCAATTGAAATTGGCTCAACTAGTTTGAAAATGCCGGTAATGCATGTGGTTAAGTGCTGCCAAAGCAATCAAGAACCATCCATTAGGTTGGGTTAGGTTAGTGGGGAACTTGACGTTCACAGGCAAGTTCATTCGGTGGCCCATATGGCCCAATGTGTCACACAGTGTGTAGAAATCATGGAGAGTGTGAATCATTCTATTCGTGAGTATATTAACTTTTAATTCAAATACAAGCAACTGCTTTAAATGAGAATAAATAGAATCCTAGTTCTGATTTAAATTGTAGCAATGAATAGGCTCAACTAAATGGAGGCAAAGGTGCTGGAGTACTTTGTAACAATCTTCGACTAGATAACACCTGTAGGTTTTTTTCTGTATCGTAGAGATGTTTGCAATTTTGAGGGCTCTGAAGGCCACGACTGACTTCACTTCTTCTAAAGCCGATTTTACGCCCCGAGTGTGATAGAATTGTTGTGTCTATGTTAAGCCTTGTTCGGCCAATATAGGATCACAGTTATAAAGGCATAGTGATATTCCTGGAGGCGAAAAGGCTGATAATCTTGATAGATTAAGCTTTTTTTGATTCTTAGCCTCCAATCTCGTATCTCCATGAACTCACCGAACCATGGGTTGGGTAAAAGGAGCAAAAAGGTAAAAGTGCTGGGACATTAGAACTTACGTGACTAGGGAGGGATCTATTGTACTATTGATGGTAGTAGAACTAGCTTACTACCGTGGCTTACTAAGCAACACGTGAGACTGCTTAGGCGACATTTTGATTTCAGGTTGCTGCCTTGGTTTTGAATAGATCTCATGCAGATTTCTACAGTGTATCTAGAAATGAGAAGGATTACAGACGCAATATATTATCTACTCTACAGGGAGGACAGTCCAGCTTTTGGTGGAAGAAAGTTGAATGCACTGTGAAGATATTTTCTTTTATGCAGCGATTGGCTTACCAACCATAATAGTTTTCGTTCCATTTTTCTTAAAGATTTTCCTTTAATACGGCAACAATTTATTAAAAACAACGTGTATATCTAACCCGAATGGATTTATTTTTAATAAAGAATGGACTTAAGCTCTGTACTTATTAACCATGTCGTAGTTAGTTTGTAGGTTGGGTAGGTGACCATTGAGTTGTCTGCCAAACAGTTATATTCGCTATCTCTTGCATGATGGCATCTGTGTTAAGATTGCTTAACCAATGAAACTAACTCAGTGCTATTTGACGTTAATGAAGTGACCTTCTGTTCCCTACTTTAAGCCTTAGTGAACCATAACTTTCTCATTTAGAATCTACAAGAGGTCTTCTTCAAGATTCATTTCGCGAAAATTGAAATGATTGTTTGATAGAAATCAAGGGGAACTAAAATTTGAAAGAAAGACTAGAATGTCTTGGAAAACCTTTCCAAAACTGTGTAACTAAACCTGTACCTTGACTAATAGGATCCATTATAACCCATAATTAAGTTGAAGTCCTTTTATAACTCGTCTCCATTTACTTCCTAAATTAGTCCTCATTGGCATGCGTTATTTCCACGGTTATGACGTCCTCCTTACCTTTATTATTTATCTCCACTGTTATGGTTTCTGGTTTACGCACATCATCCTTTGAATCCGTTAAAGACAGTCTAGTGCCTGAGGACACTTCCATTGATTTCCAATTGCCCACAATAGAGGCTCTTTTTAAAGACGTCCTGCCTTTGGGCGCCACCACATCCATATTCGTTTCTTCCAAAGCACTTAAACTACTCGTAATGGGTAATAGGCGATGAGGAAAACGTGGCGAGCCCTTTACACGCTCCCTTAATGAAGGATGTATTTGGGCAATGGAGGGTCTACGATTGGCGGGTAATTGAAAATTAACTTTAGTTTCCGGTTCTAAAATATATTTATGTTCCACCTCTATAATGGGCACATTAAAGGTGGACTGTGTAAATGTGGCTTGCTGGTGGGCTATGTCTACTGTTTCTGCCGATATGGTGGGTATGGGTAGAAAATTAGGATCTATTGGGGTAACATCTAAATGAGTGCCACTTTTGGCTAAGGATTTACGTTTTAACGGTTTTAGATGATGATCTCCCTGTTGTTCACTGTAAATGGCATTACAGCTGGCGGTTTGTGAAGAGGGTATCAGACGTGTAAACAGACCCATGTGGGTTTTAAGAGCTGCCTTAATGCCTTTTTGTTCGGACAGACTGGCTACGGAGCCCTTATTACTGGATTGTGTGCGCGAAAAAATGCCTCTTAAACGATTTATGAGGCCAGTTTTAGCTTCGGTGGCGTTTTGATGGGCCAAACGCAGATTCAGTAGGTCCTGAGCTGGCAAACAGGCCTCGGCTATTGTGCGATCTTCTAGGTGCGGCTGTGAGGCAAATGTCACCGATTTTCTCATGGGTATTTGCATATACTCAGCTGAGGGCCAACTGGCTCGAGGTATAACTGGCGGCAGTACTGAGAGCAAGAGATTCGGTAATATGCCTGATATGCTAGGCGTGCGTGACTTACTGCCATGATTAGGTGCTGGCAAGTGTGTAAACGTATCGCCTATAAAGGTTACCTCGGGCTGGAAATAGAAGAGCAAAAGAAAACGTTTTTTTTGCAAAGTAAGAATGGTACTAAAATTTGGTTGTACTTTGGTACTTTTGTGGTACTAATTTTGGGAAAAGTAAATAAAAATATTTAGTCTTACCTTCAGCGCATTAAATATGGAATTTGAGGATGAGGTGGTAGTAGAGGCTGTACCCGATTCCAACATACGTTCGAGTTTTTTGATTTCAGCATCCAAATTGGCAATTTCCTTTTTATACACACGATTTTGTACCTCCACTCGATACTGTAACTCACGGCGATCATCTAAAACAAATCGTCTGGTATTGCACTCCATCTTCAAGCCCATGCTATGGATAACAGGGTCTATGACATCATCTGTGGAAGAACCAAACAAAATTTTCTTTCAAAATGTTTTCCTTTTAGAATTTAAAACAATTTCTCCTTGAGAAAAATTTGTGAATAGGTGGAGGAGGAGGTGTATAACACCTGCTAGACAAACTACTTACTTCTCGCCCATATATCATGCAGTTTGGGTATGAAGAGCAGACATAAAGTGGCTGTCGTTGAGATGAGTATTAACGCTGTTATCGTTATGAAAGCCAATGTAACACGTTCGGATATGAGATTCGCCAAAACCACTACAATGCCACTCGTGATGACAACACTATACACGGATACTCCAATGTATTGCGAATCATTGAGGGCGGGTATTTTCACGTGACGTGTTTCCCAGGCCATATAAACACCAACGACAAGCAATAGACCCTTATAGCTGTACAAGGCACCCAGCCAAGTTTGTGTGTGTTGTGAACGGCACACTTCAACCTGATAAAATAAGAAAAAGAAGCAAAAAAAAGCAAAAAACAGAAAAAACAAGGTTAACCCCACATCAGTTAATGCAAAATGGAAACTTATGGCAGGAAATGGATACAAGAAAAAAAATGTTAGACAAGTTAAGAAAAATTTTCGGTTTTTTTTATACGTTTTTGGGTTATTTTTAAAATATATTTCGTGTGTTTTTCTTGTTGTTGGCTTAGTTGTATTTTTTTAAAGATTAAAAGGGGTTAGGAAAACGAAACGTCATACTTTTTTGTTGTAACATTTGAAAAGGGGGATGAATTGAAGAGTTGAAATGTCATGCAACTTATTATGGAGACAATAGTTGATGGCACTCTAGCAGCTGTGTTGCAAAAAAATTTGTATGTCGAATACTAATGAATGAATGTTTTAAATTTTTTGTAAAAAATTAAATTAAATATTCAAAAATGTGTTTAATTCGAGTAAAAGAAACAAGTTGCACCAGCTCTTTCCAGAAAGTCATGATTTTAAACTTTGCTCAGCGCTACCGCACCTCAACACGTAATGAAACGTAGAATATGTGAAGGTAATGTTATGTTATAATCGAACTTTCGTTAGGTATTCGAGTATTACATGTAGTATATAACTTTATGAATTCTAATCCTATTAATCTTGAAATAAAATTTAACTGAATCTACATTCCATACTATTGGGTAGGCCATCTATCGGTTTATATTTGAACCATCGGTTATTTTGAATCTGGCAATATTTATGCCATTCTATTCTGTCACAGAATACAGTATATTATCTCCAATGAACGTAATGAATCGATTTACGCTTGAGCAACAAACAAACACAATTGTTCGGAAATTGCATGAAAAAGGCGTACAAAAATTGGTAGCAGAGAAGGAACAACAGTGTCCGGTATACGCAAGTTTATCAATAAAGTTCGTGAAACTAGTTTCATTGTTGATGCGCCAAGATGTGAGCGTGCTCGTACAGTGCGTATATCCGAAAATATCGAAGCTGTGGCTGTGAGTGTGCGTTCTCAAGAATTGAACATTTTACGCACCAGTTTACGTCGAATTTTGCGAAAAGATCTCGGTACGACGTCTTACTAAGATCAATTGGTTCAAGAGTTGAAGCCGCGGAGCGTGAGCGTGCTCCTACAGTGCGTACCTTCAAAAATATCGCAGCTGTGAGCGAGAGGGTGCGTGATAATCCATCATCGTTCTCAAGAATTGAGCATTTTACGCACCATTTTACTTCAAATCATGCGAAAACCGAGACGCCTTATAAAGTTCAATTGGTTCAAGAGTTGAAGCCGCATGACTATCGGCTTCGTTTTCGCTTTGCTAGATGGGCCAACGAGAAACTGCACGATGATGTCGATTTTGCCAAAATACCATCCTTGCGGATGAAGCTCATTTCTATCTTGGTGGGTATGTCAATAAGCAAAATTGCCATAGTTGGAGTTCACAAAACCAACACGTGGAGTTACAGAAGCCAATGCAACCAATACTCGTGACCGTTTAGTGCGGCTTGTAAAGCGCAGGCATCATTGGACCATATTTCTTTGAAAATGAGAACGACGCAACCATTACAGTTAATGGAAACACCTATCGCACCTTGACAATTGATTTTTTGTACCCACTCTTCATGGTATTGGTGTGAACGATGATTGGTTTCAACAGGATGTTGCAACTTGCCACACATCTCATGTCACAATCGATTTATTGCGTCAAACGTTTGATGGGCATTTAATTAGCCGAAATCGTGAATGCCAATTGGCCGCCAAGAAGCTGCGATTTGACACCGTTGAACTATTTTCTGTGGGGCGCCGTTAAAGAATAGTGTTATGCCGACAAACCCGAGATAATCGAGCATTTGAAGGCCAATATTAGTGATGTCATTGGCAAGATACGAGCCCATATAACGGTTGATTTTTTAGCTATTATCTTTTTGGCAACACTGGTTTAAACAGCTCACGCACGTTTCGTGTTTTGTTTCTTTGTTTCACTATCAAACATCTTCAGTTTGGTCTATAATTTAACCATGAATCGTCTTACAAATGAACAACGCTTGCAAATCATTGAATTTTATTATCAAAATGCGTGCTCTGTTAAGAAAGTTCATCGCGCTCTTCTTCCATTTTATGGTCAGTTTAATCGACCCACTGAAGCGGCTATTCGGGCTATTGTGACTAAATTTCCCACCAAATTTGCATTGGTGGACATTAAACCACCAACGCGTGGTTCGCTTCAGTGCGAACTGAAGAAAATATCGCAGCGCTATCGGCCAGTGTTAATGATGGCTTTCAATTATAGATTCGTCGCCGTTCGCGGCAATTGGGCCTCTGTTACTCAACAATGTGGAAAATTTTGCGGAAGGATTTAGGTGTGAAGTCTTTCAAAATACAGCTGGTGCAAGAATTGAAGCCGAACGATCTACCGCAACGCAGTATTTTTGCTGAATGGGCTCTTGGTAAGTTGGCCGAAGATCCACTTCTTTATCGAAAAATAGTGTTTAGTGACGAAGCTCATTTTTGGCTCAATGGATACGTAAATAAGAGCGAAGATCAGCCAGAAGCATTGCAAAAGCTACCAATGCATCCAGAAAAAGTCAGAGCTTGGTGCGGTTTATGGGCTGGTGGCATTATTGGACCGTACTTCTTCAAAGATGCTGCAAATCGTAACTTAACTGTGAATGGTGAGCGCTACCGTGAGATGATATCCAACTTTTTTTTGCACAAAATGCAAGAGCTTGACTTGCATGACATGTGGTTTCAACAGGACTTATTGGGAGGCGAGTTCGGTGAACATTTTATTTCACGTTCGGGACCGGTCAATTGGCCGCCTAGATCGTACGATTTACCGCCTTTAGACTATTTTTTGTGGGGTTATGTTAAAGCTCATGTCTACACAGACAAGCCCGGCCGAAATGTTGGAAAGAGTATGCCAAAATTGGACTAAGCGGATGGACCATTGGAGGCACAGTCGCGGTCTACATTTGCATGAAATAATCTTCAAACATTAAATTATATGGACCGTACTATCGATTCAAATAAAGATTTCATGAATTTTTCTGAATTTTGTGTTTTTTTTGATAAATTTTCCTATAGCTCTTACAAAATCACCCATTACTTGAAAAAGTGCATGAAAATTGGCTCGATTGAATGAGGTACTGTGGTACTATGGCCGCGGCAGCCATATGAATGAAATAATATTACATTTCTAAAGGGAAAAATTGGACTTCACAAGAATAAAATAAATTGGGCAAAATTTTAAACCGTTTTAGTTTCAAATGATCATTCTCAATCCTCAAGTTCTTACAAAAATTCTAACATTTCTGGAAGGAAACATAACAGTGATGGTTTATATCAACGTACAGTAACTTAAAGTCGTGGTAGTCCACCATCATATTTTAAATGGTTTTAAATTAATTTTCCACTTGGATAATTTTGTGAGCTTTATTTCTTTTATTTCTTTTAAAACGGCTTTATGCTGGCTTGTAAGGCTTAATAACATTTTCGTCAGCTGTAGCAGTGTTTAGGACCACATGTTATGAAAAAAAAGTAAATTTAGTTGAACACTAAAAATGCCATAAAAATCAAAATTTCAACATTAAATTTTTTTATTAGGCCTTTATAAGAATAAAATTAAAAATAAATTCCTTTAAAAAATTTTTACAGAGTATAGCAGCTAAAACTAAAGCTTTAATGGCTTGGCTTAAAAGCCAATCTAAGAATTTGGTCTGAAGTTGCTTTAAACAACAAGCATTAGACGAAATGTAAACGACAACAAATGGGATTTGGAATGGGAAGGAAAATATTATTAAAACATTAAATATTTATAAACAATAATAATAAAATTATTTCAAAGAAATCCCATAAAATCTTTTACTTCTTCATTCGGTTCCTTTAGAAATATTTTTTCAATTTCTATAAAAACTTCTGTCGTCTATGTTTGGGGGGCAAACAAAGGAAAAATTAAATTGATTAAGTCAACAAATAAGCAGATAAGAAACAGAAGGAGAGCAGGGCAGAGAGAGTGACAAACAATACATATACAAAATGCCATAACGAAAAGAAAAACAAATTCCCTAAAGGATGTGGCAGGAAAAAGGGAAATAAAAATGAAAGAAAAACTGAAAACGAACACAAATAAAGTCATTTACACATTTAGAAACCAATAAAGCAAGCCAGCCATACTCTTAACCTCACTTCCATTTCCCTTTCTCTCTCTCTCTCTTTCTCTCGCTGTCCCGCTTTCTATCTCTATCAACAACTGAGTAGCACTTACGCATACCCTCCAGACAAAACACTTGACATAAAACATTTTTACAACAGTATTAACAGTTACAAAACATGTTTACGAGTAAATTTGTATATACATATGTGTGTGTGTGTGTGTAAGTGTACGAATAAGATAGTGTCTGTGTGCTGTCAAAGTTTAATATATTCCTTTAGATTTTGCTGTTAAGGTGTACTTACCTGAGGCTGGTAGACAACACTTCGGTCTATATTGCTGATTTCCAATGTTAAATTATGTAAATGCCTTTCCATGGGATCGGTGACAACCCATAGGGTAACAACAAGTCCATCGACCAGCAATAGGCCACATACCAATAGTATAAGTTGAATATCCTGTAGCATTTTATCCTTGAAAACACTGCCGGTGCGTGTGAAAATGCGATGAACACGATACGTTTTGGCAAACATTGAACCGAAGGCCAATGAAAACCCAGCTGACAGCAGATATACTCGAGCCTGTAATGAAACACATACATACACACACTTACTTATACATTCATGAAAACCATATTAGGGTCAGAGTTACAGATAGTAGGGGTAGTAGGGAGGCGAGAGTGTGAAAATGAAAAGGAAAACAAATAAGAAACTGAGAAACTAATTGTAAAAGGAAATGAAAAGAAATAAATTTTATCCTGTTTATTTAATTTCTTAGTTACGTTAAGTGTGTTTACTTCAAGGCCGAAAACAAGAAATTAATGGGGAATCAAATTTAATCTGTCAGGGAAATAAGAGAACAGGGAGCGAAGGAAAGTGAAAGCGTGATCAACAACAGATGTGTTGAATTAAAGGTTTTAATCTGTGATTATGAATCAATTACTGAAAATATTGAAGAGAATTTACACTTGTAAGCACTTATAATTTATTGGCATTATGGTTGTTATTGTTATTGGTTGTGGCTTTTGGATTATCTTACTGAACAGATACAGAAAGGTGGGTTTACCGAAACAGTGATATGCTTACCAGGAAAAAGATCCTTGTATTACAAATAATTTACCACGGCTGCTTTCCTTTATATGGAAAGACAATTGGAAATCAATGTGCAGGTCGTTGCATTTGTTTTCAGGCTGTTAAGATACAATCATATTGAATCTACGAGTAAATTTTATGCCTAATTTGGAACATATTGGCATCAGTTGGGTTGTTAAATGCATCTTACGCTGGCCGTTTGTTTTAGTTTAATTCAGTATAAAATATTCATGATAATAATGAGATGTCTCTGTAAGAGATAGCGAGTCATTCGACAACATTTATGGTAACAACATTGCTAATATGCTTGTGAAAGCTGGCACAACTAATTGGGATGAATTCGGTCATGGGATTGGAAAAAAACTCTTGCAAATGTCACTCATTAGCGGATGAGAGATGAAAATATAAAATTATTTGTAGAGAGACCTGCAAAATCTGACACTTTATAGGTAAGCAAAGGATATGAACTTCATTAAAATATCGTAGAACTCATCCTGGTGGTCACTACAAACTTAAGACGAAAGATTTTTGAACATCCAGTTATGGACAGAACGTGCCAACCGTTCAATATATGCTGAACAGGCTTAATTGTTCTTTGATAGAATATAGAAGTAAGCTATGCTTAAGGGGCTCTCAATTTAGCTTTGTTTCTAGCTAGAACTCTTAATAAATGCTTCGACAAGGCAAAGATTAGACTTGTGTGTTAGTGTTAGTGTTTCAAAAAACCTTTTGCCAGAAAGTAAAGATCTGAACTCAGCTTTGAGTTTAAGTACTCACTAGAAAGAGATGTAGTTTCATGCTCTCTATTGTAGAACTATCTGTGATAGTTGCATACATACATAATTAGTCAACACAACCTTTCAGTTAGTATTACAACCTAGCTTTTCACATCACCTATGTTGTGTGCAAAAATTTTATACATGGGTGTCTGGACTTACAGTTTGAAGTCGACTCTGAATGGCAGATTTTTGAAAAACTTTTCATGGCAAATTTATTTACACTCAGAGTTTTTGCCAGAAAGCTGCTGAGAGGAAGATGCCGAAGAAATATTCAGATTTCGTTTTGTTAGAGGTGTCTAAACTATGGTTTGAACCGTGGCCTCACGTCTAATAAGCTAGCACACTACCAAATAGACTACGGCGACTTACTCTGTGATAGATACTATGCTGCCTAATTCCTGCATTCATTGTCAATCTCTGAAAGTGTTTTGAATAAGTAAAGGCATACCCAAGTAAGATGTGCCCATTGAGGCGGCTGCCAACATAACCATACCTAATCTATACCAATGGTGCCGAATCGAGTAGAGAATGGGTAGTGAACTGGGCTATGAAATGATTGTTATATTATAAGATATTTGTCTTTTTAACACTTGGTTTTTAACTGCCAATCGCTTGATGTAGCAGATCAAACCTGACCAGGTAGTTAAGAATATATTCACCGAAAGAGTTTATCGGGAAATCAGTTACGAATTACACGAGGTGAAATAGTCTATCTATGAGTTATCAGTTAAGACAGACAGTTCGTATATAACGCAATATTATGCCAAAGGTATACTTTGCTAAAAGGGCACAGCGAGATTAGGTCGCTGACAGGAATCAGATCCCAGCCGGACTATTGCAGGGTATGTTGCGATGAAGAGGAGTTGGAAACTATCCTCCTCTGTAACTGTCCAGCCCTTTGTAGGTTGAGGTTGAAGACCCTTGGCAGGGGCTTCTTTGAGGGTTTGAATTCTGTGTCGAGAGCCGACATCAAGGCTCTCCATAGATTCATTATTAGCTTGAGCTGGTTGAAAAGTGCTAGGTCTTCATTAGTGTAGTCGCGCTCTAACTTATGTGTTTGTTGGTCTGTGTAATTCCTCCACTTCCTATTCTGCCTTTCCTACTTCCTCTCCTTTTTCCTATCCCCTCTATTATCCTCTCATCTTAAATACGTTTTGTACAATGGATGAACCTGACCTCCGGGTACTGTACCTACCTCTAACCTAAACCTATCCTTGCTAAAAAGTTCCGTTTACTTTAAGTGAATGCAAATCGTGTTCTAAGTATATTACAAAATGACTGATTTTTTTAAAGGTGGTAAAGGTTTGTCATTTTGAGATGAAACGATTTATTACGTCAATATTTTGTCCCGGTCCTCTGGTGCGTTGAGCGATAGAATAGATGTTCGGTGATGTTTTCTAAGACTTCTGTTAATATTGTTACATAAATCGAAACGACCTAATATCGTTTAACGTTTTTAACAATAAAAACGATAAACAAAAGCCACCAGCTACACCAACACAATACACACGACACAAATACACACTAATGAACGTGTTGATTATCTAAAGCTGCACACACACATATGCACAACGAACCTGGTTGAGCCTAGTACCAACAACAACATAAAATGAAGTAAACCAGCTACGACAAATATGTGATAGACAACATAAGCAAAGTACACAAACAACAATGTACTAGCAACAGAGTTCTCGAGAAGGTGAGAGCGAGAACCTTCCACATCGAGAACGTTAATCATACTAATTACGGGCATGCGGACTATAAAAGGGCTAGACAAAGCAGGCAGCAGCCAGTGTTAATTCAGTCAGCCTTGTGTGAAGTTGCGTGTGAACAAAATAAGTCGTGATTGTAAAGATCCAGTGAATACTTGTGTGAACTAGTAAAGTGAATAAACAGATTATTATTGTTGTATCGTTAAGCTGTATACGGTGGCACACAAAAGTAGTGTAAAGGATAAAGAGAATTTAACTAAAAATAACCACATATTTGTTTTTACTTTGTTTGCAATTAACGAACTCATATTTAAACGTTTTTAAAAAGGTAAAAACGTAACAATATATTAAAAATCATAGCTGCTATGCTTCCATATTTTCGTGGTGTTTAGTTTTATTGTAGAATTTGTAGCTGTTTATGGCGCCAACATATCGTGTGATAAGTTAAGGATAGTGAACAATGCTTTAGAGGAAGCCTCAGTTATAATGAGCACCACCATATTCGTAATATGTTTGAATCTGTTTCAACGTTTTCTCTTCTACAAAACCAACTAGCAAACAGCAGTATCATCGAGCTTAGGATTACAAAATTTTGTAAATAATAAATGGCCTCATTTAGACACATTTCGAGTGGAAATTAAAAAAAAAGTGTTGTTAATGTCTCATATCCAGCATATGTGTACGTGGAAATTATGGTTCTTTTGTTTCCTCACCATAAAAGCCTGAATAACTCATTGCAAGTATGTATAACGGAATGTCAAATTCGATGCTGGTAATTTATTAATGATTTAATGTTGAGTTATTACACTGTTTGACAAATTGTTATTGTGTGTAAAATATTTGATCAAATTTCATCATAAGCCTGCACGTGAATGTTTAGTATGTGTTCAAAAAGAGTCTGTTTTTGTAGGCCCAAAATAAAATTGATGTCGGATTTATGTAAATAAACCAAGAAAACGTAAAGAAAACATTGTAATTGTGCTACAAAAACTTGTATTTTTTTGGTCATTTCCTTTTACAGAATGTTTCTTTTTGTTACTGAAAGGAAATAAAAATAAAAAAAAATATTTTTTTCCTGTCAACACTTGTTGAAGTGTAAAGCTACAACAGTTTTCCTTTTAAACCTCCTTTACAACACAAACATCACACTACTCGTTATGCTGATATTAAAGTCTACCATCTTTACACACATACGAGTATAAAGCACGAGCTCACAAATACTTTAAATGTTTGCGAAATTTCGATTTCTTGTTACTGTTCTGTTATGTTCTGTTCTGTTATAGTTGCTGTTGTTGTTGTTTTCAATGTTTCCCTGTTGAGACATAAATTTTTCATTTAATTTTGTGTACATGTATGTATGCGTATGCCTGTGTTGATGTATGTATGTTGTCTAAGACCTTTATTGATGTTGCTGTAGTGGAGAATAGTAGTGTTAAGGCATTCAACATTTTAATGTATGTGTGTTGGTATGTGTGTATTACTAAAAGAGAATGAGAAAAAAATCTCTTTTTAATGTCTGTGCGTGTCTAGAATAAATGTTTGCATGTGTTTCTCTTTCTGTTTTGCTTTCATCATCAATACAGTCTGCTTTATTCTGTAATTTTTCATTCATTTGTTTGTTTACATTTTATATGTATGTATGTATGTATGTGTGGGTAGTGTACCTGTATGGGTGAATAGAAGAGTTTGTTGTTGATTCTTTAACAGCAAATTGATGATGTGATTTTTATTTCATTTTGCTTCTTGGTTTCTTGTTTTTTTAATTGTATTTTTACTATTTCGGTTTTATTTGTTTGTCGCCCAGTGTGTACAGGGTTGTAAGTGTGTGTGTTTGTGTTTTATTTGTATTTTTTGTTTATTTCATTTAAATTTAATGTTTTTGAGTGAGATTTTCTTGGAGTATTTGCCAACTGCTTGTGTGCAATTAATTTATTGTTTATTTTCTGGTCTTGTATCTATAATGATCGAAAGATTGTGTTTCTTATTCGCAGCATGGGAAATGTCTCCCATACATGAGTACTATTTTAAAAATAAATTGAATATAAAGTGAATGTACAGTCATGAAGAAGGCAAACTCGCCAAGCAGATTATGTCTGCATTATTATGTCTGCATTACCTACTGAAAAAACCACACTCATTCGCCTTTTTACCATATACAGGACTTGACTTCGCTGGTCCTTTTGATATAAAATTGTAAAGTAGAAAAACAAGGCCAAATTTTCTATGTGCAAACGAGAAATGAGGAAATTATCCATCGATCCTCTGATCTTTTTGTTTTTTTTTTAATCCCTCATTGTATAATTATGAATACTACTGTAATGTCCTCAACATATACAGGATATATTTACATATAATGTCTCTTCGAAAACTATTACCCTAACAAACTTCAAGATGCTGCATGACATCAACAAGGACTATTTTGTGGTCAGCAGCTGATCTGCACCTACGTGTTCCTTTTTGTTTGTATTAATTCTCATCATCACTGGATCCAGATATTGGCTATAATTGATATACAGCCTGAAGAAATATTGTTTTAGTTTGTAGTATCCTGTCGAAGACCGGTTAATTTAAGTTAGGTTTAGGTCGGAGTGGTAGCTCTGATATCACAAAGCTCACTTGAGCACGCATAGCGGCTTGTTGTGATGCCACGGGTGAACCCTACCCTACCCTACACTGGAAAACCAGCCAGAAAGTTTGATGAACGAAGCTATATCCTTGATATCAATAGATGATAGCTCCGTCAAGTTGACAAGAAATGGGGAGCCAAATAACTTATATCTACACCTAGCAAGAGACGGGCACTGACAAAGAAAGTGGATAGCAGTCTCGTCTTCCTCAGCGGATCGTTCTTTCCGCGTGAAATTTTTTGATGATTCATTTGGATTTTGGATAGTCTGATGCATGACTTAAATCTCTTAACTGCCTCAAATTCATTTGGTTTTCTAAAAGTGTCTTCCTTTGAATATACTCTTCCCACTCCAGAGAAAGATTCCGGATTCACTCAACGGCGTTAGAAGTATCCTTCCTAACAAAGTCTTCTGCATGCTTCAGATTCGGATTCAGTTTCTCTATACAGTTCCATAATATTTTCTTCTTAAGGTTAAAAGAGCCGTATAATCGAATATCAGGCTAACTGACAGATAGTTTTGATCTTATCTGTCTTTTGTACTTCCTATTCAGTTAGAACTAAGCACAGTTTCTGATATCTTAGGCTTTAGCTTGCATGATATAATAATATTTCCGTTTGGTGCAACCCAATATCTATTCTCGCCCTAACCGTACATCACAGAATGGTTCTTTTTTTAAAAGAGTGCCGTTTAGGTCGTATGAAGTCGTTCTAGTCTAGAAGTTAGTGTATTTGCTTATAAGACGCGAGGATTCGGTTCAAACGCAAGGTCAAGACATCTCCAAGAAAATGAAATACGAAAAAATATTTCTTAGGCGACTTCCTCTTAACAGATGTCTGGCAAAAACTCTGAAAGTAAATAAAATGGCCATGAAATGTTTCTCAAAAATCTGCCGTTCCGAGTTGACTTTAAACTGTAGGCCCTACCACTCATGTACAATATTAACGCACACAACGTAAGTGGTGTGATAAGTTAGGATTATGGCTTAAGGGTTGCAATGACCAATTATGTATGCATGTATAGCATTTAGGTTACTCCATTCACTTCAATTAGTTTCGTTTCGCATTTTTTAAAATCATAAAGTCTGCTGGTTCCATCCAGTTAAGGGTTAAGGGTCCTTCGCCCATCGAGTGTATTAAACTACAGTTCATCGTCATTCACTATTCAATACTTTTTTCTCCTATGGACGAGTTCTTTAAATCTTTTGCGCTCATTTTCAAGAACTTTTATTGTAAGAGCCACTTGTTACTTAAAGTTTCCGCTTAAGAATTCGGAATTCAACCTGAATTTCTTAGGTTTGCTGTCAAGCATTTTTAACATTACACTTCGCCACCTTCAAAAGTGAAAATACATTTTTTAATTGTTTAAAAACTAAAAAATCTTCATAAATTTGCTTCTTTAAATTCTGAAATCTATTCTTCATCCAGACCATGGATAATAATTGATTTGTAAGTAGAAAATTTTTAAGTTCACTTTCGAAATTGAAAAAAAAGAAACAAAATTTTGCCAGACACTTACGAAGGTCAACTGCATTAACAATAGACCACCAGATTTCTAAGAAACTGTTTTATATTTGCAACGTTAATTACAAAAAAAAAGAAAGAAAAATAATGGAAAATTGCCTTAAATTTTAGCATGCTTTTGCTTAATTACTCTCTTAAATAAAATATAAATTTTCACCAGAAAATAAAAGAAAATAAGGAAAAGGAAAGAAGAAAAAAGAGAAGAAAAACTACTTACCGTACAAACAGTAGCAAATGAGGCCTCTGCTGAAGGCAGTGTTGAATAGTCCAGGCCCAATAAAATGACAGCCGTATAGACGAATATACAACCAACAGCGGTGATGTTACTTAATTTTGGACTTGACAATTTAATGGCTCTAATTTATAAATGAAAGCAAAAGAGAATAACAAAAAAATAAAAAAGAAAAAAAGAGAAAAACAAGAGTAAAGAAAAGAATTTATTGTTAACATTTTGCCATTTCACCATTTTTCGTTCGTCAACTGTTTTTTGCTTTTCTATTATTTTTTCAGTTTTCTGTTGTTATACTCACTTTAGTTTTCTAAAATGCAGGTTAAATGCCAAAAATGCCAACGCCATTGCTATACCCACCGACGACAGTGTGGCTATGGTATAAAAGGCCAAAGGTGCTATTGTGGCTACACGTACTTTGAAAACCCTTTTTGCTATTGGCACCTGACCACCATGCCATTTAACATTTTTACAACGCGGACAATGGAAATCTAAAGCATTGGCGGCTGGATAGTATAAGGCAATTGGCTCCAAACGACCATTTTGTATTTGATAGAAGGCAGTGGTGCCAATGCGGTCAGGACCACTGAATGAAACAGGACCCTTCAATCGTTTAAATACGATTTCGTGTAAGTGGATGAAGCAGTGGCGTTTTTTGTTTTGTGTTCCGTAATATGAGTAGCATGGAAAAGAGAAAGAGAAAATAGTCGTATTAGATTTTTTAAATTAATACGGGAGACTTAAGAAAATTTATGAGAAAATAGTTTACAATAGGGACAGCAGAAGATATTTTTTAAAGAAACGTTCTTCTTAGTACATTGTGAATAAATTTAGGGCTGAATCTAAGTCTCATAGTTGAGTTAAAAAATATTTTTCCGATAATTTTAAAAATATTTTCGATTACGCTTAAGTTAAGCCCATCACTAAAGCTTATAACTACTGACTGATATTTCATTCTATTCCTAATTCATCTTCCTAGTCCGCCATTCCCTCCTTCAGTACCAAATTTACCGCGCAAATTTACATTGATCCCAGTGCGGTGGCTCTTCCCTACACCAACAGCGTTAACGGATGTATATCCTGGTCGGAAGTTGGTACGTTTCTATATTAAAGAAATCAAAAAGAAAATTTAAGTCCTGCTATTGGATGAATGCAGTATTTTTCCGGCTGCAGTTTCCGTAATTTATGTAAATGACAACTGATTGAATAATTTTTTAGAACCACACGGACTTGGATAGTAGCCTTGGGATGGTGTTTAAAAACACATCCATCGTGATTAGTATATGTCAGACATCTCTTAGTAAGTCAAAGAGCTATTTTTATTTTATCCTAGCTGAGTGAGGGCTCATGATGGCAATAAGGTGGTTAACTAAGCTTTTGCAAGCGCTTAGCTACCAAACATATGATCGATGTGCCTTTTTACTCCCTTAATACTAATATAGATTGCGGAGAGATGGAACATGTAACTTCCCTGTGGCATAAGCAAGTAAATCTGGTTTCTTTTTAATGATATGAGGTCATTTGTTAGCATTTACTGGCGTGGCCTTCACATGGTGGTTGTGGTCTGTACTAGGCTCTGTCTTATAAGTGCTCATGCTGAAATCTTTGTGGTCAAAAACAAGTACTGCCATCTATTATTTTAATGAGTTTTTGTTTGAAGAGTTTAGTATTTAGATCACATGGGACACAGCAACATGCAGGGAAGTAGAATAAAACGTACGTAGATTAGCGTGCTATAGTAGCCGTAGTCCAGTAGGTAGTGTGTTGACTTATTAGACTCTCGAACATTCATCCAGTTATGGCCTTATTTTAAGAATAGACGAATGGGTTCACTGATAGACATTATATTCTTACTTCGGGCGGTAATAACAGTGATAACTTGCGTGTATGACTTTACGCAGCTGCGGAAATAATAATGAAAAGTACAAAGTGGAATACATCCCATGTCACTGTCCAGTTCTTGCTAGTAGGTGCCTAGTGAGAATGGAATATCATTCTTTTGAGAATCTATCTGACGACTCAAATATGAATTCAGTATAGTAAGAGACCGCGAAATAACGTTTTTATTTGAAAATGTTTTAAAACAAACTACTGAATATTTTCTCAAATTTCTTTTTTTACTTGAAAGTACAATCCTTCCGGTTAATAATGGAAAATAATTTCATTCAAATGGTTGCCTCGGCTGGCCATGCAGTAGCCTACACGATCGGTCCAATTTTTAAGCACATTATCGATTGTGTGCTGCTGTATTTCACCAATGGCTTTACGAATAGTGTCCTTTAAAGCGTCAATTGTCTCTGGCTTGTCGGCGTAACACTTACCTTTGACGGCAAATAATCACAAATAATAGTCCAACGGTGTCAAATCGCAGCTCCGAGGTGGCCAAACGACATCAGCTCTGCAGCTGATAATGCGATCTTAAAAAACAGGGCGCTAAACATCGATTGTAGCTTTGGCTGTGTGGCACGTAGCGCCATCCTGTTGAAAACAAATATTGCCAATATCCTCCTCTTCAATTTTTGTGAACAAAAGTTCGTTCACCATGGCCCGATAACGATCGCCATTGACTGTAACGGCCACTCCTTGCTCATTTTCGAAGAAAAATGGCCCAATTATGCCTCTGGACCAAAATCCGCACCAAACAGTGACTCGTTTTGGGTGCGTCGGCTTTTCAATGTATGCGTGCGGGTTTTCTGTGCCCCAAATGCGACAATTTTGTTTGTTTAAATACCCGCCAAGATCAAAATGGGCTTCATCTGAGAAGATGATTTTTTTTTGCCAAAATTGGCATCTTCTGGTGTAGGCTACTGCATGGCCAGCCGAGGCAGCCATTTGAATGAAATTATTTTCCATTATTAACCGGAAGGATTGTACTTTCGAATAAAAAAAAATAAATTTGAGAAAATATTCAGTAGTTTTTTTTAAAGTATTAAAAAAAAAAGTTATTTGGCGGACCCTTATTTTGGGCTTTTTAAAGACCACGGATTGATTTTACGGTGGAAATACTGTTAAATTGGGTATCATTATGTATGTTTTTTCAATCCTCAGAAATTGTTCTTTTGTCTCTGTTTCTAGCACCTGCGAAAGTGAATGAGGATTGGCCACATAATTTAAGGTCCCTCTTCTTAGTTTTTTAGGTTGTCATTACCCAATTCAATACCCTACAAACTCTGAATTCGTCTAACATTCTTCCAAAACATAGAGAAAAGCTTATATCCTTTCCAGATATCGTTTTCAGATATCTTGTATAACTAGGAGACAAATCTTCTTAATGATTCACTGGTTTAGTAGAAAAAACTCATGTAATACAAATGATTTTATAAATGATTGGTTTACAATCCCCATTGGAGATGACTGACGCCGTTGATGGTGTTGTTAACACTTACCGATACTCCTAAAAAATCCAATTTGCCCATTTGTTGCAGAAACTCACTGGCCATATCGCTACGCGTATAATCGAATCGATCTAATTTTGATTGTTGCATTGCATCCTTGCGCCAACGTTCCTCAGCACCGCGCAACGATAAGGCAATTGCCCACACAGCGTCATACGTTTGAGGAGCATAACGAGAAACAACAGGTATTGCTGACGATGATGATGATGATGATGATGTAGTGGTGGTGGTGGTGGTAATGGTGGCGGTTCTGCCATTGCTATCAGATGCAATTGATGTTGCAGACGATGATGCTGACGATAATGATGTTGTGGTACGTGTTAATGCTGCTGTAACCATTTCATTAACATTCTTTTTGCTACGATGGTTTCTTTTCGTTTGTTTTACATTTTTTGTGGTTTCATCATGGCTTGTTTTAACATTTTCAATGTTTCTTTTGCTGCCACCACTTGTTGTTGTTGTTTTACGTGTTTGTTTATGCCACGATTGGTGTTTGTTGAGAGCAACATTGTTGAAATTGTGATGAAATTTTTCCGATTCTTTGTTTAATTGCATGTAAAACATGTCGTTATCCTGTGCGACACGAGAGACGTGTAAATGAAATTGTAGCAAATAAATGATGACGTTAATTAAATATTGGCTTAAATGAAGTGAAATGAAATACTTACCAAGCCACTTAAGCTTCGATTGTTGCCTACAATGCTATTATGGCTGGATACGATAATTAAATTCTCCACTGCCAATTGTAGTTCTGAGGGTGAACAATATGCTCCCGTAATGGATAAATCATGCCACCAGGGTGCACCCATACTTTCATGTAAAATCCAGGCATAATCAGCACCAAACATTCGCAAACGATAGGCCTCACAGAGAATCAAAGGTGCCAAGGTGGGCGAGAAACTGCCGATGATAATACGTGTATCACTTTCCTTAAAAACATTACATTTTACAATTAAATTTCTTGAAATCTACCCCCTCTCCCCCCAACTATTTAATGTATTAACCTACACGTAACAGTAAAAGTTGTTCTTTATAATCGGTGGCTCCAAATGTTATAGTGGCCGCACATGATATATTTGCCGCTTCCAGTTCGGTAACCAAATCATTAACAGCCAGTGAATGTATCTCTTCGTTCTGGGAGAAAGTGGTTACCGTATCCCAGGCAAAACGTCGTATAAATGCTATTCTGGCGGGATTATGTGATGAGTCGGGTGCCACTGTCCTATAGAAATAGGGAAACTCCTGGCGATCACTCAGCGCGGGTGAGGTAGAGCCAAACGATACTTGTACTATGTTCCAATATGGCACAACTTTCGCCAAGCTTTCAGTAACTTCGGAACAGGCTGAACCCAATAACATAACCATGCGCGTTGATGGTTGTGTGTAAATGGCATGGAAAAAGCGATCAACGCCAACACCAGGATCACACTGAAAATAAAATTTTTGAAAAGATTTTAAATTCTTAATGAAGTCCAAAAGAAGATTATTGAAGTTTAGGCAGCGGTCTAATGGCTTGAGTCAGAGGTATGATAGGTTAGGTTAGGTTAGAGGACGTGTACTTCTCAATTAAGACAAGTACAGTACCCGGAGGTCGAATTGACCCATTGTACAACGTCTTAGTTCCTCACACCACTTATGTTGTGTGTGTTAATTTTATACATAAGTGGTGGAACCTACAGTTTAAAGTCGACTCCGAACGACAGTTTTTTGAGAAACTTTTTCATGGAAATTTTATTTACTCTCAGAGTTTTTGCCAGGAATCTGCTGAGAGGATGTCGCCGAAGATATACTTTTTGTATTTTGTCTTGATGTCTGGCCTGGGGCTCGAAACCTGGCTTTACGTCTAATAAGCCAACACACTACCTACTAGACTACGGCGACTTCAAGGTATGATAGGTAACCTAAAATTTTCTAAGCCAATTTTTGGTGGACATATCGAAACATTTCATGGTTTTTTGAATACATGGACGTTGTAGGAAATAAAGAGACTGACGTACTTGTAAAGTCTGGTGCAACGGAAAATTATGAATGAGATTGGCATTCCTTTACAGAGGAGTAAACAACTGATCTTGTAATAACTTTACTTATGAGGTTATGATCCCATAGAGACATTAGGTGGATCTGACTCGGTATGGATGTACGCTGCACAAAATTTTAAATAAGCCGGACTAGAGTCCATTTTGGCAATCTCTTTGTAGTTATCTGTGACATTAATCGCTAGGTTCACTTGCTCGGAGTGTGGAATATCTCATAACGAACTCTGCAGAAGCTTTAATGACAAAGAAAAAACCAAAACATTGTCACCGGACCTTTGCTTCGAACATAGGAAAGGAAGGATTTCTTGGACATCCAAAACTTGGTTTAAATTGAGTCCAAATCTTCATAAAACTACCATTATACCAAACGATAGAGATTTGTGAAACACTTCATGGCAATTTTTATTTTACTCGCAGATTTTTTGCCATAAAATTGTTGAGTGGAAGTCGCCGAACAAATATTTTCTCAAATTCCTTTTTGTTCGAGATGTTTGAGCTAGGGGCGGCACCACGAGTTTCGTATAATAACGCCAACACACTGCTCACTAGGCCACGGCGATTTCAATTGAATAGGTCGTATTGGCACCGTATAAAACCCAGTTAGGGTATGAAATTTGAGACGACTGCTCATGTACACTCAGCCACAAAAGTATACATACGGTTAACAAATTTCATAAATTTTTTAACCAATCCGTTTTCGTTGAAAATCTTTATAATTGTCTGACAACTTTCCTCGAAAGCAAAAACACCGTCTTAAGCATTGGTTCAGAAATTTGTGAAATTTGTTAATCGGATGTATACTTTTGTGGGCCTGTGTAGGGTCACAATTCAGTTTAATTTCAGAAATTTTTTAACCAATGCAAAAGACCGTCTTAAAATCGAGGAAACTATAAAGATTTTCAACGAACACGGAACCTTATGTATACTTTAGTAACTGTGTGTAGCTGAAGCTAAGGCACTAAAAACCAAAAAATCGTGTTTAAGCTGGAGATAATGGATTAACCAATTTAAAATATAGGTTTGGATTGACATCTAGAAATGTTATTTCAACAGTTTGGTGGAACTAGAAAAAAATTTGGACTGTTATAGCCAAAAGGGGACCAGAATTGATGAAAGATGATTATGCGTTTCTTCATGACGAGGCTTTCAAAAACTAAAAAAAAAATTGATAATGATGATGACCTGCATTTTATTGGTAGTTTGGATTCTCAGTTTGTTTTTCAAGTTTGCATTGTCAAACTTGATAGACATGATAAATTAATTCCTCATTCATGATCATCAAAAAAAAAAAAATGGCGAATTATTTCAATATGATCGAAAAACTGACCAAATAATAAAATATTTCTTTTTTAAATTAATTTATTTAAACGTAGCATATAAATATTTGATTTTCCTACATTACGTTACATTGCGTTACGTTACTTTAAAATTCGTAGCATTTCTGTTTACAATTGAAATAAAAAATTTACATCCGCTTTATGGTGTTTCTGTTTTAAATTTTTTTTTCTGGCCTTATAATCGCATTGTCTCCAACACAAGTATTGTTTTTCATAAAAACAAACAATTCTGTGCGTATGTATAAGCGACAGTGTTTAAAAGCCAAAACTTAATGTATAAATGTGAGTGTATGCGCAAGTGTGTGTCTGTGTGTGTGTGTGAGATAAAATTGAGTTTTTGTTTTACATTTTATGACCCTTAAGTGTATTAAACTTGAATGAAAGCCATGCTTTTGTTGACTTTACTGATTGTTTGGTTGTTGCTGCTGTTGTTGTTGCTACTGTTGCTGTCTGTGTTTGTTTGTATACAAACATAGTACTCACACGTGAATAGATAAAACAGTAGAGCAGCACATGCTTTACTTTTTCTCTCGCCCCCCATTTTTTGTATTTATTTTATAACTTTCAGAAGGTCAGGGATGGTAACATGTATGTTTTAATATCTAGTTGTTTGAGTATTTTTTTTTTTTTGATTTACAAAATATCTCAAGTATTTTAATAAAAGTGAAAGAAAGAAAAAAAATATAGCAAATAAATTAAAGATAGTATGGAATGTACGATGCACTTATTTAAACACATCTTGGTTCATTTACTTAAAGTCCTCGCTAAGCACCATAGGGACTGTATGGATTTAATTATCATTTAAAAAACACAACATGAAGAAAGAACAATCCACGTCTTATAACAACTTTAGTTTAAAACTAGCATTGCAATCGAAATTTTTATTTGGATTTTAAATTTGGAGTGGTCATTAACACCCTTTAGTCAGGATTACAACCTAGTTTCTAACATCATCCATGTTGTGTCTGTTAATTTTTTATACATGACTGGCGGAACAGTTTTCAGAAACTTTTCATGTCAATTCAGAAGACTGCTAAGAGGTAGTCGCCGAAGAAATATGTTTTTATATTTCGTTTTCTTCGAGATGTCTGTGCTGGGATCAGAACTATGGCCTCACGTCAAATAAGTCAACACTCTACCTACTAAACTACGGCGACGTAGGATTGAATAAATTATTCAAAAGTTACTCCTCTAGTTATTGTTAGAAAATAGGAGCCACGAAGGAGAACATTCTTCGCAAAAAGTGGATTGCAGTTAAGTTCACAATTCTAATCATTTTCATGTGAATATTTCATTTGTATACGCGAATTTAGAAGAATTTGTTCTATGTCGCAGAGGATAAATGCACTGAAGAACCATTGTATCTATTGTATGCCCAATTCTACAAGGGCACTTTGAAGACCTTAAGAATGCCGATGAGTCATGTCTTCCTGCTAATAGTAGTGAAGATATGGCAGCTAAATAGTTCATACATACATAATTGGTCATTACAACCCTTCAGTCAGGATTACGACCTAGTTTCTCACACCACTTATGTTGTGTGTGTTAATTTGTACATGAGTGGTGGGACGTACAGTTTAAAGTCGACTCCGAACGACCGATTTTTGAGAAACTTTTCATGGTAATTTTATTTACTCTCGGAGTTTTTGCCAGAAATCTGCTGAGAGAAAGTCGCCGAAGAAATACTTTTTGTATTTTGTTTTGATGTCTGGCCTGGGGCTCGAACCCTGGCTTTCTTACTAATAAGCCAACACACTACCTACTAGACTACGGCGACTAGACCAGCTAAATAGTTCTCTACACATAATTCTGGTCTAAGCATAATATTGAAAGCGCTAAACAGGGATCTAAAGCCCTTTCCGTACTATGGTTGCGTCAGAATCTCGTCAGGCAATTCAATACAGGGTACCAAATCCGAATAAAATACGAACCATGGGTTTAGAACATTTCAGAACATGGAGAAAAATTTTAAAAACCCAATACGAGTGAAATATCTCAGTGTTACTGCAATTCAGCACTTCTTCACTATGGATACTCTTGGAAATATTCTGGTCGAAACTCATAGCCTGAGTGAGACCTGTGGAAAAGAGTTAGTAAAACAATAATACGAGCTAAAATAAAGTTGAGTAACAGAACAGATTTGCTTTACCATGAAGCCATATTTCATTTACAATAATTATTCATTTTGATAGCTTTTCCTGCCTTTATTTTCTGTTCACTTGTGCTCAAACATACAGACGTCGCAATTCACCTGTTGTTGAAGGAAATGATGTTCTTGTCGTTCATTGTTTAAATATTTGCTGTTACTGTTTGGATAAAATTAAATATTTATTAAAAATCTGTTTTTCGTAGCTTTGTTGCGTGTTTTTGTTCATTGGCATGAACATTTAACTTATGAGCACACACATTCAGTTCAAGACCACACGGATATAATTTAACACAATCGCATTTATGTACGTACGTATGTATGTATGTATGTATGTATGTATGTATGTATGTATGTGTATGCATAGCATTATACTCTCTCATAGAAATTTATTATTTTAACTTAATTAGTTGCCAAAGAGGTGAGTACAATGTGGATAAATTATATGAAAGTGAGTTTATTTACACAATATGCGAGGGACGCTAGATACACTAAAAATTGCAATGAGTTCCACAGCACGTAATCGACTAGTAATTGAAAGGTGGAGACTGTTTAAAGCTGATGCTTCGATATATGCCACACTTAACATTTAGAATAGAAGAGTATACTGGGGAGGCTAGGGAATATTGTGCCTTTTTAATCTTGGACTTTAAGGATGTTAAAAGCTCCTGACTATGAGGGTACTTTGTTTGAAGCCGTAGATTTTGGGGTAGTTGTACAAGCACTGCTTGTATGTTGACTATATGCCAATGAGGGAAGCACGACAATTAAACTCTGAATAAAGTCTTGAACCTAAATCTTGTAGGAATTATCCTCAGGAATGAGGCCCAAAGTTATGCGGGATATTAAAAAAAACCGAGTTATACCAACTGCTTAAGGAACACTTTAAAGTCATAAGATGAACTGATAGAAACAGTTCTTTTTAAAAGTGGCAATGAAAGGGGTAAAACAGTTCTGATCTTAAGTAATAAAAGCCGAATTAATACGATTTATTAAGAGATTTTTTGAGGTTGGGTAATAATGACAGCCGATTCAATTCAATAGATTTAGAGCTTCAGGGCTATTGTTACACAGTGGAATAGAATATCTGCTGTAGAACGAACTTTTGCCTAAAATGATCTCTTGTTTCAAATCCGAGACATAACATAGATCTTCTAGTGGAAAATATCCCCTTTTCCTTTAAGCGTTTACCAAAGGGTCTCCAAGCTGAACGTCACCATACTTTCTGGTAGCCAGGCGGCCATCAAGGCTCTGAGTTCTAATGTGATGAACTCCAAAACGGTGTACGGCTGTCACAGATATCTCGACGAGATAGCGGAACGATATGATATCCATATCGTATGGGTACCGGGGCACAGTGGTATTCCGGGTAATTGCACAGCTGATGAACTTGACAGGCGGGGCACGACCATCGAACTCTCCGATGAGTTCTCGAATCTGGGCATACCTATGAGGACCTGTAAGCTCATAATTGATAATGCGATCGTCGATTCCGTCAACGACAGGTGGTCAGCCTCGGACACGGGTAGAACGGCTCGTAAAATCTGGCCAAGGCTGGATGAGGGGCGCACAATAAGTCTACTTAAACTCCAAAGAGGCGCGCTCAGTGTAGTTGTCGGTGTCATTACGGGGCATTGCATTATGGGTACGCATGCGAGGCGTATTGGTCTTGGACACCTTGCTAACGACTTCTGCAGAAGCTGCAGACATGAGGAAGAAGAGGAGACTGTCCCTCATCTGCTGGGTACATGCCCGGCTCTTTGCCAAAGGAGAAGGAAGTACTTGGGTACTTACTACATGGATGATCTGGAGGAACTGTCAAGAATTGACATTGGCAGTCTGAATCGCTTCATCAGGAGCTCCGAGTGGTTTCGAGACTAGGGGATAACGGATGACTGTGGTAGCACAATGGGCCCAATGCGGCCTAAGTGAGTCTATCCAAAAATTTTTGTTGGATGGACAGCCTCCTCTACCTACTTTTAAGTGTCTACCAAAGAGAGGAAGACAATGACGTAGACAGTGTTCCACGCTGTCCTTTACATGCTTCAGTCGTTGCAGTGAATGTACTTCTATGAGACAATGCTGGGTGATTCGTTAAGAGAGGGTAGTTATTGCCCTCAATAACGAGAATTTTAACTCATCATTGATATAATAGATGTGATGCTACTATCTAAGAAGAACTGGTATGCGGTGGAAAAACTCATTAACGCAGTCAAATACTATTACTAGCAAAGATCTGCTAGATAACTGCGGTGGGACTGCCTCTGTGATGAAAAATAAATAATGGAATGCAATCCTGAGGCCGACTACATCGCATAAGTAAGAATTCTTCATAATATTTCCAACTCCAATACATAAAAAGGCCTTGGAGATTTTGTATTTTCGTTGTAAAGGTATTAGACTGACATACAGCCTGTTTTATATGAGTATCATTGAAGCAAAAGATTTGCTAACCCTGACTTAAAATCGTTTCCATAAGATCACTGCAAACTCGTAAGAATTATCATATACAAAGGGAATAACGCACACTAAAGTGGCTTATACTTGAGCACTAACTGTAGAGGGTCTTATATTACAGTTGGCCTATGATTCGAGTTTAAACTTAAAATATACTGTCCACCTGCCTAGCATGAATTCTTTCTGTTATGTGTAGTTTTCTTCATTTATATTTCACGATATAATTTTTAGAATTTTTAGAAGTTTGTAGATGGTAGTGTGTTGGCTTATTAGGCATGCAACCACGGTTCACACACCAGGTCAGACATCTCCAACCAAACGAATTTTGAATATATCTTCGAGAAATCCTTTCAGCAGATTTTTGGCAAACACTCTGAGGGTAAATAAAAATTGCCATGAAAACGTTGTTCAAAAATCTGTCGTTCGGATTCGACTTCAAACTGCAGGTCCCGCCGCTCATGTGTGAAATTGACACACATAACATAAGTGTTGTAAGAAGCTAGGTCGTAGTAATCTTGACTGAATGTAATAGAATTTTCTATTAGTCTCTCTCTCAAACTCTCTCAAATTAAATAACATCCCTCGTATATTTTGTAATACAATGCATTGGGCGTATGTATATCGTAATTATTTGTATTATTTGTACATGTGTTAAGTATTATACATATTCCTGGTAATTATTAAACTTAATCTCATTTCAAGTGAATATGTACACATGCATGAACCTACATTCCTATGTATGTATTAACGCATGTGTTAAAATTATTATTTGTTTATAAAATATTTAATAAAATCTGAAATTTGATACACTCATCTGCCGACATGAATAAAGGCCAGAAAGTTATGAAGAATTTTTATGTAGAGACTATAAAAAAAAAGTATGAAGATTTTAAAAAATACCATCATGCTTGGGCGTAAAAGTCATGCTTTCATTTTGTGATGGTATTTCTTAAGGATAACTGTTTCTTTCCTTTTACCGTTAATTAAGTAAAAAAGAAGGTATGAAATTATAATGATCCCAAGAATTTTCATCCCTTTTATGAATTCCTCCCTTTTTGCCAGCCGGTAATAAACACTCATGGCAAAATATTTGTGTTTTTGATTTAATGGCCCATAAAAATACTTCAGGCATGACTAACGTTCAAATTTTATTACCAACATTTTTAAGACTTTTAGGAAACATGTGTTGGTGTTTTCGAAGGAAAATTCAATATTTTCTTTTTAAATTATCAAATATATGTGAGAGTGTTTGAGTACATATTTTAAATAAAAAAAATTATGCCTACTTTAAGAGACATTAATTATTCAAACTGAAAAGCTGGTTTTAATATTTTATTAATGATGATTAATGAATAAGGAATATGAACTTTAAAGCTTGATTAAATGACAGCACATATGTGTTTCATAATATTTTTTTAATTAACAAAACAATTTAACAAATTTAAGGTAATTTTTCTCATAATGAATGAAGACGGTTCGTATAGACGGGCACCAAAACATACTCAAAAAAGTTTCCTATTTCATAACGAATAGATTGGCAAACCAATAATGCTTAAAACAATTAAAATTTATTATTAAAACTTGTGCTAAGCTTTGGATTCTATGATTAGGTTGATGGGAGACAAGTCAAACATGAAATTCATAAAGGGGGTTTAAGGATCTAAGGAATCGATTGGCATGAAAGCTCCTTCCTTAACTTTTCTATGTACACAACTAGTAGACTCTATGCGTATATCATATATACATAATTGGTCATTACAACCCTTCAGTCAGGATTACGACCTAGTTTCTCACACCACTTATGTTGTGTGTGTTAATTTTATACATGAGTGCCGGGACCTACAGTTTAAAGGCGACTCCGAACGACAGATTTTTGAGTAACTTTTCATGGCAATTCTTTTTACTCTCAGAGTTTTTGCCAGAAATCTGCTGAGAGGATGACGCCGAAGAAATACTTTCTGTATTTTATTTTGATGTCTTGCCTGGGGCTCTAACCCTGGCTTTTCGTCTAATAAGCCAACACACTACCTACTAGACCACGGCGACTCTATGATTTTGGGGAATTCTTTGCAATGAGTGTTGTAAAACTATTAATAGAGTAATCTGGTAGTTGTACGCTCTTTTAAAAGAGGGAATATTTTGTGATATATAGAACGGATCTTGGAATAGGAGCAGACGTTTTTAGTTTCAAAATAAAATATTTCTAACCTTTGGGAAAACTCACGGGTAATTTTCAATCAATTTGAATTGGAAGTATTCAAGTAGGTAGTGTGTTGGCTTATTAAACGTGAGGCCTCGGTTCAAGCCCCAGGTTACACATCTCCAACAAAATAAAATATGAAAAAAAATAATTCTTTGGCGATTTCCTTTCACCAGCTTTCTGGAAATAACTCTGAGAGTAAATAAAAATTGCCATGAAAAGTTTCTCAAAAATCGATCGTTTAGAGTCGGCTTTAAACTGTATGTCAAAAAAGCGTCCTGTTGATTGCGTACGCTGACGACATTGACAGCATAGGGCATACCAAGCGAGATGTTACTGCTGCCTTTAATGCTATTGACCGGGAGTCTACTAAGATGGGTCTGGCATTAAATGAGGGCAAAACAAAGTAGATGTTATCGACAAGTAGAGACGTGCGGCGTATTGATAGGTGCTACTATGGTCCCAATACGCAATTGAGTAGCAGAGACCTCTCTTGTACGACAAGACTAATACTCTACAAGACGCTTATCTTACCTGTGCTTCTTTATGGCGCAGACGCCCTGATACAGTAGCCTTGAGAGTATATGGAGAGAGAAGTCATAGTTAAAATCTTCGGTCCAGTACGAGTTGCCGATGATTTCCGCATCCGATCCAACAGTGAGCTGTATGAGCTCCTCAACGACATAGACGTTGTGCAGCGTATTAATATCCAGCGACTGCGCTGGCTTGGCCATGTCGTTCGAATGAAGGAAGATGCTCCGGGGAGACGGGTATTTGATGCGGGGATTTGCTATCTGACAGTCAGGCACTCAGCGCATATGAGCGTAACTCAAAAATACAATGGAACTGTCAGAAGAAGCTTAAAGTAGGGAAAATAAGGTTATCCTGGTCCCTGGTTATTTGGAAACATCCGCGATATGGAAGTATACGAACTCACGAGGAGAGGATTTAGTCAATCAAAGGAGTCATGTATCGGATTAGTTAGGAAAAACCTGATGTTGGTAATTGGGTTTTGACAGGAAACTGTAGGAACAGAGTATACTTCTACAGAATGACGATGACAATGAAAATGAATTTTCGGAAAACATCCTTGGAACCTGTGGGACATTAATACACCACAGGAAGAAACGTCTGAATGCATAGCAAACGGCACCCTTATATTTGTCATGGAAATAGGCTTGGATAGAGTTTGAGGGGAGTACCAGGGATCATATGGCTGCAGTACTAAGGCACCTCTTCACGACACTAAGAACTAAATTACTGAATTGGTGGGCATTGTATACAGAAGCAAAAAATCCTTAAAGATGCAATTCTTGGAAAGCATTGAATAATTCTTCTCCTAGAAGAAAGAAAATTGCAATGTTACAGTCAATAGGACACGGTGCCCTGCCAGAAATACTCATTTTTGTGAAATAAAATTTGTCGAAATGTTGTTCCAACAATACAGTTCTTGCCTTACGTTTTCTATTTAAACTAGATCGTATCTATTTATTCTCGAGGTTAATGCGTAAGGGGTAGGCATGCAGGGAGACTTTTTTGCTTTCCTGCTAATGAACTCAAATCGATCATTAGATTTATCAAACTTTCTGATTGGTTTTCAGTTTGTTTCTAAGGAAATTATGCACCACCCCTTCTATCAACTATGTACTCTAAAGAAAGAAGTGGAGTCTATTCCTTTAGCAAAAATCAAATCAACAAATGTACTTCATTCTGGTCAACACCTAATTCTGGTTGGAAACGAATTGCTGAAAATTCTATTCAAATGCTCACTTACTTACCTGTGTATCATTTGTCATCAGCTCTAGAGTATAGCCCGGCAATAGTTTTTTACTGTTTATATGCTCAACAGCCATTTGGGCAGCAATCAATTCGCTTAAGCCTTCGGGACGTGGACCACTTTTTGTGGACAATTCGAATAGACCGAGTAAAACTATTTTACCCTGATTCTGTTGCCAGTTAGAATGGCGTGTATGAAGGCGTTCATTTTCGAAAACCTGATTCACTTTTAAATACTGCTGTTGCCACAGACCCAAAGACAGCGGCAGCAAAGAAGCGTTTACTGCAGCAGACGATGGGGAAGTAAAAGAAAATTTGGGTCTATTAAAGCGACGTTGCCGCTGTTGGGGTTTTTGTACTAAAGTGGGCGTGGTAAAGGTTAAGGAGGTAAAATGATTGTCATTTAAAGGGTTTGCTGATGATGATGTTTTAAATGCAGTTTTTTCTTCATGCTGCAGTGGCTTCACTTTTCTTTTTGTTTTCGTTTTGACCTTTTTATTTATAATATTTGTTGTTGTTTTTGTTATTTTGTTAACTATTTTTAAATTCTCTGTATTTACAGGACGGTTGATTGCATTTTTCATTTCATTTGAATAATTGAAATAATTTTTATTGATATTTTGTTGCGTTGTTGTTGCTGTTGTTGTTGCATCATTTAAAATTATTCGATATTGCTTTTCATTTTTATTTCGTAAAATATTCGTTTCGTTTACACTAATTGACTTTTTTATTTGATTTGTTTTAATTACACCCACGTCGCGTTTATCATACGTTAACGATATTTTAGTTGCTGTCGATGTTGTGCTTGCAACACTATCACTTAGGGCTGCTGCTGTATGCTGTTTTAACATTGATTGTGTCGTATATAGTTTTGTTGCTGTTGTTGCTGTTGTTGCTGTTGTTAAATTACACCTTGTCATACTAATTGGCACAATAATTGCTGTCGCCATAATTACCAAATAAAAAAATTGCAATTGATGGCGGGTATGTTGCCAACGCCAACGTTTTTGTTTGGTTTTTGACATTTCTGCGTTGTTGCTGTCGTTGTGACTGTTGTTGTTGTTGTTGGTGGAAATTCTTTAATTGTTTTTCTGTTTTTATGAATTGCTTTTAACACGTATTTTTGCATATTTTTGTTATAAAATTTACAAACATTCTTGTCTTAAACTGTTTTGCTTTTCTTTTTGAGGTTTAAAAGGTTACATTTCTCATGTTCATTATGGCTTACATTGAACAAACTTTTAGCATTCCTTAAAAGTAACACGCCAATTATTAGCATAAATACTGTAGGCAATTTCAACTATTTAAATTTAAAGCCAGCCTTAAAACAACTCATCATTAACACCCTAACTTATGCACATAAAAAATTGCCAATTAAACTCTTAAAAGTATGCAAAACTTTTAATTGTTTAATCAAATCTCAAATGTGCATCGAAATGAGTTTCAAAATTAATTTTTAACTTAAATTAAACATAATTAAATTTAATTTCATTCCCATTTCGCTATAATTCTACCATAAATTTGACATATACCCCTAAAAGTATGCCTTACAATTGCCATTTTAAACTTTGCCTTAGCTCTCTCTCTCCCTCTCTCTTTTAAAATATTTTAATTACTTTTAATGTTAATCAATATATTGGCATTAAATTTTAATTGAATACTTTTTCTTATTGACATTTTGTTACATGATATGCTTGCTATAAAATGCCAAAAATGAAGAGTTTAGCTACATCCTAAAAGTATGTTCAAGATTTGTGTATTAAACTTGAAACTGCTTAAGGGTTGCTACAATGTTGGCTTGGGTACGTACATGTAGAGGAAAATTCTTAAACTTCCCTAATATGTATAGCCGTATACATATTTGAGCATAAATTTCACACAGTCTCTTAGCGTAGGCGACAGCGGCATTAACAATATTAGAAAAGAAAACATTTTCTCAACACGTTAATCTAATAAATGTGAAGGAAAATTTAAAACTTTTAATACCTTCAATATGTTCTTTTCAGAGTTTTGTTATAATTTATGATTTTTAAAAAGGCTGCTCCATAAAAATCAATTAAAAACTGAGTATAATTCCGCTGCTTAGCTCGTCTCTCTATAAAACAATATGGCAATAGCAAACACAAACCAGGCTATATCTTACCTACTTACTTAATTTGTAATTACAACCCTTTAGTCAGGATTACGACCTAGCTTCTCACACCACCATATTGTGTGTGTTAATTTTATATATCAGAGGTGGGACCTACAATTTATAATCGATTCCTAACGACAGATTTTTGAGAAACTTTTCCTGGCTATTTCATTTGCTCTCACAGTTTTGGTCAGAAGATTCCTGAGATGAAGGCGCCGAAAAAATATTTTATTTTCATACTTCGTTTTGTTCAAAATGTCTGATCTGAGGTTTGAATCATAGCCTCACGTCTAATAAGCTACCTACTAGACTACGGCGCATAGACCAGGCCACATTACATACATACATACTTAATTGGTAATTACAACCCTTCAGTCAGGATTACGACCTAGCTTCTCACACCACTCATGTTGTGTGCGTTAATTTTATACATGAGTGGTGGGACCTACAGTTTAACGTCGACTCCGAACGACAGATTTTTGAGAAATTTTTTCATGTCAGGCTTGTTACTCTCAGAGTTTTTGCCAGAAATCTGCTGAGAGGAAGTCGCCGAAGAAATATTATTTTTTCATATTTCGTTTTGATGTCTGACCTGGGATACGAAGCCGGGCTTTACGTCTAATAAGCCAACACACTACCTACTAGACTACGGCGACTTCATGTCCAGGCCACATTTGCTCTATTAATTCTCACCAAAGATCTTGTCAGCAGCTACTACTTGCCACCTGCACCTTTTAAATTCGGAGGAAGCCGTAAGGTTCTAGCAACCTCCATCAGCTAATTCGCTCATATGGCCCCATAGGATCCAAAAATTTAACTGTTCAGCCATTTTATAAAAAGTCAATGGACAGTTGAGTGCATTTTTAATTTTGAGAAATGAGAGTTTTAGGCTTTTAATGGTGGATCGGCAGTCGGTGTAAATATAAATACAGAATACCGAGTAATAGTAGTTATTGGAAATACCACACTACCGTAGACCGTAGGAAATTTTGCGTGTATTGGTACATCGAAGATGGCTTTAGAATATCGCAAAAGATAGAAACGAAAATATTAACAACACTAAGCCAACGGTAAGAATATGGAAGTTGGCAGAAGTATCTTCACCATTCGTCCTGAATGTAATGAATTCTCTAACTAGTTAAATAAAACTGTGGCCCTTTCCATTGTCAGTAAAGCTGTAGGTTTTTCGCAGTGAAGTCCACTAGAATTCCATCTTTCTTAACGCCCCTACAACTAATAAGTTTGACAAAAGGAGTTTCACATATCGCCAGGCATGGGCCTCTACTTTTTCGAAGTGTATTCGTAGGCAATGGCACCCTCTCGCATATCCGAATGGCTTGAGGTTCATATCAGTTCGAAATGAGCTGTTCAGTTCGGATTACGACCTTGCTTCTCACAATACTTATGTTGTGTGCGTTAATTTTATCAATAAAGACGACTTCGAACGAACAATTTTTAAAAAACTTTTCATGGCTTTTGCAATAACTCCGGTGAGAGGAAGACTGCCTACTAGACTGCGACGACTTCTAGAAACTTGTCAACCAATAAAGTCAACATTTGTCATGTTATGCGGCTCTTGGAACCGTTCTGTTGTAACCTTATACCGTGAAGTGTATAATCTTTGATTGCAAGTAAAAAGGTCGATTATTATGAGGTCACAATGCTCTAAATTAACGGTAATGCTTCTTCTACTGGCATTTTCAAAAATACGTCTCAATGGCACCTTGAGGCCATAATGCAGAAGTCACTTATTTAGATGGAATAGCTTTGCAACAAACACTTCTCGATTCTCCGAGACCCATATGCGACGAAAGCATTGAGTGGAAACTGAGCTGTATTGCAACGTTTGTACAATCAACATTAAAAGCCTGTTATTCGAGCAACTAAGGAAACGGGATCGGGTTGTTTTGTCTCTAGATGTCTATGGCCTGCTGTGGACAATAGGAGAACAGGTTGGCTGCTGGGCTTCAATAAGGCCAGCTTAAGGTTGGTTGTCGGTTTTATCACGGGGCACTGCGAGATTAGTCGCTGACGGGGATCTGCAACAGATCCCAGCCTGACTATTGCAGGGCATTTTGCGATGAGGAGGAGTTGGAGACTATCGAACACCTCCTCTGTAACCGCCCAGCCCTTGGTAGATTGAGTTTGAGGACCCTCGGCAGGGTCTTCTTTGAGAGTTTGAATTCTGTGTCGAGAGCTGAAGTCAAGGTTTTCCACAGATTCATTAGTGGCTTAGGCTGGTTGAGAGGCGATAGGGCTTCATCAGTGTAGTCGCGCCCTCCCCTTTTTGTTGTGTCTTATCTGTGTAATTCCTCTACTTCCCATTCTCCCCTTTCCTACATCCTCTCCTTTTTATCCCTCCAATATCCTTCCCTCTGTAAGGACGTTGTACAATGGGTCAATTCGACCTCCGGGTACTGTACTTGTCTTTATTGACAAGTACACGTCCTCTAACCTAACCTAACCTAACCCAGCAACTAACCCACATATTACCAGTATTGTGAAAAATATTTCTTCGGCGAATTCGTCTCAGCAGATATCCGGCAAAAACTATGCCATGAAAAGTTTCTCTAAAATCGGTTGTTCGGAGTCAACTTTAAACTGAACGCCACTCATGTATAAAACTTACACACACAACATAAGTTGTGTGAAAATTTAGGTCGTAATCCTGACTGAAGGGTTGTAATGAATATGTATGTACATTGCAATGGTGCCAAAGGCTGATCACATCTGTAACGCTTGCAGGCTCTTTAAATTTCCTAAATAGTCAACATTACTGTCGGAAAATAGCAGAAAATTAGGTTAAACGGGGATGCTTTGTGAAATCATTAGTTCTCAAGCGGAATAACGAAAAAATCTCCAAAAGTTGCCACCTTTGAATCACGTTTGTAGTACGTTTAACTAAGTAGCACATCGTTTACTCTTTAAATGACTTTTCAGATGGATGACACCTTTGCCAGAGCGGTAGTTTTAAGCATACCCTGATAATTGGTAGGAGTGAAGAGTATTGATTGTTTATCCAAACCAATAAGCGAAGCAAATAAGTGCTGTCCGACGCCATATCTTTTTGGTCTTTGATTGAATAGCAAATTTTTGGGGGCCATTAACATTTTTTAAAAGTAGTTTTTTTTTGTTAAACCCTTGCATGCTAAATTTACTTTTTGTGTAAATATATGTGTAACACTGTTATTTACATCGTATAATACTTTAGTAATCCTGTTACTAGCGTTACATTACTAAAGTACTTCAAGTAGAATTTTAATAAAAAAAGGAATAAAATTTAAAAATAAAAAAAAACAAGAATAAAAAGCAGAAAAACAAATAACTTTTCATATTTAAAAAAGAGAAAACAAGCAAGAGAAAATATTTCTAATGTTGCAACAAAAATTTAATCCATGAAATTTTCTCTCTCTTTACCAACTTGTTATGCTGGGTACTTTGTTTGGCAAGCTTTTATACTGTTTGGCTACCACTTTCAATGGCACATAAAAAAAATAAATTCAAATATACATACAGGTCTTAACACGGGCGTACAGACGTACATACATACAGCTCTTATAGTATATTTTTTTATGTTTTTAAAAAATAAATACAAAATTATGCTGACAAACGGGCTTCTTTTAGATTTTACACTTAAAATATGAGGTAAAGTGTGATGGGAATTCCTTAAAAAATTATAAAAAAACTTATTTAAAGACCTGAATCAAAGCTGCACAGAGATTTAAATCAAAAATTTTTAACTAAAAAACTTAAATCTTAAATTGATTTCCTCCTGCCTCTGGGAGTGTGTGCCACTGCTCCACGTTTATAAAACTTTGCGAAGAAGTTCTTAAATACCCGTTGAAAAACTTAAAACGTTGTGTGTAAGGCATTGCTGCTGTTGTTGTTGTTGGCCTGAAAAATCATGCTGCCATAATAATGGGACTCTACAAGTTTTTTTCCCCCACCAGCAATAGCAACAGCAACAGCAGCAGCTACAGCAACGTAAACTATCATGAACAAAATGTTGTTGAAACTTAAGTAGACGAGTAAAATAGTTTTCTCATGAAATTTTAAGACTTTAAAGGACTTTTAAATGCCAGTTTTTCAACACACACACACACACACAATTTTATTAGGACATTATGTTAGGTGTATGTGTGTGTGTGTATATATGATACGTATTTGCTCTTTAATACCGTCAACTATTTCTTAAACTTGTGTGAAATAAAAGAATTTAATATTGTTTGGGAGCGAACACACGAAGCACACGCTTAAAAGAGTTGACATATTAAAAGGAATTTCACATTTTATGTGCAAAATGATATCGAGAGAAATTGACAAAAATACAAAAACAAAAAAAATTTTTTAAATTTAATTTAAAAAAATACTTGAGGCATGAAGGAAAGCACAAATGTGATAGTAACCAAGGCAGTTAGAAATATTAGGTCCTTTAAAAAGAAATTATGGTTAGTTGCGGTAGGCTGCCTTAAATGTCAAATATTGCTAAGGGAAGTAGAAGAAACTAGCGTTAGTTTCTTACATATCGCGTACTGGGTAATAGACTACATTGGTTAGGGAAGCATACCTGATACTCCATGTAGCTATTAGTCCTGTGTGATCTGGGTAAAACCTGAAACTCCTAAAGTATTTTCTATGGATTCTTCTAAATTGGGTTATCTGTGTAATCTGTTACTGTGTTATCAATTATAAATCCTAAATTCAATAAGCCTGAATTAGTTGCACCCGCCAGCTTTGAAAACATGTCTTCACCTACAGTTTAATCCGGCTTCGAACTATTTGTGATAATTTGTGTAGAGTACTTCACGAGAAGTACTCCGCCGTTACCACCAAAAATGATGTCAGTCTGGAGATCAAGCGCAGGATCACTCTTGCAAACAGTTGCTACTATGGTCTCAATAGGCAATTGAGTAGCAGAGACCTCTCTCGTACGACAAAACTATTACTCTACAAGACGCTCATCCTACCCGTGCTTCTTTATGTCGCAGAGGCATGGACCCTATTAAGCACTGATGCAGCAGCCTTGAGAGTATTCCAGAGTAAAGTCCTACGTAAGATCTTTGGTCCAGTGCGAGTTGGCGATGATTTCCGCATCCGATACAACAGTGAGCTGTTCGAGCTCCTCAACGACATAGACGTTGTGCAGGGTATTAATATTCAGAGCCTGTGCTGGCTCGGGTATGTCGTTCGTTCGATGCCTCGGCGAGACGGGTATTTGATGCGGGGATCTGCGGAAGTCGGCGAAGAGGACGACCTTGTATCCGTTGGAAGGACCAAATCGAGGAAGCCCTGTCATTGATTGGTGCGTGGGATAGGCGCTAGAAGCCGAGGCGCCTGGAAGGATGTGTTGCGGCAGGCCGAAATCCGTTAATCGGGTTATTATGGCCAATTAAGTAAGTAAGTAAGTACTTCACGAGATGCGTCACACTATTTATCAATTTCTCTCTCTCTCTCTCTTTAATGGAAATTCTGGTCTCAATTCCTTTAAGTTGTGAATTTTATCAGAAATTTTCAGACATTGTGTCATGCTAATATCCAGTGGTCCATAGACGCCAACTAGTATTAATTGCATTGTCCTTACCGAAAAAAATATACGGCAAGTGGCATTATATTGTTATGAGCGCCGATGTACATTCACCATTAACTGATAGATGTAAGGTCATCTTTCTACCGATCGTATCAAGTTAAGGTTAGCTCTGCCAAGGGATACCAAGGGCAGACTGTTTTAAACCTTGGATTGACTGCTAGCAAAGCTATGTTGAGTATTTGTTAAGATTTAACGTAAACTATGCATTATGACTGTACTGCTCCCAGTAAATTCGTTTGAACAAAACAATAAAAAAAGCAGGACTAAAGTAAGTCAACAGAAAAGTCCACACACATCTTGAAATCAATAGCCAAGAGCGTCATGTGTCCAATGCTTTCAACCGAAAACTTATTTAAAATTTTTACGTCAAGTAAGTTACACTCGGCGTTGTCCAGTTAGTAGTATGTTGACTTATTAGATGTACGGCCTCGGTGCAAATCACAGGTCTTAGAATGCGAAATATTAAAAAGAATATTCCTTCGACGTCTTCCTCTCAGCAGATTTCTGGCAAAAACTCAGAGAGTAAATAAAATTGCCATCGAGAAAGTTTCTCAAAAATCTGTCGTTCAGAGTTGACTTTAAACTGTAGGTCCCGCCATTCATAAATGAAATCAACACACACAATATAAGTGGCGTGAGAAGCTAGATCGTAATCCTGGCTGAAGGTTTGAAATGTATGTATGTATGCCATGATCAAATGGCAAACGATTTTAAAGCTTAGATGGACCACAAGCAAGGTTATGTTGAGTGTTAGATTAGATTTATTTGTTTATTATGACTCTACTGCTCCCTGTACATCCGTTTGAACAAAGGAAGAGAAAAAGTGTGACTGAAATAAGTCAAAAGAAAAGGCCATCTTGATATCAGTAGTCAAGAGCATCATCTGCCAACCAAAAACTTACATACAATTTTTGGACCAAGTACGTTACAGACGTTCTGCATAAGAATTGCCACTCTCACGTTCCAAAAACCGAAAACAACTGTCCAAGATTCCAACGTGGTAAAACGGTTAAAATGCTCGACTACGAATCCAAAAATTTCAGTTTCGAATACAGCAGAAGACGTACGTATATCTTTCTTTACACGAGTAGCAGAACTTCAATTTTGGCAAATTTTGAATCGAAGTGGTTACGTTTCTACCTAACTAAACTGTAGAAGTTTAAAGTTAACGACATGAACGACAGTTTTTGCTCGTTTGGAACGGCCTTTAAGGTTATCATAATCAAAAGAAACCGAGTTGCCAATTTAAATCTTAACACAAAAATTGCTGAATGCTATTTGACGGACATTTTATAGCTGAAGCATAACAGATACGCATTTCTCCGCAAAGTGTAGCTACGTGTAATCAATTAATGTTTGTTTGTCGGACTTGTATTATAGTTGAGAGCACAAATATTTTTCAAACCGTTACGGTTTTGCTTTTCACACGAAATTGTTGTTAGATTTTGTCAAATAAATTTTTTAATCAAAATCTCAAAAGGTTATACAATTTTTTTATATTCTATTATGAATGTATGTATACATGAACATACTAAAGGGTGTTTTTTATAGAGGTATAGAACTTTAAGTTGCAATAAAACAACGATGGATTATTCGATTGACATGAATTTTATTTATCCGAAAGATAATCTTGTGGCATTACATTTTGAATATGATTTCTGGCATATGACCGCCACGGCTGGCGCCGATGTAGTCCAATCTGGATGTCCAATTTTCGATGACTTTTTCCAACATTTGTGGCCGTATATCGGCAATAATACGGCGAATGTTGTCTTCCAAATGGTCAAGCGTTTGTGGCTTTACCGCATAGACCAATGACTTTACATAGCCCCACAGAAAGTAGTTTAGCGGTGTTAAATCACAAGATCTTGGAGGCCAATTCACAGGTCCAAAACGTGAAATTAGGCGGTCACCAAACGTGTCTTTCAATAAATCTATTGTGGCACGAGCTGTGTGACATGTTGCGCCGTCTTGTTGAAACCACATTTCCTGGACATCATGGTTATTCAATTCAGGAATGAAAAAGTTAGTAATCATGGCTCTGTACCGATCACCATTGACTGTAACGTTCTGGCCACCATCGTTTTTGAAAAAGTACGGACCAATGATTCCACCAGTCCATAAAGCACACCAAACAGTCAGTTTTTCTGGATGTAACGGTGTTTCCACATACACTTGAGGATTACCTTCACTCCAAATGCGGCAGTTTTGTTTGTTGACGTAGCCATTCAACCAGAAGTGCGCTTCATCGCTAAACAAAATTCGCTTATGAAAATCGGGAACAACGGTAATCTCGTTTTGGGCCCATTCGACGAATCTACGCCTTACTTGATGATCGTTTAGCTTCAAATCTTGCACGAGTTGGATTTTGTAAGCACGCAAACCAAGATCCTTCCGCAAAATCTTCCAAAAAGTGGATGGACACAGATCCAATTCCTGTGCTCAATGGCGGATGGACTCATTCGGGTCTTCCTCAATGCTACGCTCTACAGCAGCAATAGCTTCTTCTGTACGCACCGTACAGCGTCTCTGGGGATGCGAGTTATCAATAAGAGTAAACGTGGTGCGAAAACGTTCCATGGTTAATCGAATTAACTGCTCTGATGGACGATTTTGTCGACGATAAAATGGACGTAGTGCGCGATACGTTTTCCGCACAGAACCATTATTTTCGAAATAAAATTGCACTATTTGCAAGCGTTGTTCAGGCATGAGTCTATTCATGATGAATTGCCAAACCAAACTGAGAATAAATCACATGACAGCTGTTAAATCGGTCGCCATCTTGAAAAGTAATGCCAACTTAAAGTTCTATACCTCTATAAAAAAACACCCTTTATATATGTATGTATATGTATACATATATTATATGATTTATAACCATTTTCCTTCCTCTCGTTCAAAGTCAAAGAAGAGTTTTTAGTGTACAAGCACTGCACTGTCTGATGAACAAAATATGAAATTAAAATTAAAAATGTTGGGTCCTTACTCAAGACAGTGGTGTTAAAAATAATAGCAATTAAGAGAAATTAAATTCTAAGTCTTGCAAGAAGAGTAAAGTTTTCAATAAGACTTCATTGTCTTTTTGATACAAAATAAGAAAAAGTCAAGGAAAACATAACTAAGCCATTAATCTAAAGGGAAACATGAAGTGGTAATGTAGATGAACATACGATTATTATCTGTTAACATTATAAGACGGAGAAAAAAAACCAAGAACTTATTGTCTATTTATTGCTTTAAGGTCGGGCGTTACTTAAGACCGGAGATACATATAGACCACGAAGCTAACTTTTTTTTTTCAAATTACCAAGAAAAGTGCTCTATGTAAATCGGATAAATTGGGTAAAAAATGAACCTAGAAAGAGAAATGGTCCTGGTGAGGGAAATGGCTCCAGTGGGCTGCATAGCCAAAGCGTCAAAGATTCCAAAACATGTTTATTTGTGGTTGGCTGTTACTTTGGACCAGAGATCAGGCAAAATTGTCGGAGTCTTGCGTTTTTGTGTTGATTACTTGCATTTTTTGTCGATGGTTTCCATTTTTTGGGCGATGACTTGCATAATTTGGTCGATAACATGCATTGTTTGCCAATAACTTGCATTTCTTTGGTTGAGGACCCACTCTCAATCTTCATCATCATTTTTTAGTAGAAGATTTGCATATTTTTGATCTATGACTGGCATTTTTTAAGCGACGACTTGCATTTTTTTTCGATAACATGCATTTTTTGTCAATAACTTGCATTTTTTGGCTTATGACTCACTCTCAATTTTAAAATAAATCTATAATTTAATCTATTTTGCACTCCACTGCTACATTTTTTTTGACACTCTTCACTGGCAACGACAATAGCAGCCAGGCATGAAGTAAAAAATCATACAAAAAAATAATAAAAGAAAATGATAAATAATACAAAAATGATGACAGTTAAAATATAAAAAATTTATTATAGTATCGTTATGGGTTTTTTTAAAAAGTTTAGGAAATTTATTAAAAATAATAATGAAGGATTTTTGTTTTGCATTGTTTTCAACATGTTTAATTTAATAAAAACAATAATAAAAAAATAAAAAAAAATTCTGAATAAATGTTTATTGAAACATCACAAACGAAGCTAATGAATATTGAAAATATAATTAAAAGTAAACTGCAAATGATATTTGTATGCATTTTTGAGTAGCATGCAAGGAGCCACTATATTTAATTACTATTAAAATTGAGAGTCATTTATTAATTAAAGATAATGAAAATTTATTCGTGTTTGTGGTGTTATCAAAGAGATGCATAATGGACCAGTAACATAAATAATATTTTCTGTTTTTTTTTTATTAAATTCCTTTTGCAAGGGAAAATTTTCCATTCAAATTGATTTTAACACTCGAGTTACAGGATGACGTTTGCGATTTCGGGTGTCAAAGTCTCATTTTGTTTTCGGGCCTGACCGGGAGAGAGGATGGTACACGGACAAAATTACTTCAAATTGATATATCAACAACATTCTCATTTGTTAAATACGTGGACAAGAGGAGAAATAATTCAGTCGCCAAAAAAGACGTCATTATAATCACATTGAAAGCCTATTTAATTAATTGGTCGTTATAACCCTTTGGTCAGGATTACGACCTAACTTCTCACATCACCCACGTTGTGTGTTTTAATTTTTTCCATGAGCTGCGGAACCTATAGTTTAAAGTCGACTCCGAGCTACAGATTTTTGAAAATCTTTTTATTGCAATTTTATTTATTCTCAGAGCTTTTGCCAGAAATCTGCTGAGAGGAAGTCGCCGAAGAAATATTTTTCATATCTCGTTTGTTCGAGATGTCTGGGGTGGGGTTTGAACCACAGCCGCATGTCTAATAAACCAACACACTACCTTCTAGACTACGGCGGCTTTAAAGTATAATTCACAGGCTTGGGCGACTTGTATCTTGATTTGGTGTACTTTTCCCTACAAAAACTAGACTAGTGGACTATGTTAGATGAGCTTACACATCCGCCTTCCTTTCCCGATAATCCTATCTAATTGGGCATTCATCCGTAACTTTTAGCTGTCAACACTCAAGCATCCCGAGATGTAGATTTTATACAAGTACCTAGATACGTTCTGTTGTTGTCTAACTGCTACACAATGACAGAGAAAATGTGCTGTCATCAACCAAACGTCTTCTTCTAAATGTATCCACTGCGGGCAAGATTTGTTTGGTCTCTATAGAAGTGGTTTTATTATCTCATCTTTCTTTTTTATATGAGTAAGGCTTGTGTGAGAGAAAACGGTTATTCTGTTTGTTCACGTATCTAATGAGCCAAAAGACAATAATTTATACACAGAAACGTATGTATGTCTTACACAACATGAATATTGCTAATAAAATTCAATGATTTGTATGCGTACTTTGAGCGCAATCCTGACTAAAGAGTTGTATTGACCAATTATGTTATGTTTGTAGTTTGATTGTTACACTATTCTTCGTGACATGTGTCATAAAACTTTTTTTTACTCCGTAAAAATGCACACTGAAAACCCAAATAGCACTCTTTTAATAAATATGTATTTCCGGGGCGTATACTTAATTAATCTGAATATTTCTTATTTAAAATTTTTTAAAATATATTTCAAATTTTTTCCTTTTAATATGAATAAAATGGGAATTGTTAAGCATTTAAATAGCACCTAGTTTTTGTTTGTTTTTGCTTTTAATAAAAATTCCTTTTAATCCTTTTTAATATCCGGTTTAAAGCACATTATTTTAATCACATATTAATCATACGCTTTGTTGCACTATAAAAATAATCACACGTTCTTTTCATAGCAACATTAATGTTGATATTAAAAACAGATTTAAAGTTTTTTTTTTATTAAAAAATATTCATTTTGCTTAATTTTCTTATAAAATTTTTAAATTTCACTCATGAAATCCAGAAAATGTAAATAATTTTTATTAAAATTATTGTTTTTTTATTTGAATTTATTTTTAATTTATTATTGATTTATTTTTATATTATTATATTAATTTTTTATTTGTTATTATTTTTATTTATTATTATATTACTACTTCCATGCAACATATCTACAATAAATGAATAAATGTCTGAAAGAATATAAAACTCGGGTAATCATCTTCAGAGCTCAACAAAGTTTATAACACATACACAGCAATTGATAAGACTCGTGTTGGTTTGGTTACTATTATGGATATTCGTAATTCTATTATTAAAAAGTACCATGGACGATTACATTGTTCTATTCATTCTTTGGTTTTATTTTGTGAAATATTTATAATTCACGAATATGCTTAAAAATACTTTGATCTTTTACTCCCAATATAGCTCTACTGTGCAAAGGATTGGAAAGATTATAAAGAGATTTTAAGAGACAGCGAGCGTTATAGATGTAGTTATAACGGCTCTGCACAGAAATTCAACCCAAATCAATCGTGCACTACTTGCTGTATTGGTTTATTGATCGAGACTTCGGGTGCAAATTTCAGCTCTATTATCTTAAAAAACAGAAATGATGACCACCTCTCAACAGACTTATAGCAAAAGCTCTGAGATAATAATTGCAAAAAAAAAACTTCACAAATTTTTGGTCGGAGTCGTCTATTGACTATAAGACCCGTCACACTTATGGATAAAATTAATACACAACATAAGTTTGAAGCTAGGTTGTAATTCTAGTAAGTGAATGAGATATTAACAGAACTACCGATGCTATTATGTGTGGAATATAACATCGTTCATACGGCCGCCTCGGCTTCTTTGGGTGAAGTGAATATAAATGTCCAATTTTTATGAGTCTGGTTTATAAATCTGGCTAAGTATGCAGATGGCATGGCTGTAAAGTCGCGTAGTCTAGTAGGTAGTGTGTTGGCTTATTAGACGTAAAGCCAAGGTTCAGACATCAAAACGAAATACAAAGAGTATTTCTTCGGCGACTTTGTCTCAGCAGATTTCTGGCAAAAACACTGAAAGCAAATAAAATTTCCATGAAGAGTTTCTCAAAAATCTGTTCTTCGGAGTCGATTTTAAACTGTAGGTCCCGCCACTAATGTATAAAATTAAGACACACACCATAAGTGGTGTGAGAGTCTAGATCGTGACTGAAGGGTTGTAATGACCAATTATGTGTTGGTTATGTCCGCTTTGAGTACAGCAGAGTTTTATGGCTTATTTCTGTACACCTGGGACTTAAGAAAACCCCACAAGAAAATTGGTTAAATCGTACAATCTAGGTGACCAGCTCAAATCACCGCGGTTCTGTTGAAACGATATGTCACTAGTGTCCAGATTGGAAGAAAGAAGTTGGTAGTCTTCTTCCAATCTCCTACAATGATGGCTTGGCCAACGCCGTTGTCAAAGAAATAGCGATCGATGTGTCTTACAGACCAAAATCGACACCAAAAAATAACTTTTTCCCAATGAATTGGATGCTTTTGAATTTGCAGTCCCAAATTCGTGCTAAATTCGAAAATTATGTGTGTTGATGAACCCATTCATCTGGAAATGAGAATCATTGTAAACCACATCATTGTCAACGATCCATATCTACCCATCGGTGGTGATTTGACAAAACAGGCTTAATAAATGACAACTAACTTAGCAGATGTGGCTTTAACAACTTCAACTATTAAAGTTTGTTAGTCTCTGTTGGAAAACCCTTTAGATTAACTTGACTGAAATATGTATTACAAAGCCGATCCAATTGTATCAGGCCACGCTTTAATTAATATTTATTAAGCAAGAACCTTTGAGAACCATAGAGAGGTAAATGTTTTGGATTCAGACTTTAAATTAAAAAAAAAATATGAAATTTTAACAAGAATTTGCGAATTAAAAGGATTAAAAATGAAGAAGCAAAAAGTCTTTCATTGTATTTTGCAACATTATAAAATCTCTGCTTTTGTGTGACAACTTTAAATCGTTTTATGATGTGTATACGTCCATTCTATGTGTCCTTGTAAACCTTGTTATTAAACAAGAGTCTTCAATTTATGGAAATAATTTGAAGTTACTCAGAGACCACAAGCTGCAAACTTAAACAGCCTTCAACGCTCTACAATTCATTAGAGTCTCAATTTAATTCTTGCTGCGAAAGGAACTTTACAAGGATTGCCTTATAATTTGCTTTAATGAAATGACTGTTACGTATATAATGGCAGATTTATTCATGTTTGTTTGCAAGAAGATTATTTTACGAAGTTTACACAGAGCACCACATGTTGCAGTACTAGGGCTAAAATATATTTTAACACTTTTTGTTTATTTGGACTTTATTTTGAATTTAAATTTCTAATTTATCACATTGGTTTATTATTTTATGGGAGGATTTTTGTTGTTTTATAACAATAATTAATGATTATGAATACATCTGTGATTTTTTAGAATAAACGAAATTTGTTATTTTCTAATTTTTTTTCTTGTAATTTCATTAATTGTAATTTGTTCCCAAGGGAAATTAAAATTGAGGCCGTAGATATTACAACACTTATATGCTTCAGTGGCATTTGCAATTATTATACACTTTTTTATTAAATTTATTTGTTTTTTTTACATATTTTTTAATTAAAAACTATTTTATTGATATTCCTTTAGGAAAACTTTTTTTTTCTTGCTTATATTACGGGGGAACTTGATATTCATTCAAATAAATTTTTTAATTTTTTCCTCTTTAAATATTTGTTGATGTTAATTTCATATATTTTCTCCATTTTGTTAAATAAAAATATTTTTTTTTAATTATTTTTACTTTTTTAAATTTTTGTTTAAATTTTAAATGTTTTGTTTTTAATTTTTCTTTTAATTTTTTTAATTTCCTTTTCCTTGTTTAAGTTACTTTTACCGCTTTTAGATCTGTACCAATTAACCGCTCGCCGAAGACTGTTTAAAACATCTGTTCATCTCAATATAAAAATCTTTTAAAATCCCATATTGTACAGCATCACAACATAAAAAATGTTGCTTAGCCTTTTGCAACATTATGTTTGTCAACATTGTTGCTCGTATAACAACAGAGCATGCGCACATCATGGCGGTTGAAATTGAAAGAAAAAAATGGAACTCATTAAATGGAAATGAAAGTGAAATAAAAATGAAAACAAACGCGAAATGCAAAAGCAGAAAAAAAGGAAAAAAGAACGGCATCATGTAAACAAAAACAATCATCATCATCATGCATAATCATGTTTTTTGTTGTTGATTTTTTTTAGTGTAACAAAAAAGGATTTACAAACATAAACGGACAATTGAGTCGACCAAGAAGAAAATAAATAAAAAAAATTAAACAAAAGCGATGCGTAATAAAAGGATGATGAGTATGGAAATAATTCGCTTCTTTGTTGTTGTTCGCTTTTTTGTTTTTTTAATTCAGCAACAAATGAATGAACGATTTATTTTTATTACGGTTTTTAGTTGTTATTGTTGTTATTTTTTTGTTTAGTCACTGCTATTGCTGTTGATGTTGTTTGTGTATCTAAATTAAAGATAAATATGGAATAAATAGAGTAAATATGCTCAGAATATAAAATGTTTTGTAGAATCTTTCCATTTTAGAACATTTTTTTACAGAAAATAAATTTTTGGTTTTGTTTAATGAAATGAAATCAATACATGTGTATACGGAAAAGTTGCTTAAAACAGCAATTTTATAAATATTGAAGCGGTCTATTGCCTATAAAATGTATCAAAACCTTTTTTAATACCAGTTCATACATTCAAGAGTTTCAAAACTAACGGTCTGGCAAGGCTACCAGCTCAAGTATTAATGTTTATAGTGAAAAGGTAAGTTAAGCTAAGAACGCGTAAAAAGAGTTAAATTTTTTTAGAAAAGTCAAACATGACCACTTTTCTTGAAAAACAGAGTGTTTACATAATTAGTCATTACTACCCCAGTCAGGATTACGACGTAGCTTCTCGCACTACTTAAGTCTTGTGTGTTAATTTATGAGTGGCAGAACCTACAGTTTAAAGTCGACTCTGAGCGACAGATTTTTGAGAAACTTTATGATGGCAATTATGTTTACTCTCAGAATTTTTTCCAGAAATCTGTTGAGGGGAAGGTTTACTTACTGGGCAGAAATACAGGAAGGCATAGAAACTGCACACAAATCCGATTCATGGCATATATTGGCGAACATAGAGCAAAAGAAGTTGGACTGCAATCATTACGACCAAGATCGGCTGCAAAGTTTTGGCAGCAGTACAGAGAACGGCGACATTAAGAGTTATACTATGTTCAGGTATGCACTTTTATTGAATCAATATTCGGTTTATTGAGTACAATATTTTAAGTGTTCAGACATAATAATATACGTAGTTCAGCTGCTTATTCAATATTCATTTGACAGCTGGTAAACAAAACGTGTTTCAACAACATTGTTTTTATTTTGTTTGGTTTTCTGTCTTGAACTGAACAACAGAAAGTGTTCGGATAATTGTAATATGCGCACTGAACATACTTATTGTGCAACAATTAATTGAACCTTTATATGAAATATTGAGCTCAATAATGGCGTTTATTGCGTAAATAATGGCGTATCTGTCTACAGCACATTCAAAGGCACAGCACGAGTAATCGAGAGTAATCTAACGATTAACTACCGCTTGAGCGGAGAAGATTATGGAAGACAAGGAGGGAGAAATACTTATCTAAGATGCAATGCAGCAATGCCAAAGACTTATTCCTTGCATAGGAGGATGGTCTCAGAAAAACTTTGGGAAGTGACTTTCTTACACAGCTACTCTCATGTGACAGCTATTTTTACTGCATGAGCAAAATATAAGTGACTATGAAGCAGTGAATGACAACACTGAAGAAAGATGATTCAATTGAACCAGATGACCTGGCCTTTAAAACCTGTTGCAGCCTGACCCATGGTTCAAACCGTGGCCTCAAGTCCAATAAGCCAACACACTATCCACTACACTACGGCGACTAGGGTCGTCATAATCGATCTATTGTCCAAGGGCATGTGTTTTCCAAAATGTGTCTAGAAGAACTGTTACCGCTAACTCAGAGTTCTATGGTTGTATAATAATCGAGTTGGTTTGTTTTGCAGGGGTAGACTATGAATTGGGCTTTATGTGGTTACATCATCGATTTTTGCAAACTTTTCAGGAGAAGTTCTCATTAAGAAAAAATTACTGTTTTGGTGATGGGAACTAATATCATGGGATATAGACGTTGTTAGGCGCGTTTTTTTGTTTTTGGAGCTTCATCAAAGATTGTTTCGAAGTGGATAATCTTATAACTTTGGAGACTTGGACAATCGCCAATCGACATCGTGCGGATACCGCCAGGCTAACGCGTTTTTTGGTTAAACGATACATATTCGTAAGCCTTTTACAAAATAAATGAAACTTGAAATGAAAGATATTTAACAGTTGACGATCGGGGATTTTGAATAATAGTTCAACAAGTAAAAAATCAAGTTCGAATAAAAACCAGTGTTCTTATTTTAGAGGAAAACCTTGGCTCAATGTAACTGCAGCTGTGTTCTTATTTTAAAGGAAATCCCCTGGCTCAATGTGCCTATAGCTTTGGGCATCTGCAAACAAGCAAATTCATTTGCTTGGACACCCTCAAATGTTTTGTTTTAATAAATCCGATTATAATAGAAATTCAAGGCAATATTTGATATTTATTGTTCGGCATCACATTCATAATCATTGCCAAGCTCATCCCTGGCAATCATATTGTCACGGTAACACAAAAAACAAAAACAAAAGAAAGAAAAACAAATGATGGGATGGCAAAATTCTCTTCTACATCTGTGCAAGAGTTGATAAACATTTGAAGCATTTTCTTTTCTGCTTTTGTTTTTTGGTTTTTATTTTTCATGACAATTTTATTTTCTTTTTCTTCATTTTTTTTATTTGTTTTCAATGCTTTTTTAAAAATATTCTTTGGGTTCCTGCGTACCATTTGTACGAGGTTTCTTTCATTTTTTTCTGGTCTTTTAGCAACTTTGTTGGCTGGCGGGCTGTTGATTGACAGTGTTAAGCTTGTGATGCCATAACGCATCTTCTCATGACTAATGCCAGTTGGTTTTCCTTTGTTGTTGTTCTAAAGGCCCCAAAAGACCAAGAAGAGAAAGAAAGAGAACGATGAAGAAAAATCTTTAAAAATAAATTTGCAATTGTTGGTGGCGTAGGGAATGTTGCCTCGCTAACTAACTAACAGTCTTCTGTTCACAGTAAATCTTTAACTTTTCGTTTTTATGTCATTTCGATATTAAAACATTACAGTCATCATCGTTCATCGTTATGATTATGACGATAGCAGTGGTGTTGGTGCTGCTGCTGGTGGTGGTGGTGATAATGTTGACAATAATAATTTGACCATTTGCTGTTAGGAAAAGTGTATGTGTTACTGTGTGTATGTTTTTCAGTATTTTCAAGGATGATAACCTATTGGCTTAAGGGAATGTTAAAAACAATAACCATAATAAAGTGAAAACAAAAAAAAAATAAGAAGAATTTGTAAAAAAGAAAATAAATAAAAAAAATATTCGCAAGAGATAAAGGAAGGATATAAAATGAAAATTAAAGTATAAATTATGAACTGGGGGCACAATGAAATTTTAGAAAATAAAACTTAAATTCAATAAATGATTGGTATGCTCTAATCAAGACGCCATACTCTAGTACTAGATAATGTGTTGGCTTATTAGACGCCAACAAATCGAAATATGAAAAAATATTTCATCGGTTACTTCCTATAAGCAGATTCCTGGCGAAAGCTTTGAGAATTAATAAAATTGCCATGAAAAGTTTTACAAAAACGTGTCATTCGGAGACGGCTTTAAACTGTAGGTCCCGCCACCCATGTATAAAATTAACATACACTACAGAACTGGTGTGAGAAGCTAGGTCGTAATCCTGATTAAATGGTTGTAATGGACAATTATGTATGTACATACATATGTATGTTCTGCACATGCAGTGTTAATTATTTCTCATGTGCCTAACCTTTAAACTCAACACTTTGTTAAGAGATAAGCAAGGCGTAGTTGTGTGTACTTTAATCGCAGCATGCTGCAAGCAGTTTACAATAGATGTTTAAGCAACATGTTGAATAACTGAATACCCCACTTTCAAATGACTACTTAAGGGGGGTGCATGGTAAAGTTGTGGTATATATTTTGATCGATTTTAAAATATAATTACCGTTACTTTGCACTTATTTAATCATCTGTTTAGGTAAACAAAACTTGTGTTAAATTTTGATTAAAAAATATATATTTATGAGAATAGGTATCGAAGGCCTAAGTGGCCTAAGAGGCATAAAATCTTCGTGCACAATAAGCGATAAATTCGCGGGTAATACCTGATAAAAAAATATAAAAAACTGTTGAGTATTAAAAGAAACCATAGAAGGGCAAAAGTAGCACTCTAATATCTCTACAAGGAATGCGGCGTAAACACTGAAATACTTCTAGTCTTCTTCATAAAAGCCTAACAAATATTAGGGAAAAATTTTAAGTTAAAAATGTGGCAGACTTAAAAGCTAATTTCTTAACAAAATATGCGTACTATTTAATGCACTTGAAGTCACCGTAGTCTAGTAGGCAGTGTGTTGGCTTATTAGACGTAAAGCCAGGGTTCGAGCCCCAGGCCAGACATCAAGATAAAATACAAAAAGTGTTTCTTCGGCGACATCCTCTCAGCAGATTTCTGGCAAAAACTCTAAGAGTAAATAAAAATTGCCATAAAAAAGGTTCTCAAAAATCTGTCGTTCGGAGTCGACTTTAAACTTTGGATCCCACCACTCATGTATAAAATTAACACACACAACATAAGTGGTGTGAGAAACTAGGACGTTGTACAATGGGCAAATTCGACCTCCGGGTACTGCTCTTGTCTTAATTGACAAGTACACGTCCTCTAACCTAACCTAATGCACTTTGAGGCGCATGTGTTAGTGGATTTTTATGAACATACTAGATAAGAATTTTATGTCGAAAATTAAAGGAAAAATTCCGAAAACGAATTACCCTAAAGCACAAAACAGCACTAGTTGCTGTGCTTCTGTAAAGTGTAAATAATTTTGTCGAAAACTTGTTAAGAATCAACTGAATGAATTCTGCAAATGAAAGACCAAAGATAACTAAATAAAAACCTAACCAGATTTCATCTTATGTATGACAAAAGTCGCCATAGTATAGTAGGTAGTGTGTTGGCTTATTAGTCGTGAGGCCATGGTTCAAAACCCCGGGTCAGACATCTCTAATCAAATATGAAAACATATTTCTTCTGTACTTTCCTCTCAATTTCCTCTTCAATTTCCTGGCAAAAATTCTGAGAGCAAATAAAAAATTGCCATGTAAAGTTTATAAAAAAACTGCCTTCCGGAGTCAATTTTTATACGTCACTCATGTATAAAATTGACTCAAACAACATAAGAGGTGTGAGAAGCGACGCAGTACTCCTAACTGAGGTATTAGTTGTAATGACCAATTAAGTAAGATTTCATCTTATCTAATGAAACTTACAGCCGTGAATACCGCACAACGAGATCTGTAAAAACTATAAGGACGAGGGATAACGAGAGACGACAAATCATCCTCTCTGTCATTGTCCCAAATTTGCCTTTTCGGTACTATAAATTAAGGGACAGAACCAGTGTAGTAGTCTAGCATTCTGTAGTAATCCTGAGTTATAAAATTCAGGAATAAGAGCTAAAGGGAGTTGGTATACCTTACAGTTGAACCCAGCATATTACTCTAAGCAAAGACTCACCACGGAGGTAATGCTTCCCATACCTATTTCGATTACAATCACATCAAAATAATCGTTTCTCATTTGAAAGATTGCAAAAAAAATAAAATCAAACTTTTAAGAGATAAAAAGAAAAAACAAAAACTCATAAAAAATAAAGTAAAAATAATAACGAGAATATCGTATTTCGTCTCGTTTCGTTTCGTTTCGTTTATCTTAATTATGCACTAAATTTTAATGAATCCCACCACTTAAGCTCAAGCATGTGTAAGTGAGTGTGAATAGAAGCGTAAACATTTATGACTGAGTGTGTGAGAGATAACGTTACTTACTGATTTCGCAGTAGGTGTTGTTGTCTATGTTTAAGCCATAGAAACTGTGTTAATGTACTTTGCAGTTTTTCCTTTTTTTGCTTTTAAAACAAATTTTATTTGGATTTCAAAACTGAGAGAATTTTCATTGCTGCCAGACAGACACAGACATTCATTGCGAGAGACAGTTACATGGAGTGGTTGATGAGCACAACTACTAATGCATTTAGACAGTTTATACACTATACTGTATGTATGTATGTGTGTGGCTCTGTGTTTAGAAACCCACGCTTGTTGTAATAACACACATACACACACACACACAACAGAATGCCATTAAATGCCCGATAATCGTTTTATTGTTTGCAAAGAAATTACTGTAATTACGAGGTAACACACTAAAACTTTACCAAAAACGATTTCATTTCATTTCGTTTCGTTTTTTGTTTGTTTTGTCTTCTGCTGTGTTTTTTTCCTGTTTGTTGTTTTACTAAATATGCTCAATTCTCACATTGAAGCACCACATTTGTATGGAAAATTAAAACCACAAAAACAGTAATTTGGAACAGTAAAAACCATTTCGAAAACCATTAATACCTGGTAAAAGCAACAACTAAAAAAATAAATAAAAATAACACACCAACAAATTTGAACAATAATAACAGGCAACAATAAGCGCTAAATCTATGAAAGTAATCGTACGAATACAACTACAACGACAACAATAATAATTTCAAAACAAATAAAAACGTAACTGCAAATAAAGCAGTTTGAAAAAGAAAAGAAGGAACAAGAAACGCAAGAAAAAAACAGAAATTTATGTTCGTAAGTAACATTTATGGAAGAATGATTTTTATACCGTTACATTTCGTAAATCATCATCAAGGCGATGTTGTTTTACAGATTTTTTTACTTTTTTGTTGTTGTTATACACGCAAAAAAATTATAACGACGGCATGATTCTGATAACATTACCATTGTCAGAAGAGAATGGCAATGACACGGCTCTACTCATCTAAGAAGATAACGAAAGTCAAGAGGAAAATTTTTCCTCTCTAGAAAAAGTTGCAATCAATTTGAGAAGCTTCACTTTCTCTAAAATAGTTCATCCACATTTGTTTGTAATATAATTGAGATCAGGTTTTGAAATATTTTTACTGTGAGGCATACGCATCCAGGTTCCTTGTGACACCACGACACAACAATTTATATCAACTTTTGCTCCTTACATACATACATAGTTTGTCATTACCAAGTTTCAGTTAGGATTACAACCTAGTTTCTTACATCACTTATGTTGTGTGTTTTAATTTTATATATGAGTGGCGGTTTAAAGACGATTCGGATCGACGGATTTTTGAAAAACTTTTCATTGAAATTTTTTTCATTCCCAGTGTTTTTGCCAGAAATCTGCTGAGAGGAAGTCGCCGGAGAAATATTTTTCCAAATTTCGTTTTGTTGGAGATGTCTGACCTGTATTCTGAACTGTGGCCTCATGTCTAATAAGCCAAAGCACTACGTACTAGACTAGTAAGAGGCTACAATTTCATCCAAATTATCATAAATTTTTTATTTTTTTTTGTGATCTAACAGGATCAGGTCTTTAGATATTTTTAGCATATGGTAAGTATGGCCATGACATGAGACCCCTTACAATGCTTGAAAAGCTCTCCATATATAAAACAGATCCATGAAAGAAGTATAGAAGTGCCGGCCAATTATCAGCCACATCAACAACGTAACACACACTTTGTGTTCATTCTCATCTCCGCAGCTGCGACATAAGTATAATGTTTTTCTATATACGAAAGTATATCCGGTAACCACGGACACAAATAAGACCACATCGCCGCTATTCATCATCATCAATGGACTCGCGCGTCTATTACCTCATTTAGAGTTTATAACTTCCTTGATATCCCGTACTAGCTTTCAGCCGCCTGAATACTGTTTGCAGGCTGCACAGTCTCATGGTCAAGTTTGCGTACAAGAGTACAGGAACCCTGGCACCTTGCGAATACAAGCTAAGGCATTATAAGTGCAGCAAGCACATTTGCCCTTAAAACCTTATAATCTGAATATTAAACAATTTCATGCAATACAGGAAAGCATATTTCAAGATCTCAACGAATTTTGTACCGACTTGTTTTTATACAATTCGTAGAAAATTGAGCTTGTCTAAGCCACTCTGCAGTGTTTTGCATCCATACGCTCGAGCTAGGAACAAACGTACTATCAAATCGTTAATCGTTAAAAACAACGACTGGGAAATCGTTGTTATTTCACTCCACTGTGAATTGCTACTTAAACGAATTATAGATTTCACCATTATTTCCTGACCTACTAAATTTAATTTCTGGAATCACATGTGGCTGTAAAGCAGCAGCAATTATTATTAAAGTCGTCGTGTGGAAACGATTCGATTGGCCATTCGATTTATTGTACGACTTTTAATTTTTATAGAGTATCTCTACAGCACCTCCTCTAAACTCATGGTTTTGAAATACTTCAGGAAGATGCACGGTATCACCAAGAATATTTTTGTGTTCAGTATCTGATATGCATCCAGTTATGTCCGTCTGAGATGAATTGATAATACATTCTAATGCTCGCACAATCCACTTATTATGTTCGAGACCATCGGCGTTGTGATCAAGTTATCGTGAAGTGCCTTATAAGAAGGTCGGTTATTTTCTGTACCCTTCATAATATCGCAAGATATATTTTCTTCTCCAAGCCAAGATTCAACACTATGATTACATACAACACATTGAGTGGCAAACCCCGGGGTATAAACTCCAGTTTCTTTAAACCTGTAAACCTCTTTCAACCATTTTCAACCATTTTCACAACTTTTTGCTTGAAACTCACTTTGCTATCCAATTGAGGGCTGCGGTATTTAAGATTTCCAGCTTAATTTCCTATATCTCCCCGTAAAGAATACGAGTTACATGTTTCCAGCATTCGCACGAGACCTTTCGTCTTTTTAGTCATGTGACCAGCGACTCTTTTTTAAATCTCACTTACAGTGACCATATGTTTTGCTCTAAACTCGCCTGCAGTGCGGTCCGCACACGCCATAATTAGGCTGAGAAATACTCTTTCCTAAAGTGTTATTGATTAGTGTTAAATAATTTCCTTTATTTTATGGAGGAATCCTATGCTCATTGGTTTAAGCTGCTGAAACGATTTTAAAGGCCATTTTCCGCATACATTTCCTCCATTCTCTCAGTGTATTTTAACTTTATTCAGCTTTTTCAATAAAATTTTTTTGTTGTTCATGTTTTTATTTCTTGTAAATATTTTTTTCATTTATTCACCTTCAGCGTAATTTTTTTTTCCTAAAACCGTGATACGTTTTATGTGCGGCTTCATAGCTAACTGCCAAGCATGTTTTTAAAAAAAGATTCGCATTCATATTCAACGGAGCGTATGAGTGTTATGAACTTCAGCGGATATTTTCAATTTTTTTTTGTAATTTTTTTTTAGGGAAAGAAAAGGTTTCTTGTTTGTGTCGTATTTTGCTTGTTTCAATCATTTTGTTGCCTTCGTTATGGCATAACAAATGAAAGAAAAAAACAGAAAAACAAGAAAATGTCACGTACAAAAAACATAAACAAGTTTAAAATACAACATTTTGGGGAAGGTTAAGGAAATAAAATGCTTGAATTGTATCCACCATTATTTATTTAACAAATGTACGCACAGTGTTTGGCGGCGGATGACCTTTTTCGAGATGGGTGGATTGGTGGTTTGGAGGATTAGAGGTGGAAGGAAAGACACAAAGTTACTGGGTTTGTGAAGCTAAAAAATAATTGCAAATGTTCCCGTGGCATAATGATTTTGTAAATATTTATTATTTACGATGTAAATTAATCAAAAAAAAAAAAAAAACCAAATTTCGTATGAAAAATTAAACAAAAAAGTTAAACTTTTTTTGTTAATTTGAATTGGAGTTAATTATTGCATGTCGTAGTAATCTAGTAGGTAGTATGTTGACTTATTAGTCGTGACGCCATGGTTCAAATCCTAGGTCAGACATTTTCAACAAAAAAGAAAACAAATTTCTGGCAAAAAAGCTCTGAGAGTATTTAAACTGCCATGAAAAAAATTCCAAAAATCTATCATTCGGTATCGGCTTTAAGGTGTAGGTTCCGCCATTCGTGTATAAAATGAACACGTGCAACATAGGTGGTGTGAGAAGCTAAGTCGTAAATCCGACTGAAGCGTTGTTAAGATCAGTTATGTATGTATGTATGTATGTATGTATGTACTTAAGACATTAAATTGCCATATGGTCCAGGCATTCAAACCAAAATCCAATGAGCAATAGAGAGTATTGCTGCTGTTTGATTTGGTAGTCTAGACCAAACTTCCCTGCCAATAGTTTTATACATACCGAATTGCTAACAATAAGTCCAAATAAAGACGAAAGTTATCCACATCTGACGTGACTAAAACGAAAGTAGAGCACACACTACAGACAAGGGCTCGGACAACATTTGCTAAGCAATTATCCTGTTCTAATGGGTGATTTTTTAAGAGCTATAGGAAAATTTTTCAAAAAAAAATACATACAATTCAGAAAAATGCATGAAATCCTTATTTGAATCGATAGTACGGTCCATATAATTTAATGTTTGAAGATTATTTCATGCAAATGTTGACCGCGACTGCGCCTCAAATGGTCCATCCGCTTAGTCCAATTTTGGCATACTCTTTACAACATTTTGGCCGGTATCTCACGAATAAATGCTTCAATGTTGTCTTCCAATGCGTCAATTAAAGCGGGCTTCTCTGTATAGACATGAGCTTTAACATAGGCCTACAAAAAATAGTCTAAAGGCGTTAAATCGCACGATCTAGGCGGCCAATTGACCGGTCCCGAACGTGAAATAAAATGTTCACCGAACTCGCCTCTCAATAAGTCCATTGTTACGCGTGCTGTGTGGCATGTGGCACAGTCTTGTTGAAACCACATGTCATGCAAGTCAAGCTTTTGCATTTTAGGCAAAAAAAAGTTGGATATCATCTCACGGTAGCGCTCACCATTCACAGTTACGTTACGATTCGCAGCATCTTTGAAGAAGTACGGTCCAATGATGCCACCACCAATGATCGAATCGATAATTGATGGTCATCATTAACACTGGCCGATACAGCTGCGATATTTTCTTCTGTTCGCACTCTACGTAAGCGTGTTGGTGGTTTAATGTCCAACAATGTAAATTTGTTGCGAAATTTAGTCACAATAGCCCGAATAGCCGCTTCAGTGGGTCGATTAAACTGACCATAAAATGGAAGAAGCGCGCAATGAACTTTCTTAACAGAGCACGCATTTTGATAATAAAGTTCAATGATTTGCAAGCGTTGTTCGTTTGTAAGACGATTCATGGTTAAATTATAGACCAAACTGAAGATGTTTGACAGTGAAACAAAACACGAAACGTGCGTGAGCTGTTTAAACCAGTGTTGCCAAAAAGATAATATCTAAAAAATCACCCGTTATATGATTGAAAATTTCTGGAGATCATTTGCTTTGTACAGATTTATCAGATGGAGCTTGAGAATGGTGAATGCAATGATTATTGTACTGCACTATTATGTAGGAGGAAGAAATTATACCCCTCTTCAACTAGCTAAAGGTTTCCAAGAAAGGTTATCTTTTAGCAGACTTGATGTTTGGGGAGGACAGTTTTTTTTATGAGATTCTTTTGTCATCAGCAATTCCGTTATCAGGCCTGGTTATGTGTTTATTTAAATAATCATAGACCTGAGGGAGATTTCAGTTAAAGGAGCACGATTATTTCATTCTTACACTATTGACGGATATGATACCGACGTTGTCAACATGCATCATAACTTGCTCAAATGTAATTGACTGCAGCTTCTATAAGTGCTAGCTAAAGTACTTATTGAGTATACATTGCTTGATAAACGATCATAAATGTACCAATGTGTTCGTCTCAGGATTTTAACTGCGTTAGGAGTGTTGAGTATGAAATAAAATAAAAATAAAATAAAATTTGTAAACAGGCACCAGTAACTAGAAGTGTTTAAAATACGGTATAACGAACCCTGAGCATAAGTCAGAAGTATCACAGGCTAAAACAATAAAGAATATCTTGCTTTCCAAACCGAACACTATGTACTTGAACGACATGTAATTTCAGGAGTACTCCACTATCGTTGTGACGGAACATGAAGTAATCGAATTAATAAAGTAACGTACTCTGAGACACATCATCTTATGAAAATAAAAAGTCAACTTTTCACCATTATCTTGTTACTCTGAGGTGTTACGAACCATTGTGTCAGTCTTCTATTCGTCTTGATGGCTTTTTCGAAAAGCTGTGTCCGGTTCGCATTGGATAACACGTACATCGCTAAAATATTATTTTAAGAGGATGTCGTCAGTCGATATATGCAATATTATATGCTCCAAGATAGTACTTACTGAAGGTCTAAAAAGCTAAGAATATTTCCATGTAGAGATAGCTTGATGTTGTAATTAAAGTGCTTGACTACACACGCGCAAACCAGAATAATCCAAGACAAAATTCGGAAGAAAAAGGAAAAAAAATTAAACCATTTATTTTCCAACTTTAAGAATTAGGGGACTTTAATCCCTCCTCAAATAGTTGATTCTAAAAGGCCTATGTACCCTGACCAGCCCAAGAGCATAACGTTAATAATAACCATGATAAAATTGTTAAGCAGTACAAACTCTTGAGAAAACTCAATGATAAAAGCTGCTTACCACTACACCTAAATATGTGGAAGAAGTTTTTGCAACACCTCCTGGCAACCTTAGTATTCTAGAAGTTGTTGCAAAAGACCAATTGACTGCTTAACTAGAAAAACTTGAATTAATAAAAATGAACCAAACTTACTTACATCGGTATTACAACGCTTTAGTCAAGATAATGACCTAACTTCTTACACCACTTATGTTTTGTGTTTTAATTTTATAAATGAGTGGAGGAACCTTCAGTTTAAAGTCGACTCCGAATGACAGATTTTTAAGAAGATTTTCATGATAATTTTATTCAATAAGCCAACATACTACTTACTAGACTACAAAGACTTAAAACAATGCCAAGGCATAATAAGAATTTAAGGGGATTTCACAAGGGAAATAAAATAAAAACAAAATAAAGCTTTCGTTGTGTACAATAATGGCATGGAACTGATACACTGATCACACGAAAATGTCTTTAAGAAAGTTTAATACAATTAATGGCGGCCTGTAAAATTCGATATTTCAATTGGCTTCCAATCTATTAAGTTAGCAGGCTATAGATTATTTCCAGAACATGCTGGGAATAAATACTTTAATACACAATAATTTATTAAATATTTAAAATATTGATTTTTTTTATTTTTTTAATACTTAAGAAATGCAGAAAAACTATTGTAATACAATTGTAATGAAAAAAAATCTGTATGGAAACAAAACAAAACAAAATAAAATAAAATAAAATTGAATTTCATGTTTTGTTCTCAATTCAATTGATTTTAATCTTTTGTTTACTTTATAAAGGGTTTTATGGTTTATTTTTGCTAAAAAAAAAAGAGAAATCGAGAGTAAAATGTAAAGAAAGTCCAAAAACAAATAAAACAATACAAAAAAAAGGAGAATTTGTATTAAAAATACCAGTGAGAGAGTATGCATAAAGGCAACAACAGCAACAATAAAAATAAATGAAAAAATACAAAACATGTTGCTGTTATTTGACGCCAGTTACTTTATTGTTATAGAAACGTTGTAATAATTTTAATCTTTTGTCTCTCGCTCTCTCTCACTCTCTCTCTACGATTCATTAATAAATACCGTATAAACATGGATGGATGTGTGGGTACAAGTGGTTTGGGTTAAATTGAGATATTTGTGTGTGTCCGTGTGTCTTACTCTTGCTCTGTTTTCGCTATATGAATACATACACATGAATTTTGTTTACATTTTGGAATTTTTTTGCAGCGTGTGTGTGTATGTGTATTTTTTTATTTACATCAAGAATGGCAGGAGTACAAGTTCATTCTTTTGTCTGTTTCCATATGGGTATGTGTGTGTGTTTGCTGTTTTATTTGTTATAAAAGGAGAGCAGAGGGTATGTAGAGAGCAATGCATTATATTTACGGAAATATTTACTGAAACTGACTTTTTACCCCAACATATGTATGTCAACAATAACAATAGCAACAACTATAAATAACCATATACAACAATGGCAGAAAGTAACAGTAAAAAAGCAAATAAAAAATAAAAATAAAACAACAATAAGAACAATACCATCATTTGACATGAATATTTTAAACGACCACGTAGTAGTTGTATAATATTGTTGTTTTGTTTACTGTTTTTTTTTAAGAATATTTTGACTAGGTTTTCTCTCCCTCTCTCTCTCTCTCTCTGTGATTATTTATGTGGATGAGTTACTTTTACTTTTTATTTGAAGGGGTTTTTATCTTTGTATGTGTAACATGTTGTCTGCATTTCCTCGCTCGTGTGTGAACATTGTGGTGTACAGTAGTATGTTTCTAAAAGTCTTTATTTTTTAAGGGAAAATTGGATGCTCACACCTTTAAGGACATCTTCTTCAAGTATCCAGTAATTAGAAGGGGATACTGCATTGAAACTGCAAAAACAATCAATAAAGCCTCATGAGAAAATGAAAAGAAACTATAAAAAAATAAAAACGAGATGTATTCGCCAAATTTAGAAGGCACGGCTTAAGAGTGTAGTGTAGTAGTCTAGTAGGTGGTGTGTTAGCTTATTAGACCTGAGGCCACGGTTCAAACCCCAGTTCAGACGTCTCTAACAAAACAAAATATGAAGAAAATATTTCTACGACGGCAACCTCTCAGCAGATTTCTGCTAAAAATTGTGTGAGTAAATAAAATTACGCAATCCCGGCTGAAGGGTTGTAATGATCAATTAAGTATGTATATGTGTGTATGTATGTATGTAGGTATATATGGTTATGGTTGGAATTTTTTACATTGGCATGGAAACCTAGTTCCTTAAGATCTAAAGACCAAGTCGTAAATAGTTTCCGTTCAAATTCTTATGATTTAGGCAATACCGCACTGTTGAGAAATGTGTGATCAGTGAGTTACAATCAAAGAAAATACATGGGAAATTATGCTGTTATTCGGCAAGAACTGTCGCCCTTCTTTTCAGTTTGAGATGCATACACAATTGGTCATTGCAACCCATGGCTTGAACCATAGCCTCCCGTCTAATAAGCCAACACACTGCCTACTAGACTACGGCTACTTCTGTTTACTGAGAAATTCAGTCCAAGAGGGGACAAATGTGGAGGAGAATAGCTATCAGGAGACTGACCCGGGATCTAATACCATGGCGTACATACACAAGAAAATCAGGGACCTAAGCATACTAAGGATACTCTCCCGAAGAAAGGTGTATACAGAGAGGAAGGTATTTACCAAATCGGAAAAGATGAAGAGCAGCCAGGAGCTTCGAAAATCGTATACAATTACTGTATTGTTCTGTTGGTTGGAAACTTTGATTATTATTTCTTAAAAGGTCAAAAGGTATTTGATCTTCCGATGGTGTCCAGTATTGATGCTTTGCTATATGGTTGGACAGGGGCTTACTGATTGAGCTATTTGGATTAAGTCTCTTAAGTTTTAAAACTCCAAAACAATAGCGAAGTAATTTGCAAAGTTAGTAATACTTCGGAACTTATGGTGTGTCTTCAAATTTACAGAATTTCTTTAGAAGACATTATAGTTTTAATATGTCGAGTGCTTTAAAGCTGCAAGTAATTTTCAATCATTTCAAAACATTTATTTGTGCGGATTTTTCTTGTCTCGGTGCTACTGTACAGCATTTACTTGTCATTGTATTTAACAATAGCAATATTGTGCATGAAAGATTATGTCGTATACCTGCATGGTATTTAAATTTATATACAATATATGTATATGTATGTACGAGTATACATATGTGCATATGTGCGCTTGGGTGTGTGGATATAGTAAATATATGTGAATATTAAATTTCTATTTTGGGAATTGGTATTTTATTTACACAAAATCCAAATAGATTTTAAGAAAATTGCTACAACTGCTGCTATAGCTACTGCTGCTGCTATTGTAAACGTTACAGGAATTTGAAATTATGTCATATAAGGGATATTCTCCTCTTTTTTCAATTTTTTTTTTCGTTTTTCTGTTTTCTTCTATTTTACAAATTGCATGTTATTTTTACTGTTATCATCTTAGTTTTTTTTCCTCGTCCTTTTTCAATTGTTCTAAATGAAGACTGTCAGAGAAATTATTTATTGAGATTTCTTTATTTTTTTCAGGGGGTTTGTGGCTGTATGTTTGTATAAAGATTTCAAGTCTATAATGTTGTGAATACAAATTGAAATTTTTGTTTGTTTTGTTTTTTTTACAAATGATTTGTCTTTATAATCGACATAAATTCTTATAAAATTGTAATGAGTTTTTGTTTTTGATTTAAACGTAATGAAAATGAAATGTAATTGGAAGGAAGTCTAGGAAATTACAAGTAAGACATTGTAGAAGGCGAAAATGTATTTAGGAAATCAAAGTTGATTAAAAGAAAATGTTAAGTGACTTATAAATTTATAAGAAATTGTTTTTTCTAGAGGGAAAATTTATTTCGTAAGTGCTTTTGAAAAGGCATTGAAATCAATAATTTTAAGGAAAACTAAACTGCATATGGTGTAAGCAAAAATTGCTACTGTTTTTATGTTGAAAGTGTACAAAGACTCTTTCAGTTTCTGTTAACGAATAAACATTCATTACTAAAGTTATCACGGCTTGTATTAATAAAAGAAATGGATTAAAGAGGAGCATTTATTGGAGAAGTAATCAACAATATCTGCATAGAGTTTAATGAAGACATTCCTTCCGATAGTGTTAAGATTTGCCCAGAACATTGCCCAGGAATTTCAACTGGTAATCATGCTACCAGTAGTCGCCGTAGTATCGTACGTAGTTGGCTTATTAGACGTGAGGCCAAGCTTCAAAACCCAGGTGAAATATCTCTAGTAAAATGAAATATGAAGAAATATTTCTTCGGCGACTTCCTGTCATCAGATTTCTGGCAAAAACTCTGATGGTAAATAAAAATTTGCCATGAAAGTTTCTCAAAACATCTGTCGTTCGGTGTTGATATTTAACTGTGGGTTCTGCCATTCATGAATAAAATTAACACACGGTAAACATAAGTGGTGTGAGAAGTTACGTTGTAATCCTGACTCATGTGTGTAATGACTAATTATGTACATATGTATGTATGTGTATATGTAATCATGACTACGAAGTTGTAGCACAATCCATTTTAAAAACCTCATAATTGGACACTGAACACCAGAACTACAAACCCAAAGCCTGAAGATAACTCACAACGATTTATGCAACGATTTCAATGACGGCGTTTGAAAATTTTGAACCCAGAATATTTCAAAAGAGCTGGATTAACAAAATTTGATTTGAATGAAGCCTATATTTTCTTAAATTTATACACATTTCGCTCGGTTTGTGGAATGAAAGACGCGGTATCAACTGGACAATGATTACGCCTCCAAACATATACAAAATAACGCATAACGCCATTAGGTTTGAACCGGGTGCAGATGAGCTTTTAGTCAACATTTACGAAACTAAGATAAAGCCTCTTGAAATGTGTGAAGTCGCCATAGTCTAGTAAGTTGTGTGTTGACTTATTAGATGAGATCACGTGGTTATAAAAAATATTTCTTTCGACGACTTCCTCATAGCAGCCTTCTGGTAAAAACTCTATGAATACATAGAAATTGCCATTAAAAGTTTCTGAAATTTGTCGTTCGAAGTCGAAATTAAAGTATAGGTCCTGGCACTCCCGTATAAAATTAACACCCATAACATGAGTGCTATGAGAAGCTACGTTGCAGTCCTGACTAAAGGATTATAATGACCAATTAAGTAAGAAATCTTTAAATATTAAACTTCTTGGGTAATGTGATAACTACAAAGGATGGAGCTGACGAGGAGGTGAAGAAAATATATCATGCTCCGACATGTTTTGAGATTTGATAAGCTGCCATTCGAACGACTAGTTTTGTGGTTGCGAAACTAAAAGACAAGGATACCCATTCATACATTCAGTAGGAAATAAGCGTATTATCCTTAAGATGGCTGTTGAACTGAGTTCTGTCCTTAATTCTTCTGGTAGAAACCATGAGAGTAAATACAATTTCCATGCGAATTGTCGTTCGGAATTGACTTTAAATTTTAGGTCGCTTCACTCATGCATAAAAACTAACGCACACAACATAAGTGGTGTGAGAAACTAGGTCGTAATCCTGACTGAAGGGTTATAATGACCAATTACGTATGTATACATACATATATATCTGTAATTCTTTTCTGTTACTTAGATATGATAAAGTTGACTCCATATTTTTATAGATAACCTCGAACCTTAACTTAAACTTACAGCTTCAAGCCTATGGGAATAATTGGCTTGAATTCTGACACATTGAATTGTTTTTGCTTTATCCACTACAGATTAGTCACTATTTTGTCATACAAAGTATTGAACAGAATTTTAATTTTTTGTTTTGTTATGGAATTTTTCACTAATCCAACAAAATTTAGTGAGCCAAGGTTTTATAAAATGGTCACCTAAAACTCTCATACAATTTGTTTAATTTGTTTTGTTGCTTAATTTTATTTAAAATATTTCGGAAATTATATCAGAAGAGTATTTATTCTGTAAAAGACTCATTAAAAATAAGAAACAGATTTTAAAATTTTTTTTTGTCTCCTCACACACTTAATTGTTAAATAATATTCGTGTTCATTTGATACTCATGCCACCAGCCATTGTAGGTAGCCCTTAGCAATTATACATCACTGAAGTACACTTGATCTTTGCCAACAACAACTTAAATGTCAACATAAACAAATCTTTAATAAAAATCAGTACAACATTTCATTACTTTAAGCGAAACTGTGTCTTTAAAAATTACAATTACTTGGAAAAAATTCACTCCTCCATTTGGATTCCATAGTGTGTGTGTGTGTCGAATACAAAATTTTGAGTTCATTTTGTTGGTGGAATTCAATTACTGGAGATGCAAAACAAATCAAATTAGAAAATCACATTAAAATTTTCATTCTTTTCTTTATTTTTTTTTTATCACTTTCCGCACACAGATACAGATACAAGTAATGCCACAACTACAAGCGAAACGTGTAACGTATCGTTCCATTTAGGCTTTGTTACATGCTTTATTTTTCTGTCTATCTGACGACAAAAATCTTTAAACTTAAATGCCTTCAAATAATACGATAATGTTTGCCTGTGTACGTGTGAATATGATTTGAAAAATAACTGTTAAAATTTTGTAATAAAACAGATGAGAGGCAATGCGACGCGGCGCGCACCGATTCTATTCGATGTGATACGACATGATGCTGTGAATCAACCAGTCAGCCAGACAAACTGTTATTCAAACGTAATGTGATAGCTTAGTTAAACGGTAAAAAGCATACGTTAACGATAACGATAATGATAACGATGATATTATTCAATAAGACAATGCCGTTGATGATAACATTAACATTAGTAGGCCAGAGTAGGCATAAGGTTTTGATTTCTTTACAAGGCCAGACAAGGCAGCCTATGTCTTTAAATTTTTTTGATTATATTTTGTTGAATTTAATTTTTTTTTAAAGATCTCACTTCAATTATATTTTCAAGAATTATTTTAAAATTTAAAATATTTTTTTTGTTATTTAATAAAATTTAAATTATTTTTTTGTAATTCAATAAAATTTTCTTCACTTTTAACCTGCGACACCTGTTTTCGTAGTTTCAGAGACCGTTTAAGACTGTTTAAATATTTGCCGAAATCTGTTCCTGGCATCATAATTTCTTGTTGATGCTGAGCATCTGTTTTCTTTCGCAACACAAACGAAGAATCTCCAAGTTTAAAATGCGCATGTTATGTTGCGAAGGAAATTCATTCATAAAATCTAACTTTAAAAGCCTTTGTAATTCTTTTGGTAATTATGTTTGTAATGCCTTGTTTTCAAAGGTGTTCAAATAATTTGTTTTGATACGAAAAATAGGTCTCTAAAGCATACTAAAGCAATACAATTTCGAAATTATTTGTCTGCAAAGAATTCGATTGTATACAGCAATTTATTACTTGTATTTATTTATTGAGTGTAATAGTAATAATTAAAGTCGTCGTAGTCTAGTTGGTAGTGTGTAGGTTTATTAGATGTAAGGCCCGGGTTCAAATCCCCGACCACACATCTCCAACGAAACGAAACATAAAAAAATATTTCTTCGGCGGCTTCCTTTCTCTGAAAACAAATAAAATCGCCATGAAAAGTTTTTTAAAAACCGTCGTTCGGAGTCGACTTTAAACTGTAGGTCCCACCACTCATGTATAAAATTAACGCACTCAACATAAGTGGTGTAAGAAACTAGGTCGTAATTCTGAGTGAAGGGTTGTAATGACCAATTATGTATATGTATGTGTATGTGGTTTACTTATGTTTTATTTTCATAATGAAGTCGTCGTAGACCAGTAGGTAGTGTGTTGGCTTGGTTGACATGAGGCCACGGTTCAAAGCCCGGGTCAGACATCTCCAACTAAACGAGATACGGTGGCTTTCTCTCAGCAGATTATCGGCAAAAGCTTTGAGAATTAACAAAATTACCATGAAAAGTTTCTCAAAAAATCTGTCTTTTGGAGTAGACTTTAAACTGTAAGTCCCATCGCTCATGTGTAAAATTAACATACACATTAAAAGTGGTATGAGAAGCTAGGTTGTAATGACCGATTATGTATGAATCAAGATAGGCTGTGAAATTTTGGTACGAACTGCAATTATAACTTCTCTTTGAGTAGATTTATAAACGTATTTCGGCTTAATAAAATATCGAGTGAAAGCCATGCACTTTCTCTAGAACCTGTGGAACAAAAATTTCACCTGGAACAAATCAGAAAGCCTCAGAAGAAGAAAACGGAGAAGACGTTATTGTAAGGCCATACATAAGCTATTGTTACATACATACATAATTGGCCATTACAATCCTTCAGTCAGGATTATGGTCTAGCTTCTCATACCACTCATGTTGTGTGCGTTATTTTTATACGTGACTGGCGGGACCTACAGCGAGCTAATGTTAGTAATGCTATTAGCTAGTAACGGCTTTGTGTCATGATTGTTCACTGGTTATTATTTGCTCACTTGCTGAGTTATTGAAAGGTTTGCTGTCATAATGAAGGCAACTTACAGCGTGTGTACTTTGTAGTTCAATAAACAACAATAATAACATTTAAAATAATAATAATAATAGCAATAGATTTACTATTTACTAAATATTTTTAAAAATAATACAATGAATAGCAATTCAACTAATCAATGTCAAAAGTGTCAAATGCATACATAAGTTCGGTCGATCATAAATAAATTATAAGTTTTTGAATTTTATTCAACTTATCATAGATTTATTCATACATTCCGTCATTCATTTATAAATAAATAAAACAATTAAAACCACTACAAAGCCATTGAATTAAAAATAAAATGTTTAAACAATCAATTTCAATAAAACCCAGACAAAATTCCTATTTAATCGTGATGAATACGCATGAATTGCTAAAAACAAAAAAAGCCCTCCGTTTAACATTACGCAGAGGATACATTATTTGTGCAAACAATGAGGCTGGAAAATGCGATTAAAATTATTTCATTTCATATCATAAAGGAAGGGAAGAATTTTGAATATTTTTTTTATAAAAAAAAACAGACTGTATACAGTCAAAGAAAAAAGTGTACATACACCGCTGTATGTAGAAAAAAATGTGGCGTAATTATGAATTTATACAGTCAAATTCATAATTAATCCACATTTTTTAAATTTTTTTTATAAAACACATACACCGCTGTACGTAGACTTATTTCTTTGACTGTATAAATTCATAATTGAGACATATTTTTTAAATTTTTTTATACTAAAAATATTAAAATTTCTACTTTCCTTTATGAAATGAAATAATTTTAATACACCGGTGTATGTAGATTTTTTTTCTCGGTGACTTTAATCAAATTGAAAAAGGTGTTATAGCGTTATTTAAGGCTGTTACAATTAGAAATGTTTGAAGACGAAACCTAATATAAAATATATAACCTAGAAATTATTACACACATAAATAATTGTTCATTACAACCCTTCAGTTAGGATTACGACATAGCTTCTCACATCACTTATGTTGTGTGTGATAATTTTATACATCAGTGACGTGGCCAACAGTTTAAAGTCGACTCCGAACGACAGATTGTTTAGAAACTTTACATGCCAATTTTATTTTTCCTCAGAGTTTTTGCAAGAAATCTACTGAGAGGAAGTCGCCGAAGAAATATTTTCATATTTTCATTTTGATGTCTGAACTGGCCTTACGCCTAATAAGCCAACACACTACCTACTAGACTACGGCGACTTCATTATTAGAAAAAAAAATTGTATACACCATTGTATGTAGAATTTTTTCTTTGACTGTGAGTGCTAATGAATTTATGATTTTGAAAAAAAGAGGGGCCTAAAAGAGTTGTTTGATCGCTAAGAGAAAAAATAATAAAAAGGCAAAAACGTCAATGTTTCATAAACAAATAATAAAAAAATGTATAGAGTATCTGGAAAAAATTCTTGCATGTCGACAGAAAACCATACAAAAGAGTCAGCAAATCGAATACAAAACAAAAGATATGAAATACAATAAAATAATCATACAACAATAATAACAATAGCGATGTGAAAAAATATTGAAAAGTATTACAACAGAAGGATACATACAGTATACATATACATATGCTGGTGTGTGTTTGTATGGGTTTCATTAAAAAAAAAACTAAACAGAAAATGTGGCCGTACGTATAGGTATATATGTACATATGTCTGTATTAATGATAACCATTGTCGTGTTATTTTCTTTATTTAAAATGCGAACAACGGATTACCGGATAGGAAATGTGAGGAATGCTTTCAACGCTTACTTTGTCAAACATTTCCTTGAAATAATTTTACAATACTCGCCATAAATCTGTGAAATGTTTAATATCCGCTAAACATGAAGGACACCGAAATTTTAAAAATGCACTGTTCTTCTTCTGTTATCTTTGAATCGCTCAACCTTATTCTTACACCTGGCTATATAGCGGAGTGTTTGGCATACGTTATGGCATGAACTACATTTAAATGGTGTCATCAACACACTGGCTTATTGTGAATATTACCGAATCAATATTATCAGTTGATTTAGAAGTTAGTCATGTATTCATTGTAATTTCTGCGAAATGACTCCACAGAGGCAAAGATTTAATTTATCGCTGTCGTCCGATCAACATTCTATATACGAACCGGTCACTAGGAGTCTAGAATTCGAAGGCATTGGTGTGTATGATGATTTAAATTTTTTGTTTCCTAAAAGTCATCGTGGTCTACTAGGTAGTGTGTTGGCTTATTGGATGTAAGACTACGCTTCAAACCTCAGGTCAGACGTCTCCAACTAAAAGAAATATGAAAAAATACTTTTTCGGCGACTTTCTCTTAGCAGATTTCTGGCAAAAATTCTGAGAGTAAAATGAAATTGCCATGACAAGTTTCTCAAAAAATCTATCTGACCTGATGTTGGAACAGTGGCCCCACGTGCCTAATAGAATACGCGACTGTGAATAAATCATTCTACGAAGACAAGGTTTTTGTTCTGTTCCATATATAGTATGAAAGCAGGTGCCTTCACGTTTTTATTGGTCTTCCTCTTCCGATGTTTTCTCATCTGTTCGGGTCAAAACTTGGGTTTCGTTGGAGATCATCGTGGATTTTTCTGGTTATGGTCAATCTAATTTAATCTGGATATCTAGTTGTTTGCTGTCCATGCACAACATAACATAATTGGCCATTACAACCCTTCAGTCAGGATTACGGCCTAGCTTCTCACAGCACTCATGTTGTGTGCCTTAATTTCATATGTGAGTGGCGGGACCTACAGTTTAACGTCGACTCCGAACGACAGATTTTTGAGAAACTTTTTCATGGCAGGTTTATTTACTCTCAGAGTTTTTACCGGAAATGTGCAGCGAGGAAGTCGCCGAAGAAATATTTTTCATATTTTCATTTTGATATCTGTTCTTGCTTTTTAAATCTCCTCAAACAATAGGTCATAAATGATGCTTCAAACTCTTGTCTGACGCTTTTAGCTCTTGCCTTTTACTCTTATTGCTCTCGTACCTACTAATATCGCGTGATGTTCCCACCAAAACAATCTCCTCTCTTCTGGGAAGACCTTTTCTTGGGACAGCATTGTGCCTATCTTTGGAAGGCCCAGAACGAATTAAGCAGTGGGACCGCTATTTACGCAACCACTATTTAGCTTCATACTACTTACACGTCTATTCTGTTTCGTATCGGATTTGGGGAGACTTCTTCTTGGAACAGCATTGTGCCTTACTTTGGAAATCCCAGAATGAAATGAAGGAATCCTCTCCATTTTTAAGCAACCACCATTCAGCTTCATCCTACTTGCTGGTCGTTTCTGTTTCGTATCCGATCAGGGACTGTTTTTTCTTTTTTTGTAGTACACGCGCCACTCACTCACAGTGCTGCAACTGATTTCAAACGCTAGCATTCTTCAGGTCATATGGTTCAATTGAATCACCTTTGTTCAGCGTTGTTATTCACTGCTTCATAGTCACTTATATTTGCTCATGCAGTAAAAATAGCTGTCACATGAGAGTAGCTGTGTAAGAAAGTCACTTCCCAAAGTTTTTCTGAGACCATCCTCCTATGCAAGGAATAAGTCTTTGGCATTGCTGCATTGCATCTTAGATAAGTATTTCTCCCTCCTTGTCTTCCATAATCTTCTCCGCTCAAGCGGTAGTTAATCGTTAGATTACTCTCGATTACTCGTGCTGTGCCTTTGAATGTGCTGTAGACAGATACGCCATTATTTACGCAATAAACGCCATTATTGAGCTCAATATTTCATATAAAGGTTCAATTAATTGTTGCACAATAAGTATGTTCAGTGCGCATATTACAATTATCCGAACACTTTCTGTTGTTCAGTTCAAGACAGAAAACCAAACAAAATAAAAACAATGTTGTTGAAACACGTTTTGTTTACCAGCTGTCAAATGAATATTGAATAAGCAGCTGAACTACGTATATTATTATGTCTGAACACTTAAAATATTGTACTCAATAAACCGAATATTGACTCAATAGAAGTGCATATCTGAACATAGTATAACCTTAATGCCGCCGTTCTCTGTACTGTTGCCAAAACTTTGCGACCGATCTTGGTAGTGATTATTACAGTCCAACTGCTTTTGCTCTATGTTCGTCAATATTTGCCATGAATCGGATTTGTATGCAGTTTCGATGGCTTCCTGTATTTCTGCCCAGTAAGTGAACATGAAAACGTGCTAGACTTTTAAGTAAAATATCGCTTTTTTGTGACTAGGGATATTCCACCTAATTGCGTACTAATTTCCAGTGACATGCCTCCCTTTGTCAGCAAGATACTTATCGCGGCTTGATGAATTTATACAGACTACCCTTTAATATCTTCTCTAATGCTGTTGCAAAGATAAACGACATGAGAGAAACTGGTGAGAAACATTTATCATTAAATTTTACTTTTTTTTCCTCAAGAGTTGGCGTTGCATGGTGTTCGTTATTGGAGCCATTTTCTTTTGCTAGGGGCCTATTGAAAGAATTATTTGTAGGTCAGTAAAACAATTAAATTTTTGTTTATTTATTTATCAAATACAATACAATTACAAATTATATTCTAATTATATACCTTGGGTAGCACACTACCCACTAAACTTCCAGGGCACCCTTTTGTTTAATTCAAAGAAATCATAAGAAAACATTTTTCTGCTGCTGTAGTCTACAGTTTGTAGACACAGCCAGTAACCACTAAGATACGCCATCTAAAGGAAGGGATGGAATAAACTATTTGTCGAAGTTTTAGAAGCTTATTGCGTGCCTTTGTATCAGCATCTTGTTTAATTTTTCACACCATCCAGGCATTATTTTTTAATAACACTTTTGTAACTTAAAGCGCCTGAACTATTGTTGCCATTTAAAATTAATCCTTTAATCCTTTTATGGTAGTTTGCTAACGAAAATTCTCTTTTAATTCTGAACGATTTGTGTAAATGCCATTGGTGGTAGCGTTTATCGTGAAAAGCCACTGATTTATGAAATTCTGTAATAAAATATGTGGGTTTTCAGCTCTTCTATTGATTTCTGATTTCCTACTCAAAAGTGTGGGTTTTACAACGATTTCTTATTGAAATTGGAAACGTTTTTAGTTTCTGTTTTTAATCATCAACCTTCTGGTTTTGTGTATCAATGTTAAGATTGGATTTTCATTTGGTATTTAATTTTTGGTGGCATTTGCGGTAATGTCTTGTGAGCGTAAAATTCGTATTTATGTAGGAGCCAAAAGGAAGAAAAGTATTTTATTTTGTTTTTAGGAATTTAAATGAATTTGGGAAATTAAATTCTAGAATTGCTACAAATAAAAACTAAATACGATGTTATGGAAACTACTATCTGATCTATAAAATACTGTGTTGGAAGAAATAGTAGAGACGACCACAATTTGCTTAAATTTCTAGAAATACTGATTTCACAGTTCTAGAAATTACGGCTCAGCATAAAACACCAGCTCCGTAGTATCACTCGGCAGTGGTATTACTCAGAATCGTATAAAATTAATGAAAAATCCGTGCCATTCCTGTTTGGGTCAGATAATGAAAGCTAAACAAGACTGCTGCCTCTTGTTAATTTTGATAATCGCTACGCTGGATCTGTTTCATCATAAATTTCAGAAATTTAAGTTAAACAGGCAACTACATCACCTCGAATTCTCGGCGATGTTAGTCTTAATGAAGATGGATAACAAAAAATATACAAAACCAGTTGGAAAATTAGTGCCTAGGACTAACAGAATAAAGTGTATTATAACCTTCGGAAGGAAGAGAGCGATGGCTTCGTTGAAATCAAAGCTCACCTTAGCACATGCAGCGGCACATTGTGTTACCATTGGAAGCGATGACGTAGAGCTAACCGGTAACACCTGACAAGCCGGTGCTGGCCTCATATTAAAACAGGACTTCCTTGGAATCTATCTGGCAACCGCTGCGAGTTTAATGATCTGTATCAATCAACGATAGTTCCGTAAGCTAATTGAGATATGGAGACCCAAAAGATAGAAGACTGCGTTAAGTTAGAGACGTCCTTTGACAAACAATGTGGAAAATTCTCTTGAGGCAAGAGAAGTCGCTCCGCATAACTATCCATTACGTAGTGATTATTGAGTGAAATATCCGCATAATTTCATTTAAATTGACTGATTGCTGACGCTTTCTTACTTACTTACTTAGATAATTGGCCAAGACAACCCGTTTAACGGATTTCGGTCTGCCGCAACACATCCTTCCAGGCGTCTTCGCCAGTTGGTCGCACCAGTCGATGACAGGGCTTCCTCGATTTTTCCCTTCCAACGGATACAAGGTTGTCCTCTTCGTCGACTTTCGCAGATTCCCGCATCAAATACTCGTCGCGCCGGATTATCCTCCTCCATTCGAACGACATGGCCGAGCCAGCGCAGCCGCTGGATTTTAATATTAATGTTGCACGCTTTCTATCCAATTTAAATCAGGTGAGACCGGAAGTGCACCAACCCTTCTTCTTCAGTCAAAATTTGTACAGCTTAATGGAGGTAAGATATCTCATACGATTACGAACGATTGTAAGATTAACACAAAATTGCCCTAAAAGTTGATGAAGGAAGGCCAAGAATATATCAACCACTTGGAAGTAAAAGATGCATATGTGTTGGATCTAATTGCCTCTTGGTTTTGAGAGAAGATAGATATGTATTAGCATATCTAGGAGCCCCCTAGCCCCTTTAATTAGGATAATTTCCACAGTGTGTTTCTGACCATGGCTTGAACCACACCACTGTAGTTAGAAAGGTGGAGAGATGTACTAAGCTCAAGCTTCTTGTTCCACAATCGTATCTGATTCTAAAGTTTAGAACAGTTGGTGAAGACTTCCCCTAAATTCTCTGGCATGCCCTTGTCATAGTACCGGACTTCCTGGTATGAAATACCCTCAAAGATTGCTAAAATAATAATATTGATTTCACTAAGTAATCCTTATTATATGGTAGAGTTACTGTAGTCTAGGGTGTTGGCTTGTTTGAAGAGAGCCCATGATTAAAGTGCTGGTTCATATGAAAAACGTTTTCTTTAGGCAGCTTTCTCTCAGCAGTCTTGTGGCAAAAAATTCTGAAAGAAAAATAAAATTGTTCTGAAAAGGTTCTCAAAAAATCGTTCGTTCGAAGTCAACTTGGTGCTGTAGTGCCCGCTACTTGTTTATTAAATTAACACACACAACATGAGTGGCGTGAAAAGCTAGGTTGTAATCATGACTAAAGGGTTGTTAAAGACCAATTGAGCATACACATTACCAAAGTAGTCGTTATACACGCCGCTATGCAGATAAACCCACGAGGACTACGAAAGCCAAGCAGGCCTTAAATAGCTTGATGTGGCACGATAATGAAGTTGAAGTCGTTTATCGTTTATGGAGCTGAATGGAAATATTTTGTGATTTTTGTAATAAGGATAAATTTAAACACATATTGTATTGAAATATGTCAGAACAACAATGTAATTGCAGTATGAAATGTAAGTGTGGAAGGTATTCCCATCGTAGGTTTGTTTAAAGCTCAACTAATACTGTCAGTCCTTTTATTTGAAACAAATTAAATTTATTTATTTATATTCGTTGGCCATAGTTTATAACGATTTTAATAAATTTTATTTAAAATTTAAACATAACAATACAAAGCCTCTCCCTATGAAATACGTGACTCAATTTAAAACTAAAAAATAAAAAATTAATTTGTCTGCCTTCATAGCTTTTGTGTTTCTATTTATTTCTTTATTATGGCATGCATGCATGGTTAGTATGCTTCTATGCTGCTATTTAATATTTTATTTCAGACAATTTATTCAATTTGCTTTTTACCCCCCCCAAAGAAAAAAAATCTCTCTTGAAATACTTTAGAAATCTGAGAAGATAATCATAAAATTGACCCTTAATCTTCAACTTGAGTTGAATATTATTTTTGTGCCTTTTTCATTTTGAAATCCTTTGAATTGTTTTGGTCATGGAATTTCTTTGTGCTGTGATGGTGTTAAATTTAAACAATTTTCCTTAACTGTGTTGGCAATAGCAGTAGCAATAGCAGTACCAGTCTGAATAACAAATTGTTTTAAATCTCTTGGCATTAAGAAACGATTTACATAAATAGAGTGGTAGCATGAATACCAAAAGTGGTTAAGAGCGGCTTTAACTTGCTGATGCCTTTCTATTTTGGTTTCCTTTTTTCTCCCAACATTGTTTGCTATTGTTTTTAACTTTAAACATAAATTTTATCCCATTTCGTTTGTCCAATGAAATCAAAAATGACCTTTTTTTGTGTTGCTTTCTCTTTTCTATTTGTTATTCTAACATTATAAAAATCTAATGGAAATTTTGTTTAAATTATGAGATTCCGACTTTATCCTAAATAAGGAAAACAAAAGAAAATAAAGTTCTTATTTCGGTTTTGTTTTGCATTTAAAAATAAATTTCTTTTTTTTGTTTTTTCATTTCAAAATTAATATTTTTAAGTGAATCCCTTTTTCAGATTGCATTCTTTAAAAATAGTTTTCCTTTTTGCCCATCACTTAGTTATGTAGTTTTGTTGAATATTAATGAGTTTGAAAAGTTAATCTAAATCCAAAAATTTCTACATACTAAAGGCAACTTATTTTAGTTTTAACGCCTACCTACCGACCAAGTGCCTTTTAAAACACTTTTTCATATCAATCATTACGTCGAGGAAATTTATTGCCTCCTTTGAAATTATCATGTGTCCATTTGTACACACTTTGATCTGCTGTCTTTGCTTCTGTGCTCTTATCTTCCGTTTTTCATGCAGTTCTAGGTATCTGTTATCCCTATTGCAGCAGAATTCGATTTTGCTTCCAAAATGTCTTATCGTTTGTCTACCATATTCAATGCGGTATCATCCCGAAGAGCCCAATTGACATGTAATCGGGTAGTGTAAGCCTCAATATGTCATCGTACATAGTGAAGTAATATCGTCGTTTCGATTTAAGTCGTCAAATTTTTTGTTCCTTTTCATTTCGATTTACTTCGTCATTCTTTACATCGTCTTAGATCTTTGTCGATGACTTGCATTTTCTTAAGTAAATTTATCGATGACTTGCATTTTCTTAAATAATTTTATCGATGACTTGCATTTTCTTAAGTAAATTTATCGATAACTTGCATTTTCTTAAGTAAATTTATCGATGACTTGCATTTTCTTAACTAATTTTGGCGATAACTTGCATTTTCTTATGTAAATTTGTCGATGACTTTGCAGTTTCCTTCCAACCGACCGTGAATCGAGGGATTACTGTATTTCATTCATTTCCATGTTGGTCCAAGAACAAAGCTCTGTCGTTTCGTCAGCTATCATAGATATGCTGAAGAGAGAAGAACGTCCTTAGCTTCTTCTAATCGATGAGATGAGATGAGCTTTGTCCGGTATAGTGTGTATTGGGCTGACGAACTTACAAAAACTGGGCAATGATATAAAAAGTATTCCAACTTTTCAATGTTTGCTTTACCACATGCCTTGTATTCATCATATTCTATCGCGCCCAGCCGGTTTATGTGTACGTGTAGGGCAGACTGTCTGTTAGTGTTCTCGACTTGCCTTTATTCTCATTTGAATAGCCGCAGACTATCTTTGAAATTTTTCATGCTACTTCCCCATAGTAGATGCGATATTTCTGCATACTTTTGTATTTTTGGCAATTTTATTTACTTCAGATTTTTTTTTTACCAGAAGACTGCTGAAAGCAAAGGAAATATTCTTTCCATATTTCCATATAACGCACGAGCTCTCGTTTAATAAGCTAACATACTCCCTTCTAAAACACGATGATCTTTTTGAATTTCTTTGATTATTTTAGTGAAGCAGTTCTTATCCATCGCCATTAGCGATACTTCTGAAGTATTATCAAGTAAGAATCTAATTATGCTTCTGTAGAGCAGATATGTACATCATTTTTGGTGCATACCATTTAGAATCAATGGCTTTCCTACCTATGCACCTGCATCTATAAGCTTTTGCTGCCCTATCCTCCCGGTGTTGTCCTCATATCAATTTCCTTTTCAAGGTAACACTCAAATATTTTACCTGATTGGATATATGGATCAAAGCAAGGGCTGTCATAATGAGGGAGTTCACATTCAGGTCGCTTTGTCGTGATTAATTGTATGCTATGTTCGTAAAGTGTTCCCCTCGCCTCCCTAGACTTAGTGTTAAAGTATATTTCTTTTAAAAGAAATGGAAAAGCAATGGCAGAGTCTTTATATTTACTTGTAGAGTATCTTGTCGTGGAAAAATGTAAATGCTTTTTAACATTATTGACATTATTTACATGTCATTTGTGGATATTATTTACATGTTTTCTACATCATATATTACTTTACCCAAGTCCCAAACCATTTATGGAATACTTTGCTTATGGCTAAAAAGTACGTTTACTTGCAATAATAAATTGAAAATTATTTTTAAATTTTATAACAAAGAATTTCTCTTTCGCTACACATTGCGCAATGACCGCAATTTGTATGTCAATATGAGAATTACTCGGAGAGATGAATGAAAAACCAGATGTTAGAACGAGATGCATCGTAAACAAACCACCAACACCACCGACACCACCAACGCCGCCATCAACTAATGCAGAAACAGACACATTGTGGTTTTGCATACATTTTCCCGTTAAATTATTATACAATTCGCTACGACGCTACCATTTACAGTAAATGTGCTAGTATGTGTCACGTTTTTCCTTTATTTCTATCTCTTTTCATTAGACAAGGATGGCTCGTAAACAAAGACAGACAAACTGTGTGTTTTTTGTGTATTTCTGGTTTTTTGGTCAAGAAAAGAGAGGAAATGACGAGAGAGATATGTCAGCTGTAGTTGCTGAGCTCAGCAAAATTGCCAATATTATTGAAGCGAGAGAGCGAGAGGGGCGACAAATTGAGGCGCATAAAAGATAGGCGCAAACAAGTCATTGTACTCATAATGGCCAAATAAAAGTGGCAAATAAACGCACACACACACAGATACATATAAACGCTTTTGATTTTAAATACTTGTGGAAATGCATTTGTTAGATACAAATAAAAAACGTAACAACAACAACAAAAACAACTTATTGTTTTGTTGTATTACTCAATACAGAAAGAATAGCAAAATATGAGTAGTAGGTCAGGTGCAAATGAGAACAAGAGTAAATTAATGCCCACAGGCAAAGAGAGTTAAATTATAAGACAAGAGCATTAGAAAAATTATTTTTTTTTCTTAGAAAAATAAAAAGATTAATTATTTTGTATCTATTAGCACAGTACACACACAAACACACATGTACACTTATACTTACACTTAGAATTGCCTTTATTTTGTAATTTATTTGGTGAAAATTTATGGCATCCCTGAACTTTAAATTCAATTCAAATGACAATTTAATTCGAAAAGTTTTTTTTGTTTTTCTTTTTTCTCTCGTGATTGGTTTTGATTAAAATCATTATTAAATACGTTTGCTTTCTATTAATTGTGTCTGGCGGTTTAATGAATTTTCCTAAAATAAAAAAATTAAAGGAAAAAAGAATACATTTTCAGGTATTGGCAGCGATAAATTATTTGACAATTTATTTACGAGTATATCAACTAAGTTTGTTAGAATTTTTTTTGTTTGTTTGATTTAGGGAAATTTATTTCGTTGTTGTTGTTGTTATTATTATTCTAAATTTAGTTTTTTAATTAGAAATTTGTTTCATACTCTTTATAATGATATCTGATTGATGTTTAGACAGTTTATTTTAATTTTTCTAAAAATAAGTCTTTGACGTTATGCATGTATGTCAGCTGGCAGTAGTTTTATAAATACGTACATATGTACATATGTATTGTGCCACACGCTGAACCAGCTTGTAAGTTATGAGAACGTAAATATAAGGACTAGTAAGCAAAATTTATGTTTTTGCCCTTTCGGATTTTATTACACACCGTTTGACACTTTCAGGTTCATTTTGATTGGCAGAAAATAACTTAATTACTTAATTGGCCATAACAACCCGATTAACGGATTTCGGTCTGCCGCAACACATCCTTCCAGGCACCTCTGCTTCTTGCGCGCCTACGCCAGTTGGTCACACCAATCGCCGAACTTCCGCAGATCCCCGCATCAAATACCCGTCTCGCTGGAGCATCCTCCTCCATTCGAACGACATGGCCGAGCCAGCGCAGCAGCTGGATATTAATACACTGCACAACGTCTATATCGTTGAGGAGCTCATACAGCTCACTGTTGGATCGGATGCGGAAATCATCGCCAACTCGTACTTGACCGAAGATCTTACGCAGTACTTTTCTCTCGAACACTTTCAAGGCTGCTGCATCAGTACTTAATAGGGTCCATGCCTCTGCGCCATAAAGAAGCACGGGTAGGATGAGTGTCTTGTAGAGTGTTAGTTTTGAATTATTGTGATAGTCAATTTTCCTAAACCCATTTCGAAATGAAATCTACACAAACAATATAAGTCGCCCTAAATGGGTATCATAAGGTTCCGATCCTAAACTATAAGGTGGATTCATAAAAATCTTTACAGCAAAGTTTCGTAATTTCAGGCGAGTCCATATTGCTATATTTATTTTTAAATAAAGCGGTATTTCATTAAGCAGTTGCTGTCCTTAAAGAAAACAAATATGGCGTGAGATATCATCGAAATTTTTTATTCGTTTGGAAGACCTATTGATGCCATCATGTGTGAGGTATGACATCGCCGTAGTCTAGTAGGTAGTGCATAGTACATTAGGCCATGATTCAAACCCCAGGTCAGACATCTTCAACGAAATGAATCACGCAAAATCTATCATTCGGGGTCGACTATAAGCTGTAGGTCCTGCTACTCGTGTATAAAATTAACACGCACAGCATAAGTGATGCTAGGTCGTAATCCTGACTGAAGGGTTGTAATGACTAATTGCGAACATGTCGCATGTAGAAGTAGCCGTAGCCTAGTAGGTAGTGTGCTGGCTTGTTAGACGTAAACCCAGGGTTCGAGCCCCAGGCCAGACGTCAAATCAAAATACAAAAAGTATTTTTTCGGCGACTTCCTCTCAGTAGATTTCTGGCAAAAACTCTGAGAGTAAATAAAAATTGCCATGAAAAGTTTCTTAAAAAATCTGTCGTTCGGAGTCGACTTTAAACTGTAGGTCCCACCACTCATGTATAAAATTAACACACACAACATAAGTGGTGTGAGAAACTAGGTCGTAATCCTGACTGAAGGGTTGTAATGACTCATTGCGAATGTGATACCGCTCAGACAATTTAATTCAAGCACAAAAAAATGAATGTTAGTCTTCGACCGATAGAGTAGGAGCTTGCCAGTCATGGTCCAAAGAAATATGGGACAATAACAACGCCAGCCCGAGATAAACAGCAAACGGTGATCTTTCGGAATGCATTGAACGCTCTTAGATTTCAATCGGACTGATATCGTCTCAGATTCAACAATTTTGTTTGTTTACGTATGCAGGCATTAATGTAGAAATAGGCCTCATCGCTAAAGATGATTTTTCAATGAAAACGTTGCCCCAAACTGAAGAGCCAATTTGATAAATCATTTCGATTATATGCAAGGAGTGTTAAATGAATAAATGGCAACTAATTTGACAAGATAGCAGCTATCAACTGTAAAAGTTCGGAAGTAGCTGTTGAAATTTACGCTTTGAGGGTTATCTTGTCATTTTGCTTTGTCTTTAACTGGGTGGTTAACTTGGGCTCTACCCTTAAAATATAGTTCATGTCTCTGACATTTCTATTCGTCTCTTTATGGAAAATAGAGATGTCGTGGAGGATCTTCACTTCGTTTTGATATGCCTTTGCTTTCAATTTTCTATCATTTTCAGTTTCAGATTTTTTGTTTTCTCTGAATTGTCAGACGGCTTTTTGGATGAATTATTTGAAAGCAGTTTAATGCCGCAAAATTTTTAATCCATTATTTGTCTACTATTAACTTGGAACGACAGAAAAGGAAACAACTAATTTATGTCCCAAATAAACAGGCGAGAGCATATCTCTTATTGCCTAGAAGAAATCGCTTTTACTAGTATAACTAATTCTGATGAATTTTATATTGAGCAGCCACATACAAATTTTCTGTTCAAAGCTTCTGATTATGATTCCGAAGAATTGTAGAGTAATGTGTTGGCTTAATGGACAAGGGGCTGATATCTTGAAAAAAAAAAAAATAACGGCGACTTTCTTACAACAGTCTTCTGGTAAAAACTCTGGAATAAATAAAATTGCCATGAAATGTTTCTTGAAAAGCTGCGGATGGGAATCGATTTTAAAAAATTAACGTACACAACATGGATGGCGTGAGAAGCTGGCTTGTAATCCTAACTAAAAGGAATGTAATGACCAATTGAGTAAGTAAAGAATTAATTTCTAAATGAATTCAATGCGTCTGATTAGCCTTAATTAAAAATTGTTTAAAATAAAATCCATTTCATATGATTTCCTTACTTCAATAACACTTTATTTTTATGATCATCAGACGTTTACAAATTTAATTGTGATTTAAACATTTTGTATACTGAACGTATATCTCTCAGTACCATTCCATAAAATTTGAAATTTCCATTGCGATGATTGGGTTCACTTAATGACCCATATACGGTAATCATAATAAAATATGGAATCCATTATATCGCCTTAGCGAGTAGCATCATTTTTGGCGTATCATTGACTATAATTTAGCAATTTAGCAATTTAATCAGACACAGACTGGCCCAAGCGGCTACTCATCTTTACGTTCATTCATTAATTCATTGACTGAAAAGTACAAGGAATGACTTAAACGAACATTATACCTACAAACATACAATTGAACAGTGCCTGCCTGTGATTGTTGTAACCCCGTGATAATGGGGTGTAATTTTCTAATAAAAAAAAAAAATAATAAAAATGAAACGACGATATATATCGCTTAAGAGTGTGACGGTGAGGCGAGTGTGATTATGCAGTAGAGTCTTATGCAAAATATTGTAGGAAAAATTAAAAAATTTTTTTTTTAAACTTTTGTATGAATAACAAAAACAACAGCATAAAAATAAATCACAACAAATACATGATGGCTTGAAAAAAAAAGAAAATAACATGAGACACTAGGAAAACGCAAATAAATCACCACAAATATTCTGAGCAAAACAAAAATATTAGAAAAGATGACAACGCAACAATAACAAGAGTAAAAATAGCAGAAATACAAGAAAATTCTCAAAGAAAATTGAATTACATAAAAAGCAACAAAAACAAAAACAACGAAAAACAACGAAAAACATGTAAAAACACATTGTCTATGCAAAAATGATTATGAAAACAAAACGAAAAAACGAAAAAACAAAATCACACACACAGAATCGTGCATAAACAGAGAGATAAATAAATAAATGTGTTGTAAACATAAATAAATAAAAAAAGAGAGATTTGTTGTATGTAGTGAAATAACAAAAACAAAAATGTGCGTCATTTAAAAGAAAAATTATTATGCGGCAATTTTTACCGCAAAACACCAACAGATGTGAGCATAAATGTAGCATTTAAAAAAACGTTCATTTGAATAGTTTCTATAACGTAGCAGTTTCTCCATTAAGGCTGCTGAGTTTTTGTCCCTGTTGTCAAAATCGCCACTTTTGAAACACGGAAACCACTCAATACATTCCTTTCTGATGTAGCATGTTTCAGTGTTTCAACGAAATTTCCCGTAAATATTGAAACAATTAAAAATTATGAAACGCTCAATCGATTCAAACAATGTTTAGTAATTTTAACAGCTCAAGAATTGCTCTTTTAAAAGACGCGTAAAACACCGACTAAACAAGTGGCGTATTTGGGGCTTAGAAAAGCCACACGTGGTCTTACGGAAGCCAATGTACCCATTATGAGCGACTGGTGCAGCTGAAGTCGCCGTGGTCTATTAGGTAGTGTGTTGGCTTATTAGATGTGAGGCCTCGGTTCAAACCCCAGGTCAGTCATCTCCAACTGAACGAAATACGAAAAAATATTTCTTCGGCGACTTCCTCTCAGCAGATTAATGGCAAAAACTCTGAGAGTAAATAAAATTGCCGCGAAGAGTTTCTCAAAAATCTGTCGTTCGGAGACGACTTTAAACTGTAGGTCCCGCCACTCATGTGTAAAAATTAACGCACAATACATATGTGGTGTGAGAAACTATGTCGTAATCCTGGCTAAGGGGTTGTAATGACCAATTATGTGTGTATGTTATGTATGTTTGGTGCAGCTCATAGAGCGGAGGCATCATTGGCCCATATTAATTTGAAAATGAATACGGCGCAACCATTACGGTCAATGGAGATATCTATCGCCCGATTTTTCGAACCCACTCTTCATGGTAGTGATGTGAACGATGTTTGGTTTAACAGAATGGTGCAACTTACCACACATCTTATACCACAATCGATTTATTGCGTCAAACGTTTAATTCTTGTCTAATTAGCCGAAATGGTGACGTAGGATTGGTCACAAAGGAGTTGGGATTTGACATCGTCGGACTATTTTCTATGGGGGCCGTTAAAGAAAAACCAGACACAATCGAGCATTTGAAGGTCAACATTCGTGGTGACATTAGCGAGATACGACCCCATACACTCTAAAGAGTGTACAAAAATTGGTTCGATCGGATGAGGTACTATGAGGCTAGCTGCGGCAGCCATATGAATGAAATAATATTCCACAATTGTACTTCGCAACAAATTGTACATCGCAAAAAAAAATGACAAAATTTTAAACCGTTTTTGTTTTATTGCGTTTTTAAATTTAAACTTTTAAATGGCGCACCCTTTACAATAGTTTAATAACAAGGAGTCGTTAGATGTTTTTATATTTGCCTGCATTTGGGACAATGAATTTCAAACTCACGTTGTATTATTTTAAGCATAGAAACTATCGGTGATTTTCTGTAAGTAAGCGCACGTGAGTTGACAGGACAATGGTCTTTAGGCCGTTCGGATGCAATGGTCCTTTAGGTCTTCATTTTTTGCAACGTTCAACACAACGCAATTGAAACTTCCATTGCCTTACTGCAAGCATAGTCCAAGTAACAGTTAAGACATGAACCGATAACTACCTTCAAATATTAGATTTGAGAAGTTTATGCCGGTTACACTTTGAAAACTTCACACCATTTGGTAAGAGATACTATTGGTTCAGCGTAAAAATTAAATTCAGGCAGTGTGTGCTCTAGTGCTATTTTTATTAACACAAATGTACGTATATTGTATACATTTTGGCTTGCTTTGGATTGATCACAACAATGTCTAATTAATGTTTGGTAAGTAGCAAAAAAAAAAACAACACGCGAAAAAACGTAAGTGTGAGCGCGTCATTAATGAGCTTAATTTTATTTATGCTTGAAATCCAAAAACTATTTACGTATTGTTGCCATTACAACCAGTTTGATTTCGTATTTTCCGATTTATTTTTTTTTTTACTTTTTTTCTCTCATCTCTCACTTATGTTTACAAACATTTTTTTACAAGACTTTTCATAGCAAATGATTTTCATGCCTACACAGTATTGGTAAAGGGTGTTGCAATGACAATTGTATGGATGTGAGTGAGTTTTTGAGTTAGTGGATATGCGAAAGCATTTATGTATATGTATGTATAGGGTTGTCACTAGCATGGAAAATATAAGTTGAATCGAAATCTATTTCGATTAATTAAGGTTTTCGAATTTTGAAAAATTCCTATGGGATTATCATGTTTTTAAATTTATAGCCAGCTTGGCTTCCAATGTACTCTGTTGGGAGCTGTCTCTATTGCTTTGGCTGTAAAAAGAAAGATCTGTTGTCGTCGTGGTTGTTTTTAAATAAGTCCCTGGCGAGGAGCAGATTATTTGTTTTGAAACAAAATTTTAATATTATTTTCTTTAATATTTGTAGAATTATTATATTTTGATTAACATTTTTTTATTCGAATAATTTTTTAGTCGAATAATTTTTTTAGTCGGATAATTTTTTTTATTCGAATATACATTTTTATTTTTATATATATTGATTAGTATTCTCTATTCGAATAATTTTTTATTCGATTAATTTTTTTATTCGAATAAAAATTTTATTTCAAAACAAAAAATTCAAACCAAAAAATCCTCATCACAACTGTTCATCGGATCGGGAATGAAAATTTAAGGGATTTTATTACATTAAATGTATTATTCGATTAAAAAACTTATTCGAATAAATTTTTTTCTTCGTATAACATCTTTTATTCAAAAATTTCCAAAACAATAAATCAATTTTTTGCTTTTCATTTTGTCTACTTGATCACTCTAGGTAAATACGTTTTCTTCTCTCTGCTAAAATGGGTTCATGTTTGTTGTCTGTGAAGAAAATTAACATGAAATTAGTGTGTATGTGTGTAGAATATATGAGTATATATGTTTGTAAGTCTATTAGTATGTAGACAAATGTGGCCAACTGCTAAATTGTAAACGTCAATTACATGTACTCATGTACGTATGTACATACGTGTGTAATAAATATATGCTTGTATATCTATTATTATTTTGTATACTTTTACACAAATTGATTTGTTATATTTACAAATACACTTGCATACAAATACAATATTCACACATTTATATACATAGAAGAGTGTATTCCATCTATTTTGGTTTTGTTTTATTTCTTTGTTTTTCTCATTTCAAGCCTATTTCTCATTAATTTTATTTGTTGTTTATTAGCTTTGCCTTCTTCAAGTTGCAAGAAAGTGTTGTATGATAAAAAGAAACAACAACAATAACAATATTATTGAGAAAAGAACAGAAGGAAAAGAAAAGCAAACGTGGGCCTAATTGAATTTAGTACTCATTTTCAAATTTAACTTTTACTTAAACACACTACACGCTCCGAAATACGGTCAATTCATTTTGGTGTCTTAGCAAAACTACAACAACTCTTTAGAAATAGAAAATTGTCAAAGTGAAATAAAAATTAAAAGGAATTTTGACCCGTTTTAATATCCTCAACTAAAACGTAATTAAAGCGCATGATCAACGTGTTTACTTACTTAAAGCATAGAAATTTAAAATCAAAAATCAAATAAAAAAAGCAAGACCAAGTGCATGAAAAAAATAAAAAAAAAATTAAATAAATTTTAATGATTCAATGCAATTTATTTTGAATTTCTTTTCATTTGTTGGGCAAATAAAATAATTTTTTTTCTTCTGAATGCAAAATTATTACACTTTAGACGCTCGTTGTACGTGGTACCGCTAAGCAATATTCAATTTAAAGGAAATTTTTTTTGAAGAAAAAAATCGAAATTAATTTGTATTGAAAGAAAAAAAAGTTGTGTTTCTTGTTTTTGTGGTTTCTTTTTCTTGGGAATAATATTAAGGTGTGAAAAATTAATTTAAAAAACAGAAAAACTAACTAAAAAAATGTGATCATGAAATGTTAAAAAAAAAATTGAAGAATTTTCAACAACTGTTTTTGAAAACGGAAATTTAAAAATGCACAGTGTTTTGTTATGTAAAAACAAAAAAAAAGATAAAAATTATATTAAAAAAGCAGAATAATACAAGTACAAGGAACATATTGTATTACAAAAAAAAAACTAAAAAAAGCTAAAAAAAACTTTTTTGCAAAAAAAAATTGAAAAAAAAACAAGGCTTTCTATTTGTGATCTGTCGGGTATCTGCAGTTCATTGCTGTGATTATTTATCATACAAACAACTGTATTCCGGAGAACTACGTTTACATACAAATTTTACAATATCTTTTGAGTGAGTTGGAACAGAAACAATTGAAGGAAATTAGAAAAAAATTTGGGAAAAAATTAAAAATTATATTCAAATAAAAAAAAAAACTGAATTCAGCTTGAGGAATAATTTTCAAATGAGAAACCTCAAACAAAAAACTACCATTCAAACTTAAAATAAAATTCAAATTTAATTCAGATTCAATTCAACAAAAGTTATATGCGAGTGTTTGTCTCACACGAGAAAATTATAATTTATAGTGAGGACATACAAGTATAAAAAGCAGTCCATCTAACCAGTAATCTCTCTTCTAATTCTTAATTCATAACTTTTTCTCTCAATATGTATAGAGAATTTATAATAAACAAAAAAGTTAGGAGCTTAAAATCCGTCAGATATTTTTTTTCACCCAAAACGCCCGATCTTGTGCTTTATATTTCAATTTTACACATTAAACTTTAAAATATGGTCTGCAACGGGAATTTTCCATTGGAGTTTTAGTTTCGTTCTCCAAACCCTTCCTTTGTATACAAACTGAAATACTAACGACGACATAGAACTTTAGTGCCTCTAGGGACATCGCAAAGCAGTTCGGCCATATATTTTACGAAGAACTTTTTTTTTTGGAAAGTTCACTTGATATTGGGCAATATAACTTTAGTATCAGAGTCTTATTCAGATTGACTTTTGTGTTCTTATTTATCTAATCTATGTTCCCTCTCGTACTATTCGATCAATTATATCAATATAACATGAGTCTACAGGTGTTAATTGTGGTTGCACAATATACTTCCTATTCAAATATTGAAGGGATCAGATGCCAACTTAAGTCTAGTGTTATTAAGTGATTCAGTTCGGTCCTTCACATAGAAATCTGGACAGCAATTTTTACACGATAATTGTCGCATATGATTTTATTTAATTTTCTACTGAAGCACCACACATAGGATATGCATTCTTCCAACCAGAAACTGTTAAATAGTAAAACCGATAATCCATCGGCACGATGAACTCTGTTAGTAGGTGTTCTTACATCATTTTGATACATCTGGGCAGATTAGATTAGACGGAGGACCCCCTCAAAGGAGGGCAGAGAAGAGGGTCAGCATTCAGATCCATTGTGATACCACAATTCATTCCATCCGGGGGTCAACCATTCCCTATAGAAAACCATCCCGAGTCCAAAATAAATCTTGCTATTGCAACAATTTTTATATTAGAAAGCTCGGCCAGAGATGTTAAGATGATAAGAGCAGATCATTGACACATGAAGTGAAAGACTGTCCGTTCCTCTTCCTCAGATTCATAGCTACTGTAGAAATCACTTGTCGACATGCCTCATATTTTGCGTACCTACCAAAAAGTGGCCCGTAAGAACAGCCATTGTGTGACGAATAGCCATAAGTGGGTCAATTCTTTTCTTGTTTATACGTGTCCAACAGGGTCTGGCAATTTACATGTGGTCACCTTCACTTTCAATGAGATCTAAAGTAGCAACATCGCTGATACAATTTGTTACTAATATTCTAGGAAAATGATCATTCTAGATACTCAGTACGTCTAGTAGGTAGTGTGTTGGCTTATTAGACGTAAAGCCAGGGTTCGAGCCCCACCCCAGACATCACCACAAAATACAAAAAGTATTTCTTCGGCGACTTCCTCTCAGCAGATTTCTGACAAAACCCACCACTCATGCATAAAATTAACACACACATCATAAGTGGTGTGAGAAACTAGGTCGAAATCCTGACTGAAGGGTTGTAATGACCAATTATGTATATAGATACTCAGTAGGCTCTCTGAGCCATTCACCAGACTTTGTTCTTTACATGGTTAAGATCAGACTAATATAGTAGACGCTTTCGGTATAAATTTCTTGGATCTTTGGAAAAGTTTAGTTGTAAAGCCGCTGTACCTATTTTAAAACCGGAGATTTTATATTTAAAGTTACTATAATGTCTCTGTAATTGTATTAAAAATATAAATTAAATTTAAAATTCTTTGATATGCAATTTACTCTGTTAACCTATTCTTACAATACAATGTACGGTACCTCCTTGTACAAATACTATGTATATTGGTATACGGGACGTATGATTAATATTTAATTATAAACAAATTAATAATGCTCATACGTTACGTATGGCAGCTTTAAAATTAGAAAATTTTTTTGAATTAGATTTGATTTTTAATTTCTTTAACAATAAAATTTAATGATGATATGAAAATTTCATTTAGAAAATTGAATCATGATGTGTACTATTCTTTTGAAATTTTTCGTAAAATGGGGAAATTCTTTTTGATTACAAATATTGCAAAACAAAAAATTTACAGTAAAAATTGTTAAACAACATTTTTGTTGTTGTTAGTAAACTGTTAAACCGAAACGAAAGAAAATTTCAAATTAAATTTATTTTTCTTCTCCATTTTACGTACATAGTTGTTGAAGAGGTGGGCTTGGCCATTACATTTCTTGGTAATTATAGCGACCTTTTGTGTAGTTGTTTTGTTTTTGTTTTTTGTTTTTATAAGTATTGCAAAACAATTCTAATCGTTTATTGTTATTGTTTTTCTAGTTTTCCTCTTTAATTTGTTTACCTTTAAAACGGAAGCGCATTACACCACAGAGGGTGAAGATATTTCGCCTTAAACGCCTGCATAAAACCATTTGACAAGCAAGGTCCGTAACCAGCAATAATAAAAACAAGTTTAATATGGTTTTCCATAAGGAAACAAAAAATGCATTAATTTAAATGCGTTGACATTAAAGTTTATTTTAAGAGTGAAAAACACTGTGCATTTAAATTTCCTTTTGCAGTTTAAGAAATATTTTTTTAATTTTACTTAAAAAAAAAACAAAATTCTTTTCCAGTTAAATTTACTACAACGGCTACAGCGGTGCAAAGAATTTTAAAATTGTTAATGCAATTGCAGCATAAATTGCTGCGTAGTCAACTCAACTGCATTAGCATCATTTTAAACAACAACAACAACAACAACGTTTGCTGCTGCTGCTTACAAAACATTTGTCTCTTAGGGAATTAATTTTATTTAACTAAAGCGTATACTACTACTCTCAATTAAAAAATACTAATTAAACCAAATACCTCATCTACACGTTTAAACAAAAATCAATTAAAAAAACAAACGAAACACTCATATTTTTTTTTATAAAAAAAATATAAAAAAATTTAAAAAAAAATAACTAAATAAAACAGCAACAACAACAACCTATTTTACACATTTTAATAGACAAACAAAAAAAGCAATAAAGTACCTGAACAAAAACCAAAAATTTTACTACTAATTAAATACAACACTGTAAATCTGGGTAAATTGTGGTTCATAATCAAAGGTAAGTTTAAATATAAATTAATTAAAATAATTATTTTTTTTTTGGTAATCCATTTACAATCAACACTATAAAGTTAAATAAACATAATTTTTAAATATTTTCTAAAATAATTTTTTTAAAATTAAATTTTTTTTGTTGGGTCTGCGTATTGAATTTTTTTGAAATTAAAAACGTATGCGTGTATACATTTGTTTCGAAATTTATTCAATAATTCCGTTCCTTGTGCTCTTATGTATTATTTGTTTTAGTTTCTTTTAAGCCATATTTGTGGAACATTTGTTTGCATATTAGTAAAGTTTCATAATATACGACGTAAAAGTTTTCCGCTTGCTTAAAGGGAAATAATAATACTCATACGTTTAGAAATTTAATTCAATTAGCAAACGATGGCATACTTGTAAGTCTATACACAATTAAATATTATAATAAAGGGTCCGCCAAATAACTTTTTTTTTAAATGCTTTAAAAGAAAACTACTGAATATTTTCTCAAATTTCTTTTTCTATTTGAAAGTACAATCCTTCCGGTTAATAATGGAAAAAAATTTCATTCAAATGGCTGCCTCGACTGGCCATGCAGTAGTAAGTTATTAGTTATTAGATATGTGGCCTCGGTTCAAACCCCAGGTCAGATATGTATCTAAAACAGATACCATCAAACAGCAGATTTCTGGCGAAAACTCTGAAAGTAAATAAAATTGTCATGAAAATGTTTCTCAAAAGACTGTCATTCGGAGTCGACTTTAAACTGTAGGTCCCGCCACCCATGTATAAAATTAACACACACAACATAAGTGGTATGAGAAGCTAGGTCGTAATCCTGACTAAAAGGTTGTAATGACGAATTATGTATGCATGTATGTATATATGTATGTATGTATGTATGTATGTAATACAATACAATAAGGTGATAATTGCTGTTTAAACAGAACGATAAGTTTTCTAAATTTAATTAAGATATTAAAGTTATCGTTATAACCAGGTTCAATGGTTGCTGTCTCCACAATTCCTAGCTGACATTTCTCAGTCATTATAACAATTCGGTGATGGTATGAATTTGATCAAAATTACCCTTTAGATTGACAAATTATGTCGGTAAAGTCTTAATTATTAGATTAACAAGCAAGCACAATAGCAGAGGAGATTTCTAGCGAGTGGACCATAATTTTCAGCCTTTAGGGATATGTGCGTAACGGCCAGTGTGATATATCCAAAAGCCTTCCTGTCACCTTTAGGCAAAAGTAAAGACACAGCAAACTAATTGCCATGAAAAAGCTTCTCAAACCTTAAGTTCAGGCTTGGTTTCGCCAATCTTGAATAAAATTATGTACGCAATATTGGTCGTGTGTGAAGTGAGCTTGCAATTTATACTAAAGGGTTATAATGGTAAAAATCGTTAGTCTCATTCGCAAAAGTGCTAAGTCCCTTTTTACAGGAGACACAAAAAACATTCTTCAGTTTTTAAAATTTGTAAACTTTTTAAACGCAATTATTTTTACAAAATAGCTCTCTTTAAATGACCTAGATCAAAAATTAATAATAATTAATAAATAATATTCGTGGAGTTAGCACGTGCTTTTAATTTTTTTTCGTAGTTTTGTGGACTTAGCCTTTTTGCAAACAACAAAATTACAACAAATTTAAACTACATATTGAAATTTTTTGTTGTTGTAAAATATGTATTTTGTATAGTGTTAACGTTTTGCATTAAAATCTTAATTTTGGAAAAAAGTGGACTTAGCGTCTTTGCGAATTATACTAACGATATGTATTACTTACTTAAGTCGTCGTTGCAACTATTTAGTTAGGATTACGACCTAGCTTGTGTGTCTGTTAATTTTATCATTGACCGGCGAGACCTACTTGATGCCGAACTACAGGTTTTTTTTAGAAGCATTTCATGGCAAATTTTGTTACCCTCAGTGTTTATGCCAGAAGACTGCTGAGAGGAAGTCGCCGAAGAATTTATTTTTCATATAAATTTCGTAATTTTTGCATCGAATTGGCGATGAGAAATGAATTCATTATTACAAGCAAAGCACAAGAAATCATATTCGAAGAGCGGGCAGCGGTCAAGAAGTAGATCCATTAAGCCAAGATAATGCTGCTTATTTGGTGGGTTCAGAAGGATGTGATCCATTATGAGCTGCTGAAACCGGACCAGCCAACAATGAAATCATTTGGAGCGCCTGTCAAAAGCTATTTGGAATACAGTGAATGGAAAGTTTTACCTCACCCGCCTTATAGCCCAGACTTTGCCACTTCTGACTGCCATTTAGTTCGATCAAGGTATCAGAATTCGGCTCGATTCATTTGCAATCACTCAAAAGACGAGCGGTTTTTTGGGCACAGAATTGAAGTTACCGTAGGTACTGTACACAACATAAGTGGTGTGAGAAACTAAGTCGTAATCCTGACTGAAGGGTTGTAATGACCGATTATGTATGTATGTGTAGGTACGGTGTTCGATTATTTGACATGAGGCCTCAGGTCAAACTCCAGGGCAGACATTTCCAACAGAACGAAAGATAAAAAAACTATTCTTCAGCGAATTTCTCTCAGCAGATTTCTGGCGATAACTCTAAGAATAAATAAAAATTTTGCTATGAGAAGTTTCTCAAAAAAATCTGTCGTTAGGAATCGAGTTTAAACTGTAGCTCCAGCCACTCAGGGATGAAAGTAACACACACAACGTAAGTGGTGTTAGAAGCTAGGTCGTAATCCTGGCTGAAGGGTTGCAATGACGAATTATTTATATAAGCCTAGTTAAGAGCAAAAATGATTCAAATAATGGCGTTGATTTTATCTTTCTTCCGTGAGTTCAATTTGAATGACTTTAAATTATTTTAAAAACGTATGAGTAATATTAGTTGTTTGCTTAAATACCTCTGTGTACAACAAAAAAACAAAATAAAAGCAATTATTGTTTAAATCCTTGTCTTTTAGTTAAAAATCTTAAAAAATTTGAAATAATTTTAATCGAAATGATTTATGATGATTTTATGGTGTTGATTATAAAAAATTACAATTTAAATGCAATATGCACGTTGCAGCGTTTAAAACAAAGAGCGTTTTATACACATTTTTTTCTAATTTTAATTTTTAATTTAAAAATAACCTTGACACTGTCCTTTTATAATTATTTATTTTTGTTTCTATATTTGATTTTTTTGTTTGTTTTATTTTATTTGTTTCTTTTTTTTTTTTTTTGTAATATTTTTAATATATTTTTTTATAAATTTAGAAAAAAAGGGTTTGTCAATGACAAAATGATTGAGGTTGGCGTTGTCGATAATTATAATGTTCATGTGCTTGTGGTCTGCTACTGCTGCTGTGTGTGTGTGTGTAAATATTTACTTTGTTTTTGTGTTCTGTTGTTTAAACGGAAATCAAAAGCTATTGTTAATGATTAAACAGAAGAATGGCTCATGTTGTTGGTTTTTTTCATTATAAAACAAATACAAAAACAGGCACAGAAAAGAACATTAAATTTAAGTTATTAAAGAGAGAAAGAGAGGTATGATGTTCTGCTAACAATACTGTGACATTTTCTAAAAATAAAAAAACAAATTGTATGTCTTAGAGAAATTTAACATGCACAACATGTCACTTTCGATGTATATCATGAGGAGAAAAGAATAGGATTCGTTGTGGCATTTTTCTTTTCTAGTTTATAAAAGTGCTTTTAACAAGCAGTGGCAGAGGAAAAAATAGAAGTCCATTAAAACATATTTTTATAAAAATACGGTTAACTCTGGTCATTTGTCTTCTAAAGTTCTGTATATACGTGCATAGGATCTAAAGCCGATTCGATTTGATTTGCGAATATGAAATCTGCTCCTTAGGCCTGCTAGTTGCCCTAGTCTGTTCGAATAGCAAAAGAGTTCGAAGAATTGATTCTTGTGAAACTATCCCACAAAAATATTAATTGCTCTGGCAGTTTAAGTAAGAGTTTGCATATGATTGACATGGAAATAATCAGGATTTGGAAGGACACACCTATCCCCTATGCAAATCCACATTTGAATTATGGTTGTGTAGCACTTTTCACGTTGGCTGAATCTTTGTGAGGCCAGATATATTTCAAACGATTTGTAAATAGGCATAATAGACTTAAAATAATACGAGAACTGATCCCCCTCAATTACCCTTATATGGCATATTAACCAGAGCTTCCTAAATACTGTCAAATAAAACATTTAGTTTTTCTGGTCAGTGAAGTAGATATTTTGTCTACTACTCTGTGACTCTATTTTACACATAAAAAGGAAAATAAAAATAAAAAAAGAATTCCACACAGCCACTAGACAACAAAAAACATTGTCTACGAGTTCTGAAAAATTGATGCTTGTCACTGAATCATCAGGCATACAACTGAGAGTAGATTATGGTTACACATTGAGCCCAGTACTCCTTGGGAATTCATTGGTATAGCTGGATTCAACTTTTCCGAAATTGTTAGGAATTTGGTTTGATACCTTTTTTATATCAGATAAGCTTGCCAAATTCTGGCTTGGAGTGGCAAAGCATCCTCATCGAATTTTAATGTTTAGATGCTGGATTGGTGAAAGAGAACAAATTTATCTAGCCAGTACGGTGAGTTCCTAAATTCGAAACACATTGAGAAGTTTTAAGCTTTTTGACGCCCTTGTAGAACCATATCAAGTGAAAGTATGAAGTATCCTGGCTATATACTCGGGATTCTGTGGTACACGAATGGGTCGAGAACAGGTATTGAATCAGAAGCGGGAGTTTTTGGTTCACGAGTGAAATATTTTCAAGTATCTTACAAGCGGAAATCTATGCCTTTTCAAGATGGACTCAATTCCAACTTAACAGAAAATACAAAAGCCAGGGCATAACTAAACTGTTAGACACTCAAGTCGCCATCTGATCGCTCGGGTCGTAAGAGAGTATTCCGACAATAGTATGCGGCTATCTCGCGAAACAATTACTTGAGGTTACAAACGTGCCTTTTTACTGATTACTTATTCACAATGGGGATTACCTCAAGATAATAAGGCTGAATCAAAGCGACAACAATGTAGTGTACAATCTATGAGGCATTAACACATTCTAAAAAGCAACTTTTGACATTTTGTTCTTTTTGACACCTAACAGCGTTCAGAAGTTTGCCAGGACAATAGGCTTGGATGAGATATTATGCATAAACTCAACGTATTACAATAGATTATTTACTTAGCGTGCTGAATGTAGATTTTCGCTACCTTCAATAAATAAAGCCCTTATGAATCAGGTTTTATATCTTGAAATAGATTTGTATGACATTGTGAAGTCATAGAGTACTTCTAAAAACCTTGAATTAATTTTAGTAGTCACTATAGCCTAGTAGGTTGTGTACTGGCTTATTAGACGTTAGGTCACGGTTCAAACCCCAGGTCAGACATCCCATACACAACAACATATTTCTTCGGCGACTTCCTTTCAGTAGATTCCTGGCAAAAACAATGAGAGTTTTGAGTCGACTTTAATCTGTTGGTTCCGCCAATCATTTATAAAATCAATACACACAACATAATCCTGACTGAAGGGTTGTAATGATCAATTATTAATGTATGTATGTGTTGTAAACCATCGCAGGATCAACTTAATTATGCTTAATTATACTAAAAATTTTTAATCAGAATTATAGACCAAGTTTTCGAAAAAAATTGTGCTAAAATTTTCCACTTCACTGTAGCCATTTAGTTGTGCCAAGATTTTTTTATCTCGCTTTGTTTGCCTTTTACCTCAATACCCGGTACAACAATTAAAATAAAATACAAAATTTACGTTGTATTAACAACCACAATAATTCTTTATATTTTTTTGTTGTTGTTTTTATTATTTCTAATAATTGTTGTTGCAAATGTTTTAACTTAATTATCTAATTAAAATAAATTGCTTAAAAAATCATTATTTTTTCTTTACATTTTCTCAAATTAACAAAAGAATAAGAAAAAACACTGTGTTTTACACATCAAAACAGAAACAGAGAAATAAAAATTTAAATTTTCAATAATTTTTTATATGTTTTCTTTTGGCTTTAATTTTCCTTCGTTAAAAGCGATCATTAATCAATTTGTATTATAAGTGAAGCGGAATTTTTTTTATTTTTTTTAAAACATTGAATTACAAAACGAAATGAATTTCTTTCTAAATTTAAAAATAAAAGAAGAAAATTTTAAAAATTTTTAACTACGAAATATTTAAGAAATTTATTTTTAGATTCTTTACAGTGAAAAATTAAAAAAATGTGCAACAATTAATTTCTCTTTTTCCTTTTTTTCTTCTTCTTCGTTTTCTCCTCTTGCGCGTTTTTCTTGTAATTATTTTAAACAAATTTCAGCAAATTGTGCCAACAAATATTAGATGCCATATGATGATGACAACATATGTATGTACTCGTATGCATTTTCTTTTTGATTTTCATTTCAAATAAATGTTGTGGAATTTTTTTCCCCATTTTCTTTACATGCTTACCGCATGGGATTTTCATTTTTTTGTCTTGTGGTCATAAAATTAATTGTGTGACGTTAAGTATTTGCTAGTATTTCTTAGAGGTTAATGCCAACAAAACTTTTTTTGTCTTCATGCTTTCGCAGTTTCATAAATATTCTATGCACTCATGTTCACCTATCAATCATGATAAAATCAAGATGTTTCATTTATAAAACGGAAAATTCCCTTTCAGAAAACCTTTTTTTTTTTTTTTTTTTAAGGAAAAGTGTAAATTATTAGTTACTGGGTAACACTTTGGATATGCTTGAGTAAATATCATCAAAGGATTGTAGATTCATAGAGGAAAAGTGTTTAATTTAATAGAAAATAAATTGTTTTTTTGTAGGTTATGTTAGATTATGTTATGTTAAGTTATGTTAGGTTGCACTGGTTGTCCATAAGTTTATCTCACGGAAGTTCCACTTCCTTTACACATTCCTTGTGGTGTTGTGAAGAAACAATCAGTACTGCCAGTAGATCTTCTTCGACACATTTCAGAGGCAAATTGTACTACAAGTGTAACTACGGGTTACATTCGCCTTAAATACTAATTTTTATACAAATACATGCCTTTATCGTATTATAAAAATGATTTCCTGATCTTTTTTTCAGTTTTCAATACCAACTTAAGTGTTTGAGACTAGGATTCCATTAAAAAGAACATGCACGCAGAAAACTACTTCCTTAAGTAGTAGTAATTTCCATAGCCCATGTGCTTAGATACATATACGTCCATACATACGTCCAACCATACATACGTCCAACCGTACATAAATCCAACCATATATACGTCCAACCATACATACGTCCAACCATACATATGTCCAACCATACATACGTTTAACTATACATACGTCCGACTATACATACGTCTAACCATACATACGTCCAACCATACATACGTCCAACCGTACATAAATCCAACCATACATACGTCCAACCATACGAAATTACCACCATAAGGAGCCTGATTAAATTTCTGCCCAGAAGCAGAGAAGTGCTTTGACTCCTTCTCCCGCTAGGGCAGGCCACAGTATCATCGGCATGCCACTGAAATCTTAAGAATCTAGAATATAAATTGTCTTGGGAAAAACATGTTGCATGAAATCGCCATAGTCCAGAAGCTAATATGTTGGCTTGTATACGTAAAGCCATCATTCAAACCCCAGGCCTGACATCTCCAACAAAACGAAAATATTAACAAATATTACTTCGGCGACAGTCAGACAGTAAATACAAATTGCCAAGAAAAGTTTTCAAAAAATCTGTCGTTCGGAGTCAACTTTAAACTGTAGACCATATACAAAATATACAAAATTAACTCACATAACGTAAGTGGCGTTAGGTCGTAATCCCGCCTAAAGGGTTACATACATACATACCTAAATGGCCATTACAACCCATCAGTCAGGATTACGACCTAGTTTCTCACACCACTTATGTTGTGTGTGTTAATTTTTTATACATGAGTGGTGGGACCTACAGTTTAAAGTCGACTACGAACGACAGATTTTTGAGAAACTTTTCATGGCAATTTTATTTACTCTCAGAGTTTTTGCCAGAAATCTGCTGAGAGAAAGTCGCCGAAGAAATATTTTTTCATAATTCGTTTTGATGTCTGGCCTGGGGCTCGAACCCTGGCTTTACGTCTAATAAGCCAACACACTACCTACTAGACTACGGCGACTAAAGGGTTATAATGAATGACCAATTATGTACGTATGTATGTATGTCGTAAAACTATTTTCAAAATTTTCATTTATATTTTCCGTAGTTGCTTATGCATTCGCCTTTTTGGATTATTAATTATTAATCGATAAAAGACATTTTGGCTGGCAAATGTATGACAATAATTTTACGTCTTCTTCTCTGTGTTGTCTCTTCTCTTACCAATAAACGATAAGCCAAACAGAAATGTCAACATTAATGATTAATGCCATTAAACTGTCTGATGTTATTATTATTATTGCTCGTTTCGTTTATCTCGTTTCTTTATCTTCTGCCTACCAATAGACCGGTGTTATGGGGATATGAAGGTATATGGCGTGTGCTTTTTTTTACACCTTCACCATATTAGTTCAAGGACGAAGTGTGATGTCTTGATTAGAAAGTAAACTTGGAATTCATATGAAGAAATAAAAGAATTTCATTATTTATTCTGATAACATTACATGCACTTTGGACTAGAACTGGAAATTTAGAAAATATATTTCGATACGTATTTTGAAGTCGCCGTAGTCTAGTAGGTAGTATGTTGGTTTATTAGACGTGAGGACACTGTTCAAACGTAAAGCTAGGGTTCGAGCCCCAGGCCAGACATCAAGACAAAATACAAAAGTATTTCTTCGGCGGCTTTCTCTCAGCAGATTTCTGGCAAAAACTCTGCGAGTAAATAAAATTGCCATGAAAAGTTTCTCAAAAATCTGTCGTTCGGAGTCGACTATAAACTGTAGGTCTTACCACTGATGTATAAAATTAATACACACAACATAAGTGGGTGAGAAACTAGGTCGTAATCCTGGCTGAAGGGTTATACTGACCAATTATGTATGTATGTACACTGTTAAAACCCCAGGTCAGACATCAAAACGAAATATGAAAAAAATATTTCTTCGGCTACTTCCTCTCAGTAGATTTCTGGCAAAAACCAACTGGTGACCTGGGATACGAACCCGGGTTTTACATCTAATAAGCCAACATACTACCTACTAGACTACGGCGACTCCTTAAACACTCTATACTGTGTGGAAACGACGTTACATTGTGGGATGGTCAGTCTAATGTTCCCTTCTCTTAACTAACAGTCCCTTCTTATCTATTCCAATAGGGACTTCCGAACTTTGACAGTTAATAACGGTTGTGTAGCTACATCTGTCTAATTAGTTGTAACTTTTTCTGCCGGTTTTGCCAAATTAATATGGAGCGGTATAGCATTCAACAGCATATGCAAATAATAAAATTGTTTTTATCAAAATCGGTCTTCTGTTCTTGCAAACTATCTCGTGTTTCGACCGTTTAATGATCGCCCTCATCGCTATAAGTTCGACTCCAATGTTTTAGTAGACGACCGATTAACATTTGTACGCCGCCGACATTTGTATGCCGTGACAGTTGATTTCGGGAAGCTCACAAGTTTTGAGACTGTTATTTGGGAATATTTTATTTATAAGCTTGGCCAATCAGGGTTTCTTAACATCTTCTGGGAAATTTAATCAGTCACTGATATAAGCAATACTAGGCTACAAAATTTTCCATACATTTTTCGAATAAAAAATAAATCAAAATTCATGTCAATATTAATAATTGCCATTCAAATTGAATTGAACTGATTTGAATTCAAGTCAAATTGTTAATGATAGCTTTGCTACTCAAACAATTGATGCCTGCTATTATCAGCTATCATACACTGTTCCCTGCCTTAACATGCTAAAAGCAAGTATGCAAAGGAAATAGAAAAAAAACTTGTATGTATGTATACTTTTACTATGTATTTGAATTAATTTATTTACAAATACGAAAATCTATTTGTATTTTACATGCGTACAACGAGTTATAAGTGTATGTAATGGCAACTACCAACTATATATTGTAATTTGACTGTCAATTCATTACAAACTAATAGAAAACGTTAGAAAATTTTAATACAAAACCAATACAAACGCATATATTTTGTAGTCAAAATGCGTGTTTAACTGGTACAATATTGACAATAACAACAATAGTGAGTGAGCAGAGTATTGTCATTAGTAGTGTTCCATTATTATCGTAGAGTATTGTTATACTTATGGTTACCACAACAATAAAACATGAAAACTTTTATTGCATTTATTCGATTTATTTTTTATTATTTTTCCCAATAAATAGAAAGAGAGGTAGACGGAGAAAAGGAGGGACAGAGAGAGAGAGGTAGAAAATACATTCAATTTAGACAGAATAAAAGGAGGAATTTGTTATGCCCTACGCTGTATATGATATTCAAATGCTTGATAGCTTCCTTTGGAACTAGAAAATTTAGTGACATGACTTTTGTTTTGTTTATAAATTGTTCTCGACCAGAGAGATAAAAAGGTCAGACAACTCCAAGTAAACGAAAAATGAAAAAATATTTCTTCGGAGACGAAAAAATTTATCGTTCGGCGAAGACTTTAAACTATGGGTCCCCACCATTCATGTATAAAATCAACGCATACAACATAAGTTGTGTGTGTGAAGCTTATTCGCAATCCTAACTGGAGGGTTGTAATGACTAATTATGTACGTATGTGTGTCTATAAATAAAATACAAAAAGTATTTCTTCGGCGACTTTATCTCAGCTGATTTCTTGCAAAAAATCTGAGAGTAAATAAAACTGCAATGAAAAGTTTTTCAAAAATCTGTCCTTCGGAGTCGACTTTAAACTGTAGGTCCCGCCGCTTATGTATTTAATTAACACGCACAACATAAGTGATGTGAGAAGCTAGGTCGTAGTCCTGACTGAAGGGTTGTAATGACCAATTACGTATGTGTGTATGATAGAATAGATAGACCTCGGTAGCAAAACTGTTGATTATACGAATACTGGCATTAAATTTCCTTTGCAATGCCTGATGCAATTAACTGGCCATTAATCCATGAAAGTCTATGATCTATGGGAACTACCAAGACTATCGGGTCTTTCTATAAACGCTTCTTATCTTTAAATTTAAACGCAGAGAGTGATATCTCATCGAAAATTTTTTTCATTCATTAGCCATGGCTTCTATTGTAGCAGCGCATACGAAATATCCAATTTTCCATGACTATGGCATGTCAGACAGCATGCCCCACGCCAGACATCAAAACAAAATACAAAAAGTATTTCTTCGGCGACTTTCTGTCAACAGATTTCTGGCAAAAACTCTGAGAGTAAATAAAATTGCCATGAAAAGTTTCTCAAAAATCTGTCGTTCGGAGTCGACTTTAAACTGTAGGTCCCACCACTCACGTATAAAAAATTAACACACACAACATAAGTGGTGTGAGAAACTAGGGCGTAATCCTGACTGAAGGGTTGTAATGACCAATTATGTATGCCACGAGTTATGTTGACTTTGAGAACCGTTGTGATTTGTGGCTTGTTTGCCTCAGCTGCGACTTAAGAAAATCCCACAAGAAAATCTCAAAATCTCGGTAGCCAAATAGCTTTCGCAAAATATTGAATGTGGCATGAGCTTTGTGTCAGGTAGCGACGTCTTACTGAAACCACATGTCTTTGGAGGCCAAAGAAATTGATAATCATCGACCTATAGTGCTTTTCATTGACAGTGGTGGCCTGGATAACCTCCTACGCGAAGAAATATGAACTGATTCAGTCGCCAGCCTGAATTCAAATCCAATAATGTTTATACTTTACTGAGGCAGCAATGATCTCGGCCGTTCTATTGTAAAATATAAATATGATTTGTATACGATATTGAGCGAACCACGGAGAATTGTGATTAAACGTTGTCTAAAGCACATGATCTTGATGTGGCCAGTAACCGAAGCTCTTAAATATTTGTGATGATAATGGCGAATAAAGTGTTTGAAGTACAAAAATCTGCTTTAAAGGTCCAATACAATGAACAAAATATCTGAAAGGGTTAAACAAAACGTTAAATTTAATATATTGCACCTTACTCCATACCTATATAGCTGAAAATAAAAGCGTCGTTATTCATAGAATAAAAGTAAAAATCGAACAAAAATTCGTTATAAATTTGATGGAAAATTTTTTTATTTCCATTTTCCCTACTCTTTTGATACTGAATGTCTACCAAATGTCAAGTCATTATACTACAGAAAATATGTGTGTGTGTGTGTGTTTGCCTTTAACTTGCGCTTGAAGGCTTAAATAAATTATAATTGATTTTCTATCTTTAATTATTTTTTGTTATTTCCAAATAAGAAGTCAATCCACACGTGCTATAAGCAATAGAATAATAATAATTATAATAAAAAGTTAATTGTTCTGTGAAAATATTTTTAATTGTCGATAAATCTATCGATTTATCAATTATTCGTCTGATAAATGGCTTTGAGCAAAACAGGTGCAATCAAATTGAACTTTACAATACCTTAACATTACATCACTTATTACTTAGGCTATGATCAGTCGATCTAAAATCATAGCAAACATTATTGTTTTGAGTACGAGGGTCACTCATGTGGTAATCGATGATAAAATTATTGATACTGATTTAGGAAAATAATACGCCTTTGATTTAAAAAATAATTCAAATCCCGTAATGACCCTCTTCCTATTAATAGATCAGAAAAATCCCTTGTTTCCAGTGAAATTCCATTCTAATCCCTTTGAAGAATTTGCCGTTTAGTATTATATCTCGGACAGCCAAATAAAACTCTACTAGTTTATGGTAGCAAGTACACAGGCATATATAGCATGAAGAAGTTGAAAACAACAATATTTTATTCCTAAACCCTCTATACATACATACATACATATTTGGCCATTACAAACCTTCAGTAAGGATTACGGCCAAGCTTCTCACACCACTCATGTTGTGTGCCTTAATTTTATACGTGAGTGGCGGGACCTACAGTTTAACGTCGAATCCAAACGACAGATTTTTGAGAAACTTTTTCATGGCAGGTTTACTTACTCTCAGAATTTTTGCCACAAATCTGCTGAGAGGAAGTCGCCGAAGAAATATTTTTTTCATATTTTCGTTTTGATGTCTGACCTGGTATACGAACCCGGGCTTTACGTCTAATAAGCCAACACACTACCTACTAGACCACGGCGACTCCTTAAACCCTCTATACTCTGTGGAAATGCCATTCGACGTTACATTGTGGGACGGTCAACCTAATGTTTCCTTCTCTTAATTAACAGTCCCTTCTTATCTATTCCATTAGGGACTTCCGAATTTTGACGGTTAGTAACGGTTGTGTAGCTGTCAAACTAGTTGTAACTTATTCAGCCGGTTTTCCCAAATTAATAAGGACCAGTGTAGCATTCAACAGCACGTGCAAATAATAGAATTGTTTTTATCACTATCGGTGTTCTGTTCTTGCAAACTATCTCGTGTTTAGATTGTTTAGTTATCGCCCTCATCGCTATAAGTTCGACTCCAATGCTTTAGTAAATGACCGATCAACACTTGTACATCGACGAATCGCAAAATCTGCCGTGGCAGTTGATTTCGGGAAGCTCACAAAACCCTGACAACACAAGAACCTGACTTCTTCTTTGACCACAACTTAAGGAAGAGGTCACCTTAGCCTACTAGTGTGTTGGATTATTAGACGTGGGGCCACGATTCTGCTGCAAAACGAAATGAAAAAAAAAATATTTTTTTGGCAACAGCAGCAGGTTTCTAGCAAAAACTCTGGGAGTAAATAAAATTGCCATGAGAAGCTTCACAAAAATCCTTCGCTCGGAAACCCCAGATTTTATACAGAAGTGTCCAGCATAGCCGTTCTACCGAGAGGACTCTTTGCAATGTGGTGCATACATTCGAGTCCAATGGTTTCGTAAACGATCGATCAACATTCCTACATACTTACATACATAATTGGTCATTACAACCGTTTAGTCAGGATTACGACCTAGTTTCTCACACCACTTATGTTGTGTGTGTTAATTTTATACATGAGTGGCGGGACCTACAGTTTAAAGTCGACTACGAACGACAGATTTTTGAGAAACTTTTCATGGCAATTTTATTTACTCTCAGAGTTTTTGCCAGAAATCTGCTGAGAAGAAGTTGACGAAGAAATACATTTTGTATTTGATTTTGATGTCTGGCCTGGGGCTCGAACCCTGGCTTTTCGTCTAATAAGCCAACACACTACTTACTAGACCACGGCGACTTCATTCGTATGTTGAAGTAAAATCTGCCGGGTCAGTTGATTTTGAGTAGCTTATTAGAACTTAACGAATTTTGGTACGCGCAAAATTCTACTGACCAATGAAATTTAGCCTGCTTTCAATTCATACAGAAAAATCCACTGTTTGGTATGACTGGCAGTCTCATAGGCCCGTATTCTTTTGAGAAGGAAATTGGCCAGGCCAATGATAAGGACTATAAGTGGAAGGCTACTAACATATTTCCTTTTTGGCTTCAACAGGCCGGCACTATCTTTGACACAGTTAATACCATATTGAACAGTCTGCAGAAGCGATCCGATGGTATGGCTATATCACGTGGAGATGGTGTGAACATACCACAGAGATTGTTGTCAATTAAAAAATTGGTTCCAAATTGGCTCACAACAGTTGAATTGATTGTGACAACCATCACGAATTTTCGTAGATCATCAAACTATTAGAGAGTGGTTCCTTGATTTTCAATAACCGAACGCTCCCATTACTCTACATATCATGCCTTTATTGCGTAAAAGTGAAACACATGAAACTCTTTTTCTTTTTTTTTTTGATTATACAAATTAATTAATTACACAGAGAAATAAATATAAAAATAGTTTTTCAAATTCTATTGACTTTATTTAACCACACTTTAATGAAAATTGTTTAGTCATGTCAATCAAAATAAATGTTTTTTTTTTTATTTATTTACCATAAATTACTACAATACCGTAAAATATGGATGGCATGTGCTAATAATAAATTATAGGCTGTGCTATAATTTATATTAAAAAAATAATAATAAAAGAGAACAGGGAAAAGAGAGCATTTTCCTCTCTCTTTAATGCGTTTTACGGAAAAGAGAACAACAGGATTTTGTATAAATATGAGCGATATAAACTTAAGGGAGCCATTAAAGTACGGGAATTTGATGTGAACAGTTAAAGCGGAAGTAAAATAAAAGCGGAAATTAAAATAGGAACTTAATGTGAAGTGTTATAGAAAAAGAAAAAAAAATTGAGAATTTTTTAATTGAAAAGGAAATTCAAAGATTTTATAATTAAAAACAAAAGGAAATTACAAGAAAGTTTTTAAAGTGTTTGATTAAACCAGTAAAGTGTTTGGATTAAATACAGATTAGGGTACAACGCCCTTTTTTTGTTTGAAAGAAAAAGGGGCAGACAAGCAAGAAAATTGTTTAAAAATAAAAGAAAAGGATTTGAAAAAAGGCAAAGTGCATATATAGAAAGACAGTAAAACAAGAAGAAAACCAACCACTCATTTAACATTTACAAGGACTTGACACAGATTTCATTTAAAGTGCAACTACAGACACTAAAAAGAAGGAAAAGTCCACGAAAAGAAAAACTTATAAATATTTATACAGAATTTTTTAGCAAAAGTTAAACATATTTTTTTAATTAAAAAAGACTGCTGAAACGAATTTATTAACAATTTTTTTTACAACTAATCAAACACACCAGAAAGTGTTTTAAAAAACAGGCGTATTTTGAATACTTTACTTTAGTTTTTTACTTGGTACACGCCGAGTTTTAAACAAAAAATTCTTTTCATAAGAAAAGTCTCTACGAAAATCCCAACAACGGAGCCTTTAATTCTATACAAGTTTCTAAAGGATAAGAATAATCCCAATTTACATGCTGAAATTTTAGAAAATAAAAAGAAGACCACGCCCCATCGGTAGCAGACAAGGGAAATACGAAATTTTTTCAACAAATTTCGTCTCGTATCGTATCGCCCCTAAATAGAAAACAAAGCCACTAATTTAGAGAATCGTCGTTGCATTTTCTCCGACCGGCATTATCTCCAGTAAATGCTAAATAAAAAGCAGCCCTTATCAATGGAGTACTTAATAAATATTTTAAAATTTAATATAAAATATTTAAAAAACCAATAATATTATTAATTAAAACAACAACAACAACAAAAATAAAAAAACTTTTAATTAAAAAGAAAATAAAATAAAATCTTACAATAAAAAGTAGAGAATAATAATCCAAAGAAAAGAGTAGCATTTAAAACGTAAATAATTTACAAATGAAAACCAATTTTAATTAAAAAAAAAAGAAAAACCCCAACAAATCCTCTTAAAACTTAAGCCATAAAACCAAAGGAATCACGTTAAAATCCTTTGTATTGCTAATAAAACAACCAACACAACAAAAACACTCACAGAGAGACCAATTCTTCGGAAAAAAAGTCAAAACAACCACCACCGCCAGTACCAGCCACCATATTACTCCCTCTTAAGCTATAAAAACCAGCTTCGGCTTCGTCTACAACATAACAAAACAAAGCCACACGTTTTACACGTGCTTATTAACCACCTACAACCCCTAAATAAGGCAACAAGGAAAAAAATCTCTCTTTTGCTCATTTTTATTTCCCGGAAAAATCCTTAAAAAAAACAAACAAAAAACAAACAAGAAGGAAATCCCTAAGAAAAAAACGCTCTTTGTTGTGTGCATATTTCGAATTTCATTTTGTTTTTGGAATACATTTTTTCAATTGCATTTGATTTTTGAATATTGAAATGGAAAAATCTGAACAATTTTCAGATTATCTTTTTGCCAAAATGGGTCCACCACATGCTACAACTGTTAATGGCTCGGAGCTGCCACCAAAAACTACCGAACGCTGTGCAGCACCCCGTGAGCTAAAGGGCTATCGCAAGTGGCTAAGTGAGAATCTTATGCTGCTCGTCACTCTATCCGGTGTCATGTTGGGTGTTACTTTGGGTGAGTTTGCCATTTATTTTTTGATTTCTTTTTTTGTTATTTCTATTTCTCTATTTTCCTTTTCACTGTTCTTTCTGTTCCTATTTGTTTATTTTATTGATTTTCTTTGATTTGTTTTGTTTTGTTTTGCTTTGTATTGTTTTGCTTGATGGAATTAATGAATCATAGAGGTGTTGTACCTTTTAAGCCTTTTTGTTATTGATTTCCATGTGAATATGTATACAAATTCAAAATGGTTTAAAAATAGATTCGGCACAAAAAAAAAAAATTCAATAAAACAAAGGAAGAATGAGGAAGGCAAGTTCGACTGCATAATACTCTACACAATTCAGAATTTGTTATTTTTTTTATCAAATAATTAAAGAAATTGGAGATAATGAAACTCCATGCATTTCTTCTTCTTAAATTGTGGTAAAACATTTTATTTCTGGTTAAGGTAACATAACGGAAACTAAGGTTAAAATATTTCGGAATATCACTGGATACCAAAGTGATGTAGAAAACTGCCTTTCAACAGTTTATTCTATGACGGTCATATTGTTTTGGTAGGCTCTGTTGGATTTAAGTCCATTGCACATGATGAAGTCGCCGTAGTGTAGTAGGTAGTGAAGCCACGGTTCAAACCCCAGGTCAGGCATCTTCAGCAGAACGAAATACGATAAGAAAATATTTCCTCGGATACTTCCTCTCAGCAGATTTCTGACAAAAACTCTGAGAATAACAAAATGTTTCCATGAAAAAGTTTCTCAAAAGATCTGTCGTTCGGAATCGACTTTAAACTGTAGGTCCCGCCACTCAAGTATAAAATTAACAAACAGTCTAGTAGGTAGTGTGTTGGCTTATTAGACGTAAAGCCAGGGTTCGAGCCCCAGGCCAGACATCAAGACAAAATACAAAAAGAATTTCTTCGGCGACTTCCTCTCAGCAGATTTATGGCAAAAGCTCTGAGAGCAAATACAATTGCCATGAAAACTTTCCCAAAAATCTGTCGTTCGGAGTCGACTTTAAACTGTAGGTCCCAAGCAAGTACACATCTTCTAACCTAACCTAACACAGCATAGGTGGTGTGAGAAGCCAGGTCGTAATCCTGACTAAAGGGTTGTAATAATCCGTTATGTATGTAAGACAAAAATATGTTTATCCTGGTTTTTGAAATTAGGAACAAAAAAGCTTCAATTACTTCTTCAAATGATCCAAAACACTCTTGATCTCCTACATCAGCAATGAAATCGTAAGCATCGTAGACATCGCCATCTAGTAGGACTTAGAGACAATTTGGCAACGACAGATCATATACCTCAGTTACATGAAAAATACTAATTTTTTGTTTTAATTAAAATCAGTTATCTATTTATCGAAATAATAGTCGATAATAATGTAGATAACGATTTTTTGCCTGTTAATCGGTATTGATTTTTTATTTACATTTTGATTTCATCAGACTTCTCCTTTGGAGATAACAAAGCCATGGGTTTTTTTTTGAAATAAAATACATAATCAATGTATCATTAATAAAACGTGTCACCTTAAACGTTATTTAAAAGAGAGATAATGTGTTTGCAATTGTGCACAGCGGCACACTTAGCAACACAAAATATGGTAATCATTACAAGCAAAAATAAAAATTTGGTTAATATTGTGGTTATAGGTTTTAAAATTCATCGTAGTTTAGTAGGTAGTATGATGGTTTATATTATAAACTCTTTCTCTCACCAATACAACTACAGTTTTAGCTTTGGACATCACTGGTTTATAAGCAGACGTCGACACCAATGTCCCCCAGGAGAAGAACATCTTCGGCTTTTTACACACATAGGGCATGAACATCAACAATGTTCGTTAAAAAGAGCGTAAAAATGCATTCAGTTGCTTGTCAGTTTCTAAAGAAGAAGGTTCATGTCGCTTTCTTTCAGTCTTCAATTATACACCCAAAGAAATATTACAGTAGGATTCACGAATACAAATGAGAAATGATTTCGATTTTTGGAAGAATACTTGCCAAGTTAAATACGGTGTCTTTAGGGATTTAGCGCAGTACAGTTTTTCTATATTTTCCATTCACATATACATATTATTGGATTAAGAAGAAGACTTGAAAATATTACTAACAATTATCTTCTGGGTTAACACATGCCTTTCATAAACACACTCACATTTTTATCATGTTCTCTTTGTGCCGACGTCTGTTTGAAGTAAGAAGTTAAAATTCCAGGACAAACATCTCCAATACAACACAATTGGAAAATATCTTCGGCGACTTACTCTCAGCCAGCGATGCCAACTTAGCACTTTTTACGCTATTTTTAGCTCTTTTTGAATGCACGCTGCGCGTTTTGTTTTCCATTTAGCCCTTTTTTAAAAAAAGAGCTGGAATGGCCCTTTTTGGTTTAGTTTTTAGCACTTTTAGCACTTTTTGCAAAAAAAGGACACATTCTTCTTTCGTAAAGGAAAAATCTCTTGAAACATCATTATTAAAAGACATATAACGACGAGAAAAATTTTATATATATATTACGTTTTTGGCATCAGTTTTAGCTAATGTACAAAAAGTTAATCTGGCCTTCGAGGCCCAGTTTGCTGACCACACAAAACTTTTTAGTGATTTGTATCGTTTATTGCAGAGCTTGACTAATAGAATAATTATTCCAACAGACGATTTTGATTACATGAATGGCGAAATAGACCCAAAAGTAGACGAAAATTGTTACCTTGGTTACAGCTTTGAGGAAGCTTGTGCAGAGTCTAAGATATCAAGAAAAACTTGATAAAAGTTACGAAGAAATTAATTTATGAAATAAGGGCAAAATTACTATCCAGCTTTCAAATTTTGGAAAAAATTTCTGCATTTAGTGTAACAAATATTTTCTCTAGTAATATAGAAGATACAAAAGATGTTATTAAAGAGTTTATAAACAACTATAAAGAAATTGAGGAACTTAAAAATTGTATACAAAATTTCAAACTATATAAGGGGAAAAATCTGGATAGAACTGATAGTTTTTGGATCGAAGTAAACCAATTTAAAAACTCAACAAACGAAAATCTATTTGAAAAACTTTCATCTTTTGTGTTAAGACTTCTGACACTGCCCTACTCAAATGCAGAAGTAGAACGCACATTTAGCGTTATGATTTTTTTTAAAAATAAAATAAGGAACAGAATGTCGTTAAATACATCTAATTGCTTAATTCATATAAAGTATGGTTTAAAACGAAAAAAATGCTGCTGTTTGGACTATCAAATACCAGAAAATGTTTGTCTAAAAATTAATTGTAATGAAACCTATAAAAAGTCAAAATACTTTATCAAAACTGTTTTGTGGATCGATGAGGAAGAAGACAATACAATTTTGTACGAAAACGATGAATCAAATGTTTGCTTTTAATGATATTTTTTATATTTATGAACACTATTTAATATACTATTATAATAGAATTAATTTAAATCCAAAGGACAAATAAAATTAATTTAAAAAACGTTACATTTTAATTTAGCCCTTTTTAGCTCTTTTTACTTGTTGCCCTGGCGCTTTTTGAATCTACAAAGTTGGCATCGCTGCTCTCAGCAGATGTCTGACAAATAAAATAAATTTGCCATGAAAAGTTTCTCAAAAAATCTGTCGTTAAGAGTCGACTTTAAAGGTGACATAAAATAAGTGAAAAGCTAGGTTGTAATCCTGACTGAAGGGTTGTAATGACCAATGTATGTGTGGTTATAAGTAAGCATATACAAATTCTCACTTAAGAATTTTAATTTATCATGTGGTGTATAACTTTTACATTCTCAGAAAATTTTCATTTCTTTTCATTGTTTCATCTGTCATCTTCTTATTACTTATTTTTGGTCTGTTTCAGTATTATTAATTAATGGTTTTCAGCTAGGAAGGGAATAACATACTTTAGGAGATTCTAGATTTGACAAGGAACAGGATGCCGTGTAAAAAAATACTGTGACGAGCCGATTATTTCTTTTCAAGAGATTGCACCGCTTGACTTTGTTATGAACTTCATTGTTGATGTTGTGCTTTCTTGAAGTTAGTGGGCTTTTAAATGGATTATTTAGAAGATTATGAAGCCTCGTAACTTTTTTGAATTCCAAATTCTTCTTCTCTACGCACTTGGAATGTTTTTTGCATTGGAAAATACTTTAACCATTGCTCTACGCAATACTTGCCTACAACTATGTATTTCTATTCTATTCCTCATGCTAACTCATCTCCTATTGAGAAGAAATGATTTAAAAAAAATCCAGGAAACAGTTGTAATTGTTTTTTAAAGGTCAAGTTATTCTTGACTTTGATGTCACCACACAATTTTGCTTTATTTCGTCGTCAATCAATTAAAACTTCAAATAGTTTTCTGCTGATGACGTTTTCAAAAGGTTTTTTTCCAATTTCCCAAAATAATAATAACGGTACATATATCACTAACAATTTTGTTTTCCTGTCGTAATTTGTTTATGACAATAAACTAAAAAAACACACGCACGCAATCATGCAATAAAATCAAGTTACCCGTTGTATATGGAAAACTAATGAAATGTTAAGAAATATTTGTTTGTAATTTAAATACCTACAAACATTACGTACATACATACGTATGGTATTTATAACTGTCTATTAATTTAAATGATTAACATAAAAATTATATTGTAATATATTGCATGATTATTTACGATTTTCATGTCAATCACATATTATTGGCCGTAAATTGGAAAAGTGTGTAAGTAGTTATGACGTCGTTTCAAGGAATATAATTGTAACAAAAAGTTCAAAGAACTTTGGAATGGAAAATTTGAAAAAAAAAAACAATTAAACAATAAATATTAACGTGTCATTAATAGACATTATACAGCTTATCATTGGCCTAGATTAAGTACAAACAAGGTTAAGCGAATTGCGATTGACAAGGAAATGGAATTCTAATTGTATAACGTCAAGAGCCTTTAGATCTACCTTGTATGATAATAAATAATATTTAATAGACCAGAAATATTTTATTTGGAATTTAGTATAAAAGCTTCCACATAAATTAGTATGTGAAAAACTCATCCATCTCACAATAGGTATGCTAGGGATGAAGGTAAATCGATTATTAAAACAGGGAAATGCAGTGGCCCATCGCCTTTACGTTTGGAACGTAATATTCATCGTCATAGCTATAATAGCGTTCAAGTCTCCATGACACTAGGGGTATAAATCAAGTTAAATTTGATCGACGGCATGGGTTATGTTGTCTTAAAAGAAAATTTTCGTTTTTGATTTATTCGCGTACCCCTGAGACTTAAGAATATCCCACAAGTAAAAGAGTAATGGTGCTAAATCGAACGATCTTGGAGGTCAGTTCAATTACCTCCATTTGAGATGAGGATTGTCTTGTAGGATCGCTCGTGTAGGCATGTGACAATGTGACATGAGTTGTGTGACATGCAGCGCTGTCTTGTTGAAACCATGTGTCTTTGATGTCTAGATTCCTTAATTCAGGTCAAAAGAAGTGAATAATCATCAGCCTATAGTACTCGCCGTTGACAGCAATGGTCAGGCCAATATCATCCTCAAAGGAATATGGAGGGATGGTCTATCATCCTACTACATACATACATACATAATTGGTCATTACAACCGTTCAGTCAGGATTACGACCTAGTTTCTCACACCACTTATGTTGTGTGTGTTAATTTTTATACATGAGTGGTGGGACCTACAGTTTAAAGTCGACTCCGAACGACAGATTTTTGAGAAACTTTTTCATGGCAATTTTTATTTACTCTCAGAGTTTTTGCCAGAAATCTGCTGAGAGGAAATCGCCGAAAAAATACTTTTTGTATTTTGTCTGATATCTGGCCTGGGGCTCGAACCCTGGCTTTACGTCTAATAAGCCAATACACTACCCACTAGACGATGGCTACTTCATCATCCTACTGCAAGCTGCTTATCATCTCCTAACGTGTGTTCCTAGGCCGGTGGAAAAAATATTGGAGACCTTTTTTGTTCTTTTGATAGATACACTTCACATATTAAAGAAGATAATTCATGTCAATAATCAGACTTAAATAATTTGTCTTTCTGGACATCAATAGCAACATATTCCTGCTTAGTAAACATCGGTAAACACCACCAGAACCAAAACCAAATTGTTTTTGGATGGATTAGAATACAAGCGAAGGTAAGACCTTCTCAAGTCTTCATATTCTTTACCATACTATCTCTGTGTCCAGTTACATGCTGCGGTTGGAACTGTGTATCTTGCCATGCAAGCAATAGAGGTTGACATATTAATTTACAAAATGGCGGAGATTAAAGCACTGCAGGATCATAACATTAAAGCATGTTTTTACTTGGGTTATTGGAACGTCAGTTGATTACAAATTAAGACTATTTGAATATCAGCATTGCTTTAAGGGAAACAGATGGTGAATCTGAACCTTAGGCATCTTGAAAGCTTGATAACTAATTGGATTGATTAATTGAACGGTCTGTCGTGATTGTCTGTAAACCATTAGGTAGTAAAAATATCCAAATTACCCATGTATTAACTCTTACGGAATTTCAAATATTGTGCAGCCTAAGCATGACAGTAGGATGTTTAACTCCTTACCTGACGGGGTTATGCTGTTTGGAATTGTTACTGAACACTATAAGATTTAATGTAACACAGAGTACACAGTTATTTTGGAAGATTTGGAACAACAGGTCTATAGGATGGTGCCTGATAAGCTGTTTATTTAACTGATTATTTTGCGGTAGTCGCAAATGGTGCTGACGTTACTTACGAGTAGAATTTTGTAGGCTTTCATAGGAGTGCAGGTCCACCCTTTGAAAGCTGGCTACCAAGATCCGTTCCGTTCTTAGTAATTCAGATACGTTCTTCAAAAACTGGTTACCACTTTAGCATTGAAAATTAAGAAATTATTTGAATTTCTTAATATTTTTGACGTCCTCTTCCTAGTAAACTTGTCTTTATCTAGTTTAATTAAAATTAAATGATTAGAGGTCTGTTTAATGTTATTATTTATCAAACTAAGAGCTGATCCTTTGTATTTTGAACTGTTTTGTACCCGAAAAGAAAACCAATATTTATTATCAGATTTAACTTCTTCAGAGCGACGAAGAACGTTTCTTAACTATTAAATGAATATTTTCATTTGTATTTTAAGTCATTATTACGCTATTAGAGTCACCGAAAAGAGTGATTAAAATTTCATTTAATTTTCCATTTCCTGTGAAGAGTGCCAGCAACATTAAAAAACAGAATTAGATTAAAGCGTAATCAATAATACAATATTCAAACGCATGATTTATTGACACTTAAAGCAAAACCGATAAAAAAATGACAGCCATTATGACTAGTGATGTGTAAGTGCGATAATAGTTGAGAGATTAGCGTCAATTCAGACCACACCTACACCATTAATACATTTACTAAATGACACTCAAGTGCATCAGTGTGCATATAAAGGGGAGAGGGAAACGTACAGCTAACGAAACTAAAAACTAAGAGAACAGACAGAAGAAATGTTGGGGTAAAAGGGGTTGGGTATATAGCACTTAATTTTCAAGTTCAATGTAAACAACAACATATGGCACGAGTGCCAATAACAACATGGCAACCAAACTATCATGTTTAAGACATCCAACTAAATTGCTTTTTCGCCTTTTCAAAGGAAGCAGCAAAGCAGCAAAGTTCCTTAAATGAAAGAGTGAGTCACAGTGTCTTAGCGAAGGGGTTGATTGCTTGGTTGGGATACTAGCAATAAAAATAGGTCATGTTGAATAAAAATAGATAGAGAAACGTTTTAAATACACATGCATACACATCCTTAAATACAGTTACATACATAGATGTATAACCATATGTATGTAACATGCAGCAGCGTATGTTGCATCCGTTTTGCTCTTCCTTATTGATGCTTCTTGTTCTTACTCTATTTGCATCACAAGTGCCAACTCATGTTTACCAAGTACTTAATAACAATGTAGAAGGAGGAGGATGGCATACAAACATGTGTTTAAAGCCAGCATTATAAAGGAATGAATTGTTAGAATACAAATTATTTTATTTTCGTTTTGCCAAGCGAGTACTTTTTATTAACACTAGATTTAGTAAATCAAACCAATAAATTAAAAGAAATTATTTCTTATGATTTCACTCTTTTGAATATCTGTTATCTTTTAATGTTTACTTTATTTTTTTATTAATTAACAGGTTTCTCACTTCGCCCACTGCGCCTGCATGAAGACTCTATCATGTTGATTGCCTATCCGGGTGAATTGTTTATGCGCGTCTTAAAATTAATGATTCTGCCGCTGGTCATATCAAGTCTTATAGCCGGCTCTGCCAGTTTAAATGCTCGCATGAATGGTAAAATTGCCTTGCGAACGTTGGTATATTTTGCCAGCACCTCATTGTTGAATGCTGCCTTGGGCATAGCATTGGTCATGTTAATACATCCCGGTGACCCGGATTTACACAATACAACTGATCGTTCCACGGATAAAAGGGCTGTGAATTTATTGGATAGTTTATTGGATTTGGGAAGGTAAGTAGCGATAACTACCGTTAGTATTGTAGTAGGCAGAGTGTTGGTCAGGTCAGACATCTCCAGGAAAACGAAATATGAAGGAAAACATTTTTTCGGCTTTTACCCCTCAGACAAAAACAAAGTGCCATGAAATAGATTCTCAAAAATCTGTCTTTCGAAGTCGACTTTAAACTGTAGGTCCCGTCGCCAATCATAAATAAAATAAGCATGCACAACATTAGTGGTGTAAGAAGCTAGGTTGTTGCCCTGGCTAAAGACATGTAATGTACGTAAGTAACGGTAGTTAAATTATAGCATTTTATTTAAGCCATAAATAATACAGGGCAACACTATTGCTTTTAATCAGAGTTTAGTTCAGTAAAGACACAAACCAATTATTATTCCCAGACAGAAACCATCATGGAATGACGGTAATTTTTTCCTGAATTTGAATTGTGATTTTTTTCGTTTTATTTCAAATCCGACTTAGTGATATGACGCCTAAAGTCTCAATAAGGTGCTGCAGTTTACTTCGGCTTCAATTTGTTTTCACGACATGTTTCCTTGTTCATTATATTTTATATTCTGGGGATGTCGTTTGACTGCCTTCTAAGGTATGAGCAATCTAACATCAGTTAAGCCTCTTAAGCCTCACGAACGATTAGGATTTGTTTGCAGGTTCACTTTTGGTTCTAAACATTTTTGTTTTTCAAATAAATTTGTAATAAATCTTCAATTTAATCCCAAAATTTACTCTTAATTTCAAAATTTCATTCTACTTGCAGAAATGTCTTCCCGGATAACTTATTCCAAGCCTCATTTCAACAAGCGCACACTGTATATCTGCCTAAACCCTCAATAACCAATACATTTAATGAAACTGTCAATGATACCGCTCTGGCTGGTTTGAATATCAATGCAAGTGTTGCAGATATGAATGGCGGTGGTGGTGGTGCTATTGATGATAACAACATCGATGATCTGGATAATGGTGGTGCAGATGAACCACAATTGATACGTGTGATACAGTATCGCAGCGGCACCAATACACTGGGCATTGTATTCTTTTGTTTAGTTTTTGGCACATTCCTTGGCACTATTGGCCAAAAGGGACAAGTAGTGATTGATTTTTTTGCAGCCATCTTTGAAGTTGTCATGAAAATGGTCACCTGCGTGATGTGGCTGACACCGATCGGCATCAGTTCGGTAATAGCGGGCAAAATATTAAGTGTTAACGATCTACACTTGGTAATGGCACAACTGATGTGGTTTATATTGACGGTGGCCGTTGGTGTTGTCCTATACCAGTTGGTTATCATGCAGTCCATCTACTATGTATTCGTGCGTCGCAATCCATTCAAATTCTATGCTGGACTAATACAAGCCATGCTTACCGCATTTGCGACAGCTTCAACGTAAGCCATATCTCTCTATATATATATACTCTTATTATTTTCTATCTTTATCTATAAAAACCGAAGAAAAAATTTGAAAATTTGAAAAAGGTGGCAATGCTGATTCTTAGCTATAGCATTGCCTCCTGCAATTCCTTATAAAAAAAAATAAGAAAAAAAATATTTTTTTAAACAAAAAGAAACACAAATCATTTGCTACAAATATTTCTTTCCTTCTTTTTTTGTTTTTGTTTTTTTTTTATTTGTATGTACATATGTATTGCAACATTTTGATTTTCATAACGAAAATTTTTTCCATCCAAAAACTAAAAAAAAAAAATACTTTTCGTATAATCCACAATCAACACCCCAACTATAATTGAATGGAAATTATTTTATAATTTTCTCAACCTAAAAATACTAATAAAATCACACACAAACATATACACATACTCTAACAAATGCCAAATATTGTAAAAAATACACAAAAAAAATTTTAACTTTAAAAAAAAAACTAATGACTTGACTGTGATTCACAAAAAAAAAATTAAAAAAAACACATAAAAATGACTGATTGACATCTTAATATAAACAACAACAACAACATCGATTACGATGACAACTACAACAACAACAACAACAACAATCTGTGATACTTCAATATCGGGTGATAATAAAATTTAAAAAAAAAACACAAAAAAAATAAAACGTAACGAAACGAAACGAAACGATAACTTCAACAACCCATATTGATTTGCTCATCTATATTTGAATCTGTGTATGTATGTGTATGTGTGCACTACTTGCTACGTATATACATATAGTGCTGCTGCACTTCCTGTAACATTCCGTTGCATGAACGATAAGTTACGTGTGGATCAACGTATAACACGTTTCGTTTTACCCATTGGCTGCAACGTCAATATGGATGGCACTGCTCTGTTTATCGCAATTGCTTCAATATTTATTGCTCAAATGAGTGGCATGACTTTGGGTTTCGGTGAACTTGTCACGGTGCTATTGACATCAACAGCAGCCTCAATGAGTTCGGCTAGTGTTCCCAGTGCTGCATTGGTTTTACTACTGGTGGTGTTAACAGCAATCGATGCTCCCGTCCAGGATGTTACGCTACTCTTTGCTGTCGATTGGTTTGTGTAAGTATTTTATATTGTAGACGTTTTTATTTATGATTTGTTTTTGTAAGAAAATATTTGTTTAGTATTGCATTATGAAAGCCAAAAGGGATAGGAAAAGGATTTTAAAGATTTGAATGTAATTTGGACTTTGTAAATGTATTTGTACTATAAGATAAGCCCTGATTTTTCTAATTATAAAAAAATACTAAACACCATAAATGTAATGACTAAGGCTTAATTTTGTGAACCATACAATTATTATCATAAAAAATTGCTTCAATTTTATAACGCTCCGCTTTGCAAAGCAAATAAAAATTAACTTTCAATATGTGTTGTAACATAGAGTTACTTGACTTCTTCGAGACCGTAATATCAACATCAATGAAGATTATAGTCAGGTCGGGCACCTGTCGAAATGATAGGAGTCAATAAGTAAAGTCGAAATCTTTTTTAGAGGGTGGCAACCCTATTATTCTAGCATTTGTTTAAAAAGATCTGTCACTTATTTAAAAAGACTTGATGAACTAATCTGTCATGCAGCAATACTTATTAAAATTACGGAGAGAAAAATGGGCTACAATTAACACAAATTGAGAACGAAAATTTTATATCACGGCCCTTAATAATTGTGTTTAAGCATTATATACATAAAGGGTCCGCCAAATAACTTTTTTTTTTTGAAAATGCTTTAAAAAAAGTACTGAATATTTTCTCAAATTTCTTTTTTTATTTGAAAGTACAATCCTTCCGGTTAATAATGGAAAATAATTTCATTCAGTAGCCTACACCAGAAGATGCCGATTTTGGCAAAAAAAATCATCTTTTCAGATGAAGCTCATTTTGTTCTTGGCGGGTATGTAAACAAGCAAAATTGTCGCATTTGGGGCACAGAAAACCCGCACGCATATATTGAAAAGCCGACACACCCAAAACGAGTCAATGTTTGGTGCGGATTTTGGTCCAGAGGCATAAAATTTTTTAAAATGAGCAAGGAGTGGCCGCTACAGTCAATGGCGATCATTATCGGGCCATGTTGAACAAATTTTTGTTCACAAAAGTTGAAGAGGAGGATATTGGCAACATTTGGTTTCAACAGGACGGCGCTACGTGCCGAAGCTACACTCGATGTCTTGCTCCCTGTTTTTGAAGATCGCATTATCAGCCACAGACCTGATGTCGTTTGGCCACCTCGGAGCTGCGATTTGACACCGTTGGACTATTATTTGTGGGGTGCCGTCAAAGATAAGTATTACACCGACAAGCCAGAGACAATTGACGCTTTAAAGGACAATATTCGTGAAGCCATTGGTGAAATACAGCTGCACACAATCGATAATGTGCTTAAAAATTGGACGGATCGTGTAGGCTACTGCATGGCCAGCCGAGGCAGCCATTTGAATGAAGTTATTTTCCATTATTAACCAGAAGGATTGTACTTTCAAATAAAAAAAGAAATTTGAGAAAATATTCAGTAGTTTTTTTTAAAGCATTTTCAAAAAAAAAGTTATTTGGCGGACCCTTTGTATAGGTATTCGTCGACCTTGTAAGTTTGTAGTTGAGACTTTTAATGTTCACTAAAGTATTGCTTAGTTTGAAGATCTTTAATTAGAAATCTTTAATATTATCTGACTTTGTAAAAAATATTTGAGCATCCGTTGATTTAACTCCGCAATTAAGGTTAGACATTCGATGATAATGTTAATTTAGGTTATTGAACATACAAAATACTGTGAATTATATACCATATATTTTTTTCGAAGCTTTTTTAGGAAATAAAAGGCTCCCAATTACTATTTCATTGCTTTGTTTAAGATTCATCAATCAAGTTTTCACAAGTTCTAGAATGATAGGAATGCTATCTCTTTTCACTTTGGAAAATAATTAGGGTTGTTGTATTGCACTTATTGCGGAGCTTAGCTCATTACACCGAATGTAGTGCTGCTTATGATGTTCGTTTTTCCACTCTATGAATTCAGAGGAAGTTTTGTTACATTATTTAAAGGGAAAATGAATTAATCGAGGTGAAGGACAGACAATTTTTTTTAAAGAAAAACTGCTTAAAAATATATTTTGATACCTACAGAAATACATAATTGGTTAATACAACCCTTCAGTCAGGATTGCGTCCTAGCTTCCCACAACACTTATGTTTTCTGTGCTAATTTTATACGTGAGTGGCGGTAACTACAGTTTAAAGTCGACTCTGAACGACAGATTTTTGAGAATCTTTTCATGGCAGTTTTATTTCCTCTCAGCGTTTTTGCCAGAAGACTGCTGAGAGGTTACCGAACAAATATTTTTTCATATTTCTTATTGCTGGCGATGCCTGACCTGGCATCTGGATTCGGTTTTGGTATTAATTCAATATTTCAGCCATGAAGGTCCTGTAGCTCGTATTACTTAATTTCCAGTACGCATCCTCCTTTTTATAGACAAGTAATCCCTCGATTTACGTCGAAGTTGGTTCCAAAAAAAAGGCGACGTAAATCGAAACGACGTAAATCGAATTTCATATTGCTCATACTACAAAGTAGTATGTTTTTAACAAGGAACTTAAGAAAGTTACAGTAATCCCTCGATTTACGTCGCAGTTGGTTCCAAAAAATGGTGACGTAAATCGAAGGACGACGCAAATTGAAGTTAGAGGGAACAAAATATTTGTCGACGTAAACCGAAACAACGTTGATCGAGGCGACGTAGATCGAAGGATTACTGTATTATCTCTGCACTCGATTATAGTGGACAATTGAATTGACAATTGACTTTTAAATATTTGAGGAATAAAAAATTGGTATGACCTCTACTGTATGAGACATTTTTTGAATGTGGTTGTAAGATTGATTAGCTCGCTTAGGGGGTTTAATTAGTTCCGGCTCGTTATATTTTTCTTTTCCTTGAAATAACTTTAATGGACCTCGGTTTGGATTCATATTCAATTATTTGTTTTTAACACATTGGCGTACATTGCATGTGCTTGAGGATGCAAATGACTTTTATAGGAATCTGGGCAAGAGGAAATTTAGGGGACTTCAATTGTCTTCTTAATAATCTAGTCAGGAAGAATGTATTAAATTTATCAGATTAGTGTTTTAATCAACCCAATTAACTTGTAAATGTCAATTATGCTGATGAGATTTTTAAATTTTATTTCTAGCGATCGTATACGAACTACAAACAACATGTTGGGCGATTGTTATGCAGCAGCCGTGGTAGAGGAACTATCACGCAAGGAATTAATGGCACTCGATGCTGCAGTACTTTATCAGGTAAACAATAAAGTGTGGTTTTTCTTTAACTATAAAAATAACATTAAAAGTGAGGCAGGTAAAGTATTTTTTCTATAAAAAATTAAAGAAATTTTAACAGAAATTTTTTCAAATAAAATTTCTGTCATTTACTAAATAAGTATGAAACGCTTACAGATAAACGACTAATTCTATGAGCCCTAGACAAAAACAAAAGCTAGAAGATAATAAAAAAAACGAAACGTATTGTTGTTTAATATGTTTATTAAATTGAAACTATTTTTTTTTCTTGTTAAAAGAATACATAGATTAAAGCTTTAATAATGATTGTTTTTTTGTTTTGTTTTTGTTTGTTTTGCAATTGAAAAAAAAAACATTTTCTAAAACAGGAAATTCCCATTAGTACACCCAATGGTCATGTTAGTTTAGAGGGACAAACTGAATTGGATAGTAATTGTACTATGCCGGATGCAGTTATCGTTGATATGAATGTTGTTATTAATAAGGTTCAACAGCAACAACAGCAACATCAGCAACAGGCACATCATCAAAATGGTCATGCAAAAAATAAAATTTAAATACAAAAAAGCAAACAATTTGAATGGAAAATAATTCTTAATTAAGCCAAGAAAAACAGAAAAAAGAAACAAAATAAGAAAAAAACTTATTAAATATTAAAGAAATAAAATACAATAAAAAAGAATGAATAATAATAATAATCACAACAATAATTACAGTAGTGTTCTATGAAATCAAAATCATTAAATAGAATAAATATTTTGAAATTGTCAATTTCTTTCCAACGTAATCATCATTCAATTCATGAAAAAATAACACACACACTTACATATACTTATAGAATTTAGAAAATAGTTGACATTATTTCTGAGCAACTCCTATTAATAGAGAAAGACTTGAATAAAAAATAATAAAATTTTTTTTTTTGTAAATTCCCATAACCAAACTTAAATGAAAATAGACTGTTGTTATCTTAAACAAAAGCAAATAAAAAATTTTTTTAAATTTAACTTAAACAATAAACCAATTGCATTATTAAAAACCACAATAAAAAAAATAGAAATTTTTTAATTAAATTTTATCAATAACCCACCAAAAAACTATTTATAAATTAAAAAATAAAATCTTTTTCAAAAATAAAAACAATAACGAATAAAAAAAAAATCAAATCCCAACACTTTTAAACAATATTTTTTAAACGTTAAGTATTAAAAACAACAACTAAATTTTGTGATGTTTTATGATTAACAAACGAGTAAAATAAACCTACATAAACACATTAATTTTAAGATTTAATTTTCTAATTATTTTTTTTCTTTCAAATTTAAAGAAATAATTTGTAAACATAATGACATCTTACTTTGTATAGTATTTTGTAAAAGAATTTATAATTCTTATCACTTTAATTCATTTCTAAATTCCTAGAACACTTTGTTCCAACTTACTTTAGTCATTTTGAGTAAATTTTTCTTTATTTTTTTTTTTAATTTTTCAACACAATAAAATCAAATCGTACATTTACAATAAGAATAATCACACATTTTTTTAAAGTAGACTGATAGTAAATTAGTAATTAAATAACAACATGTATTATGTATTATTAAATAAATAAATATTATAAAAAAAATATTTGTATGAAAAACAGAAGAAAAAAATATAAAAAAACAATAATAATGAAAACTTATCGTATAAATACAAAATAAAATAAATGTATTCATTATTACCAAAAGAGAAAAAGAAAAAAGAAAAATATTAATCGAAGTAATGGAAGAAATGTTGTTTAAATTTTCAAATCATAGATAGCTAGCGAGCACATATATATATACATAAATATACAGTAGACAGCAAAAGTACGGCAATATATTTTGACATAAAAAGTCCCCACAGGCTTAATACTCTTGCACAAAGTCCCGATATGACCTCAAGAGAATATTTACGAGGTCATTTAAAAGAACGCTTATGTAACCGCTAAACCTCAAACAAAAGACAACCGAAAAACTTGCTTATGGTGCCACCAGAAAACACTAAACAAAGCTTGTACATTCAATTCCAAATGGGTTAAATGGAGTGCTTGTCCTTAAGGGATACGTACGTACGTACGTAATTGGTCATTACAACCCCTCAGTCAGGATTACGACCTAGTTTCTCACACCACTTACATATGTTGTGTGTGTTAATTTTATACATGAGTGGCGGGACCTACAGTTTAAAGTCGACTCCGAACGACAGAATTTTGAGAAATTTTTCATGGCAATTTTATTTACTCTCAGAGTTTTTGCCGGAAATCTGCTGAGAGGAAGTCGCCGAAGAAATACTTTTTGTATTTTATTTTGATGTCTGGACTGGGGTTTGAATCCTGGCTTTTCGTCTAATAAGCCAACACAATCCTTACTAGACCACGGCGACTTAACCTTAAGGGATTTTCTACTACATACAAAGGATAACATTTTCATATATTAGGCCTTTGAATTTTAAATTTACTCAGGGTTCTCCTTGGGGGTACCTATGGAGTCATCTGAAACTTTTCCTTGTTTTTCTTTTGTTTTATGAAAAACATTAAAAAATTGTTTGTTTTTATAATAAAATAGAAATAAATTAATAAAATAAATACAGAAACTATACATTTTTATTCAAACTTTTGGCTAAAATTCATGAAATTGCTAAAATACACTGCCATACTAAGACCTTTGCTGTCCACTGCATATATCGGGTAGGCCATCTATCGATTTAAATTTGAACCATCGGTTGTTTCCAATCTGACACTTACTTATGTCATTGTATTCTGTAACAGAATTCAGTTTCTTATCTCCACTGAACGTAATGAATCGATTTACGCTTGAGCAACATTCGGATTTATGATAGGAAATTTATTTCCAAAACAAACACAACAGGTCGGAAATTGCACGAATTGGTCGCAGAGAAGGACCAACAGTGTCCGGAATAAGCAAATTTATCGATAAAGTTAGTAAAACTAGTTTCATTGTTGATGCACCAAGACGTGTGCGTGCTCGTACAGTGCGTACACCCGAAAATATCGAAGGTGTGGCTGACATCAACATCAACTCGTTATCGGTCTCAAGAATAGAACATTTCACTCACTAGTTTACATCTAATTTTGCGAAAAGACCTCGGTACAAAGTTCAATTGGTTCCAGAATTGAAACCGCACGACCATTTGCTTTGTTTTCGTTTCGCTAGATTTTCATTTTGTTGGGTACCTTAACGATCAGAATTGCTGTATTTGGGGCTCAGAAAATACATACGTGGCCAATGCACTCATTACGAGTGACTGTTTAGTGCCCATTTTTGTTTTATTGCATTTGTAAATTGAAACTTTTAAATGGCTTACCCTTTATATACAGTGTGGAATTTATTGAGGAAATAATATATAAGGGAGAGTATTCTAAAGAACAAATTTACCTAAAGTGCGGAAGAATTATGAAATCGTAATGGCTTTTACTTTCAACATGTCAATGAAACCAATCATACGGCTGCTAATGTAAAGATGTGATTTAACTAGTAAAGTCCCGATATGACGGTTACATAGTCACTAAACCTCAATCAAAAGTTAACCGAAAATCTTGCTCAGAAAACACTAAACAAAACTGCTACATTCAATGACAAATGGGTTAAATGGAGTGCTTGATCTTAAGATAGTTTTTTAAAAGAATAAATCATTCAAAGTATTGTCCATCGGAAAGTACAAATATTTCCAATAGTTTTGCTAATTTATGGACTAAGTTCCAAAAAATTGCTCGTGTATTGAGACTCAGAAATAATCGAATCAATAAATGTTACCCTCCTCTTAAGTGGCCCGTATTTCAATCATTGTGTTCTGCATCGATTGAAACAATTGGCAGTCAGAAAGGGCAAGATCTAGACTATACGGCATATGCAGTATAACTTCTCAGCAACTGTTTTCCAAATAGCTTCTTACTAGCGCCACAATACGTGGCTGAGCATTACTGCGATGGAAAATTACGTACTGGTTACATATTTAGAGCCTTTTCTGTCAATGCTACCTTCAAACTAATTAATTATTGATTATACTCGTCTATCGTAACTGTGTGGCTTGGTTTTAGCAGCTCATAATGGAAGTCGCCGTAGTCTAGTAGCTGTAAGGCCTCCGTTCAAACCTGAAGCATCTCCAACGAAACAAAACATGAAGAAATATTTCTTCGGCGACTTCCTTTCAGCAGATTTTTGGCAAAAATTCTGGGAGTAAATAAAATTGTCGTGTAAAGTTTCTCAAAAATCTGTTGTTCGGAGTCGAATATAGAAAAAATAGGAGTTCGGAATCGACTTTAAACTGTAGGTCCCGCCAGTCATAGATAAAGTTAAAGCACACAACATATGTGGTGTGAGAAACTAGACCTTAATCCTGACTAAAGGTTTGTAATGTTCCGTCCAAGCTACTTATGTGCCACCTTTCTCAATTTTTTTTTTCATAAAACAAGCAAACCACAATGCGCACAATACATACATTTTTTAGCACCATGCGACTCATTCTTACTAATGCTAACAAGGTTAGCTAATGCAAACTCCTTGGACGGTAAGGTCTCATTAAGGTCGCAGAACCACGTGAACGCTAAACTTTACAGCATGAGTTTCAATAGGGCAAGGATTTGTGATGGCCCCAACAGGGGGGAATTAAGTAGAGCTTAGCTTTCACGCTACTAAGGGAGGTGGTCTTTCCTGTGCAACGTCCACAGTGAGACAATTAGAACATACTTATATGCCCTGTACTAACCATTGTCAGGTCCTATAATCTACGAATGAATTGCCTTTGAATGATTCGAAATTTTTCCGAGATATCTGCGATATTCATGGACGAAGACGAACATTGAGGTGATGTAAAAGAGATTGTTGATTGCAGTCTGGCTGTCTATGTAAATCAGCAGATTTTCAGGGAAAGTCTAATGCCAGATCCCACAGCTTACTCTGTCCAGCATTATATGATTTCAATAAGCAAACGCTGAAGTCTTAATCTATTTAGAACAACTTCTTTTGCCCTGCAATCTTAAATAGAAGGCTTGAAGTAGATAACTTTAATAGTCACTAAAAGTAAACAACTCCTTTTTTTTAATAATAAATTCAGCGTGTAATTTTTGTTAATTACAGTATTTCGAATTGATTTTATTGCAGCAAAAAAAGAAGAGAGAAAATCACATGTTCAGTAAGCGTGAACATTATTGAAAACGTAAATCTTTAACACATTTTCGTGTACTTAAGATTAAAGATTAAAATGCGCAAAAATGAAACGCCACCGATGCAGATGATTATCAGTCTCAGTCTCAGGCTCAAAAGACTCACTCAGATTGATGATGATGATGGTGGTGGTATGCTAAATGCGTATGTAAATGCTTGTAATCATCATTATGGAAGCTTGTTCGAAAACATTGATGATGTTATTAAACATGATAATGATGTGCATTGTTGATGATGGTGATGATGGCGATGATGTACATACGTACATATTCTTCTGCTTGTATGCTAATTAAAATGTTATGTAAATCAATAAATTTGCAATTTAGATAAAAACAAAACACGAAAAAAGACTACAGAAATGGAAACATTGTCAATAACACCACCTTAATTTTTGCCCTTCACAAAATTTCTTTTTGCGGGCATTACGGCCAGAAAGTGACGGCGATGAGGTTTATGAAAAAAAGTATAAAAACATGCGTGTGTTCTTGATTACAACAACTACTATTAAGAATATAATTCTTTATATTTGTTGTATTATATGTATTTTAAAGAAAAAATTTATTTTATTTTTAAACATTTTTGAAAACAAAATTTCAACAAAACTTCCCCAAATATTTTACACTTCAAACTAGCAGGCGGTCAAACAAAAATGTACATTCGCTTTAAGCACAATTAGTATCTTAATGCTCTGGATTTACTAAAAATTTTAAAAGTTATACGAGGGCCTGCGTTTGAATTACATACATGTTCAAAAGACATCCTGCGTAATTGCTCATACGAATATTCAAGGACTAATCAATTTGATCGAAACGATATCAAACGCAAGCTATGCTTGTATATTTTTGTAAGTTGCAATACTTGAAACAAGATACGAACTGTTAATTGCTTTTTAAAATATTTTTAAGGCCAGATTTTATTAATTGGAAACGACTTGTTATACAATTGTGGTCGCCTTAAACCAGTAGAGAGGGAGATGGCTTCAGGTCTGGCATTTTGAAAAAAAAACCTTCGCGATCTTCCGACAGTCTTTTGCCATGAAAAACTCTGAAAATTTGCCGTTCACAGTGGGCGGTTAATCGTAATCCTGTCTAAAGGAATGCAATGGCAAATAAAGCAAGTAAATGCTAAGCAATTGAATTCACTTACGAATCGATATTAATCTAATTTGACATGTGAGCATAAACGTATCCAGATCTAAGTCAAAACAAAAGCTAACGTTAGCAAATGATTAAATTTTCTACCGAAAAATTATAAAGTCAAATTATAAAGGTCAAATGGCTGCCTCGGCTGGCCATGCAGTACAGAAGATGCCGATTTTGGCAAAAAAATCATCTTTTCAGATGAAGCTCATTTTGATCTTGGCGGGTATGCAAACAAGCAAAATTGTCGCATCTGGGCCACAGAAAACCCGCACGCATACATTCAAAAGCCAACGCACCCAAAACGAGTCACTGTTTGGACCGGATTTTGTTCCAGAGGCATAATTGGGCCATTTTTCTTCGAAAATGAGCAAGGAGTGGCCGTTACAGTCAATGGCGATCGTTACCGGGCCATGTTGTACGAATTTTTGTTCACAAAAATTGAAGAGGAGGATATTGGCAACATTTGGTTTCAAAAGGACGGCGCTACGTGCCACACAGCCGAAGCTACACTCGATGTTTTGCGCCCTGTGTTTGAAAATCGCATTATCAGCCGCAGAGCTGATGTCGTTTGGCCACCTCGGAGCTGCGATTTGACACCGTTGGACTATTATTTGTGGGGTGCCGTCAAAGGTAAGTGTTACGCCTACGAGCCGGAGACAATTGACGCTTTAAAGGACAATATTCGTGAAGCCATTGGTGAAATACAGCTGCACACGATCGATAATGTGCTTAATAATTGGACCGATCATGTAGGCTACTGCATGGCCAGCCGAGGCAGCCATTTGAATGAAATAATTTTCTATTATTAACCGGAAGGATTGTACTTTCAAATTAAAATATTCAGTAGTTTTTTTAAAGCATTTTAAAAAAAAGTTATTTGGCGGACCCTTTATTCATGAACCAATTAAGGTCTGAGTTCGGTGATCAATTAATCTCACGATTTGTATCAGTCCATTACCGCCAAGAAAATACGATTTTGACCTCAATAGACAAATGTTTGTGGGGATACGTGATGTCCCTTTTGTGCAAAAATCAGTCATTCAGAATTCCAGCTCTGCAAAACAATATTAGAACTGCCATTTGTAAGACACCAGTCGAAATGTTATAAAAAAGTATACCAAAATTGAGTATCATAGATGGCCACCTATGATGTTGTCGTGGGCAATATTTACATGAAAAATCTATGACTCTGCAACTCTATATTAAAAAGGTTACAAAATCTTCCATACTTACTTAGTTACTTAATTGGTCATAACAACACTTTAGTTAGGATTACGACGTAACTTCTTACACCACCCAAGTTGTGTGTGTTAATTTTATGCATGGGTGGCATAACTTAGAGTGTGAAATTGACGCCGAACGGCAGATTTTTGAGAAACTTTTCATGACGATCTGATTTACACTCAAAGTTTTTTTCAGAGACAACTGAAACGAAATCACCGAAGAATTTTTTTTTCATATTTCGCTTTGTTCGAGGTGTCTCAGCTGGAGTTTGAACACGGGCTTACGTCTAATAAGCTGCTAGACTGAATCTTCTATTTGCATGCATTGAAGAAAGGACGAAATAATACCATTCATATCAAATGTGCACCATATTATTCGATAACTTGCATGAAAGTTGATACTTCATATGTTTTCGCTATCATCAAACTTTTTGGTAAAAAAAAACTGCGGTTTGAGCTAAAATTCGCAGTAGAGATCAACAGTTGATAATTATTTGGTTGGGGTTGGAACATAAGGGGTACATACACATATGTATGTATATACTATCAAAGTGTGTGGAATATGAGTTCAAGCTATGATATTTATGAGAAAAGAACAGCTCCCAGCAGAAGATTTCCTTTTGAATTCAACAAATAAATTACCATCAAATCTTTATGAGGTTGTTTCGATCTACTTGTATTTCTATACACCTGATGTAAACCATCACTTCTATTAGGAGAATTGTAAAAAAATATCTTCAATAGTTTCTATTTTTGATGCCCGTTCAAGCAATATAGTTTGCTAAACTTTCATAAAATTGGCAAAGTCCAGAATAGAATTTTTCTAACAACCTATCACGGCGAAATCACATTTACTGAGTACGAGAAGCAGATTATTGAAGTCGTCCGTTAAACAAATTGTGGTGTCTTTAGATAGAGGTTAAAACATTTGTCTATCAGTCCAAGTATTGCAGATTCGAATGCAGTAGAAAAATAATGATTCAGCATTATTTCATCAGGATATCATTAAAAAAAACAGTCAATATTCCCCACCATGCAAACCACCCACTAGAGTGCAACATCAACAACGAACATCAGGTCAGTTGAGGTCAGGCAGTGTTACCTTTTGGGAAACAGTAACACTCAATAACCAAGATTTCTTATCACTTACCATGTCGCACAACCATCCAATACATTTTCAGGACAGATGACACATCTATCGTCCTTGAACCGGATCGAAATAAATTGTTTAATGAAATTGAAATGTAATAAACCAATAAACTAAGATTGTGATCGTAGATGTAAATACTTCACGACATGCTAAACCTCCTTAAGAAAACAAAAAAGAAACAAGAGAATACAAATGGCAAAATATTGTATTCCTTGTTACTACGCCTTATATAATAAATATTGTCCAAAAATGATTATTAATATAACGGCATTAATGTCAATCAAACGACCCTCGCATTCACGATAAGTACCATATATAACATATAACAAAAATAACATATGGAATATAAAGACACAAAAGAAAGAAAGAAAGAAATTTCCTAAATTCCTTTAAGAACATTCGTGGCATTTTTTTATTATTCTCTCCCTTTAATAGTAGCTGGAGGTGTTGATGGACACAGTTACGCGTTCAAATACATGAAAATGACTGGGGAAAGGACAGAAATAATGGCAACAGCACGCCATAAAAGAACACCCATATTAACAACAATAATGATTATTATCAACAGTAACAGCAATGCATCATATGCATCATATTCACTGCGCTTACGTTAAAAGGATTCGTCTTTACCACGCCAGTATGTAAATTTTACATTGTCTTTACGACAAACGCATATTACGCTACGCTCTTACAATATGACGACTTGTTTAAACGTCTTCTTTTTCGTCGTACTTTTTCATCTTCTTTTTTGCGTTGTTTTTTTGTTTTTTTTTTTAGTTTGAAGAGCATAATCATCATCAGTATGTCCAATCCATCAGTTAAGCTTATTGATGTTTTCGATTGTGATCTGATCCTGGGGATATGTGTTTTACCAGCCACTTTATGTTGTTGCTGTTGTTCTTTTTCGTCGCTAATTTTTTTTATTTTTTTGAGGTGAAATGATTGACGAAACTTGAAAAGTAGCCAAAATCAAAAAATTTATGTTTTTAATGCGAATATTAATGAATATTTGTTGTGTGAATTATGATAATAAATGTGTGTGTGTGTATAAAAAATTTGCGTAGCCTGTATGCGCGTGTTACTTATACTTTATATGGTGGTTACACTCAAAAGTAAATAGGCAATGCGAATACGTAAAAGAATTTCATTGAATACATACATTATTTACAGTGCAGTATAGTTCATGAAATAATGGCGAAAGTTTCATTCATTCTATGTGGCAGACACTATGATGCCGTTTCCTTCCTTTTCCTCTTCCAACATAGTGCTGGTAAATAACAGTTTCCTTATCTTCCGGATCTCTACAGCCACTACAGAAATGGTTGCAATGTCCAGTAATAAGACCATGCTAGACTATTAGCGTGAGGGTCGTGGGTTCGATTCCCACCAGAGACTCTGGTCTGTGACACTACACCGAGCAAATAGTCCAGTTACTTCGCTCGTATATAATTAGAATATAATTTGTAATTGTATTGTAATTAATAAATAAATAAATAAATAAGACCAACACCCATGCTGAGTGTGCTCATTTGGAATTACGTGCACTCTCCATCCAACTTTGGCTAGATTTTCTAAGCCGGGTTATCCATATTTGAAGCTGCTCATCAGGCGTGGAGTGAATTCACGTCTGCTTTGCTAGTTAGAAGCTCACCGATTTTTATAGGGTTCCCATAGTAGAGAAAATTCATTGCAGAGTCAATATTTATGCTACAAGTAGTCAAATAATCCGTTCTACAGTTACTCGAAATATCACTGTGACTATGCAATACAAACATCATAATGTTCCATTGGAGTACATTACATGGACACTCAGTGCTTAAAGAGCAGCCTGACTATCACAAGGAATGGTAATATTCCCCCAGAAATATTATCGATTTTAATAATGTTCGCCAATTCTATATTGCCGATCCTTTCGCCAAAGAGACTTTGTAGGAATTAGTCTTATTGACTGAAGTATTCTAATCGATTCCGCCATTCACAGTTCTATATAATTTGTGGGCATCATTAAACATTTGAACGGAGATACTAAGAGGTGCAGCCCTTGCGCTGACCAACTTCTTCCTCTTCCCTGATTTTGGTGGAACTTGGTCAGAACAGGGACTGCGTTCACCCGTGGCGTCACATCGGGCCGCTATGCGTGCTCAAGTGAGCTTTGTGATATCAGAGCTACCACTCCGATCTAAACCTTAACCTACTAAGAGGTAATAAGCACCACTTTTCCAGAATTCATCGGAGTGAATCTAGGAAGAAAATGAATTGACTTATATCTGTTGCAACACCGCTGATGACATTTTCATTGAATCCACTTTTGGAGTCACTTAAATCCTTATATACATACATACACATACATAAATGGTCATTACAACCCTTCAGTTAGGATTACGACCTAGCTTCTCAAACAACTTATGTTGTGTGTGTTAATTTTATATATCAGTTGCAGCACCTGCATTTTAAAGTCAGCTCCGAATGACAGAATTTTTGAGAACCCTTTCATGGCAATTTTATTTACTCTCAGAGTTTTTGCCAGACATTTGTTGAAAGGCAGTAGCTGAAGAAATAATTTTTCATTCTTCGTTTTGTTGGAGATGTCTGACCTAGGGGTTTGAATCTTGGCTGTAAGTCTAATAAGCCAATACAGTACCCACTAGACTTCTGAGACTTTCTTATATACCCTGTAATATATGCCCTTAGTGAACGGATATAATCGTTGCTAGTGCCTGCAGATTCTGTTGCATGAAGAAGTTAATGAAGTACTCTATAACCAATTGAATAACTTTGAGGCATAGACTCTGGCTGCCTTCCAAAATGTATCAATACAAAGTTTGTATGCAGTTCTACTACTGTATAAAAACTATGTAGATATGCAAAGTAACCAAACAATGCATCAACTGTAAATCCGATGCCTGATTGCTTTTTGACTACGTTAAAAATACACATTGACGACGTTTTGAAATAGAATACATTGTATATATTTTGTATAGCGGCATTATGAAACACGATACTTTGTTCTAACACAAAGCAACTAACATTTTGGAAGGCAGCCTATATATGCAATTGCTTGCTGAAGGAGCTGATGACGCATTAAGCTTATGATTGATAAGAATTTCTACAAAAGATCAACAGCAGTAGTAGTAGCACCTGATCTTATCTTCATTGCATTTAATTCTGATGGCGAACAGTTGCTGTAATAGAGGCCATCATTGTTTTACAGCACCTTTGGTGGAAGTCGGCAGAGAGGACGAGTTTGTATCCGTTGAAAGGACCAAATCGAGGAAGCCCTGTCATTGATTGGTGTGACCAACTGGCGTATGTGCACAAGGCGCCTTGGAAATATGTGTTGCGGCAGGCCGAAATCCATTGACACGAAATAGTGGAGTGAGGCTGTCGAGCTGAAGGACTAAGAGTTCTGTATACTTGATATGTATTCGTTATTCCGTATTTCCTTCTTACCATGTGGATAAGGGGCAGTATTCATACTTCCCTATGCGCTCAACATACACAATGTGTACCTTTAGCACAGCATGATTTCAGCTTCAGGAAACACTCTTTAAAATTGTAGATGAATTATCAATTTTATACCCATAGTAGTATCCATAGTAGTATATTGGATTTTTAATTTTGTAAGCAATTATGCGCAAACTACTCAAAAACTTTTGAATTTATTCATGCATTGGGAGATAAGGTCTACTAATTTTAAGCTTCAGGTCTGGTTGATGCAATCCAGACATTTACTAACATTTTGTTGTGAGTGTATGTCCCCCCTCTAAAAATCATTCATAAATAACAGTTATTTGCCTCTGTTATCCTTTTCTAAAAAAAACAAAAGAGAAGAAAAATAATTAAATTTATTTCTTCATAAAATACCTCAACCATCAGACAACGGACTACTGTTTTTTGAGAAAACGCCAGCGTAATATATTAAAATCGACTCATTTTTATTATTCTGAATATAATTTATTTAAAATAAACAAAATTCTTTATGATTTAGAAGACATTTTACGCTACCAAATACAAGTTATTTTTACTTATTTTTCGGTTTTCTTTTCTTGTTTTCGTTTTCGTTTTTTTGCTACGAACTTAAGTGTTGTTAAATGATAAGAGAGCCAGTATTTGTGGAGCCATCAACAGCATCGTTCGATGTAAATGCCATTGTTTTGCTTTATTTTTTGTTTTTTTTTTTAACAATTTTAATAAAAATAAAAAAACAAATAAAATGAAAAGTATAAACACATCATCGTCATCGTCATCATCATCATCATCATCTTTATGGCTGACGATTATGAGTGTTCTTCAGTTCTTTAGCCCAGTATCCATACGTTTATACAATTACTCGGTATTTCTTTGGGTGTTTCTTCAATTCAGATTGTGACTGTATAACAGTGTTTGTGATTGTGTTACGGTGGAAGTTTTAGTTTGATTAGCTCTGTTCGGTTTGTATCTCATCGTTGTCGTTGTCGTCGTCGTTGTCGTCGTCATTTTGTGGTACTAATTAACTTCAACTTGTCATAATTGTCAAAAAATTATCGGCCGACTCAATCGCTTCAGTTGGCTGGTTGGTTGGCTGGCTAGCTGGCAGGCTGGATGGTTAGTTGGCTCGTTGGTTGGTTGTTTGGTTCTTATCAGTAAAATATTTTGTAGTAATTTTTTTTAAACGTTTTCAAATTGGTTCTCACTCATACCGTTACAAACAACTACGCCATCCTCATCCTCATTATTAAGATTTTTATGTAATTTTTTCCCTGGATTCCGTGGTATTTAAATGAAAACTCTTTTTTTGTAATACTTTCACACCTTGTTTATGAGATTAGCGTATTGAAACAAAGTAAGCCAATAATTGGTAATGATCTCATTGACAATTCTTTTAAATATTACAGGGATTTTATAGGAACAATTTGAGGTAATAAGGTTCGATTAAATATTGTTACTACACCGACGGATACTACAGTTTAATGTGTAATATTCTTCGCTTTCTTAAAAGTATTGGAACTTCTCCAGAAGTTGTAATAAAAGAAATCTATTCTTTCTACTTTAGAACAGTTTTTGAAATGAAGAGTCTTTAGTAATTATAAAGGGACCGGATGTGGATTCTATCTCCTAAATCAAGTCTGCTTTTATCGCTTTTTTATTTTGTACTTTGTACCGTGTAAAGTGGTACAGTAAATCCAAGTTAAATCTAAATACAGTAGTTTTCCGATTAAACGAGTTCGTTTCGATTCGATTCAGTGAACTTCAAATTAACCGAACAGCCATTTTTTCCTACTGAGTACCTTATATTACGAACAAAAATTTTTTTGCTATTCCGTATAACGAACAAAAGTCAAAATTTAAATGAACAAAACAAAGCTGAAGAATTGGATGGAAGTAAAATTCAAGAGCATAAAATAATACACGAAATTGTATTAAATGGGCTCAATAAAACAAATTTAGTAGCTCAAATTCAAAGTGCTTATTCGGGCAAAATTCGACAAAATATATTGGTTTGGATAGCTATTGGATCAAGGAATCGAAAACTGGTTTCCTTACCTTGGGACGTTACTTACGACCGGAGCTGTAGGCGACGAAGCTAAGCAAAGTAGCAAAGAAAGTACTCTATATATATCGGGCAAAATAGTAAAAAAAGGATTCACTATGGAAAAAGGCCGTAGTGGGCTGGATAGCCATAGTCTCAAGAATTCCAAAACAGTTTTCCTAACGGTAGTACTCTACTTGGGGTCGCAGATGTAGACGTCGAAGCTAATTGTGTTTTTCCTATTAGCAAACAAAAATTCTCTGTATAAAGCGGACAAAATTGTAGATGTCTTGGGTTTTTTTTGTCGATGACTTGCACTTTTTGGCGATGGCTTCCATTTTTTTTATGCGATGACTAGCATTTTTGGTTGATGGCATTTATGGTTTTTGGTAGATGACTAGCACTTTTTTGGTCGATAACATTTTGTTTTTATGGTCGATGACTTGCATTTTTTTGGCGTTTTTTATACGATGACTTGCGTTTTTGCTTAGGTTAGGTTAGGTTAGAGGACGTGTACTTGTCAATTCAGACAAGTACAATACCTGGAGTTCGAATTGACGCATTGTACAACTTCATAGTTTCTCACACCACTTATGTTGTGTGTGTGTTAATTTTATACATGAGTGGTGGGACCTACAGTTTAAAGTCGACTCCGAACGACAGATTTTTAAGAATTTTATTTACTCTCAGAGTTTTTGCCAGAAATCTGCTGAGAGGAAGTCGCAGAAGAAATACTTTTTGTATTTTGTCTTGATGTATGGCCTGGGCTCGAACCCTGGTTTTCGTTTCTGGTTGATGGCATGCATTTTTTTGGAAGATACGCGCACTTTTTTGGTCGATGACTTGCACTTTTCTGATCGACTATTTGAATTTTGTGGTGTGCATTTTTTGTATCAAGGACTTGCATTTTTGGTTCCAAAGCGACCGTAACAAAAACAGTTTTGTAATTCTTGGTCCAGTTGCTATCTACCGACTAGGTCATAAAACCACAATTTTTTAAATTTGATCGAATTTTGATTGAGTAATTTTTCAAGAACAGCAAAATATTACCTAATGATTTACAAAAGACTTTCAGGATTATCTTAGGGTTGTAAACCGAGAATTCTGCATTACCATGGTGACCAGACAAATTGTAATCTATGGAGGTGTTATATGGATAGGTAGAAGTAGAAGTAGAAGTTGTATAAAATTTAGTATTTGGAATGCCTCATGTCAACACATTCAAGTTTGTCTTACTTATCCATATAGCAACATACATATGTACATACAACCCTTCAGTCATGATTACGGCCTAGCTTCTCACACCACTCATGTTGTCTGAGGTAATTTTATACGTGAGTAGCGGGAGCTTCAGTTTAACGTCGACTCCGAACGACATATTTTTGAGAAACTTTTTTGGCAGGTTTATTTACTCTCAGAGTTTTTGCCAGAAATCTGCTGAGAGGAAATCGCCGAAAAAATATTTTTTTCCATATTCCCTTTTGATGCCTGACCTATGATACGAACTCCTGTTTTTCGTCCAATAAGCCAACACACTACCTACTAGACCACGGCGACAACAACAATTGGTCCAATTATCATGGCGTACATCTAATGAAGAATTTTGGATTTACACTCCTAAGATTTTCCTGAAAGTCTTTTGCAATTCATTAAGTATGTAAGTTTATCATTAAGTGGATAAACAAAGACTAATTTGACACCGGTTTAGCATCAAAACCTTTTAAATATTTTCTAAACGATAATATTTTTTGGGATTGGAAAATGTTTTTAGCATTTCTTAAGTCTGCTTTTATATTGAGACGATCTATGCTGGCATCACTCTTCACATACTTTTATATGAACTCAATAAGCCATCTTTTAGAAACCCGACTTAATTAAATATAATGCCGTCGGCAATTATAAAACAGACATTTAATATTCTCAAATACGAAACGTCAAAACAGAAAGACATCTTAAATTTGACATCAGAATATTAACTGTACCGCATTACCAAAAAAAAGTTTAAAATTTCTTAAAAAAGAAAACACTAGATATTCTTGCATTTTTTTAATAATTATTGCTGAATGAACAAATTTCAAAATTACAAAAAAACAAGTATCCTTCAATATTGACAACAACAATGAAGAGGAAAAAAAATTAAAATTTCTAAAGAAAAATATACGTATACATTTCACAAGAATTAAATGTTCCAAACTGCTAAAGACAATATGGGTTAAAATGTCGTTTAGACAAGGCTGGAAAAGATAGAGAGAGTGAGAGAGAGAGAAAGAAAAGAGTTATCGAAGGAAGAAATCCAGTTAAAGGAACAACGTAACAGGAGTAGAATGAAGTACTGCTGTGCCTAAGCTCACAAACTTTAACAAATTGTGTATACACTTCATTTAATCCAGCAAAAAAAGTATCAAATTTTCAAACTATCTCTTATGAGAACGAACAGCCTGCAGAGTGAGGGATAGGTGGCTAAGGGGACAAACAAAAATGGAATCGATGTTGTCAACAGCAACGACGACACAGAAAATCATCACAACCACTACCAGTACTACTACCGCCAACAACATCAGGATGAAATGAAGGAATCCCTGTTCAAGCCTCTACAGGCTTAAAAGACCATAAGCAAAGAGTATAGGAGAGCGAGAGAGAGCAGGAGAGAGAGCAGAGTTTTGTTGTTTAGTTTTATATTGCAATGTTTTGGTTGGAGAAATTTTACACATGATGTGTTTGTTAAGAACATGTATTCAAAATGACATGGTGGATAAGCCAAAAATTTGGATGCAAAAAAAAGAACAGAAAGAAAAGCAAAAAACCAAAAAAAAACACATGAGCTTAAAAGAGTTGGCCAGTGAATATCGAGACATTCGATGCAACAACTAAATGCAACAAAACATTGACTGACTGTTTGTAAGTGACAGAGACACAGGATATATGTATGTACGTTGTACATACCCGTACTGTGTATATTAACACGCTCATTCATTTCATTTCATTTTTAAAAGACTTATTTATCTAATGACAATGCCAGTTAAATTCAAACCATTTCCCTCATCCCGTTCTACTTCCCTTTTCTTCTTTTCCTCTCATTCATTCTCATCATGGCTTTGCTTTGTTAAAGACTGTAAGTGTGTTAATGCGTAGCATATTCAATATAAATGTTGCAAACATATTGATAGCAACACACATTAAATGACATAGCCACGGCGACAACAACAACAACAACTACAATATAATAAAAAAAAAATAACTTAATTAAGTAAAGATTGTGATGAGTTCAACAACAATTAAAAAGACAGTGGCAGCCACATTGAAAATGTAGGTTTTTGATGACATTTTCAATAAAATTTGTGTGTATCATGAGTCCTCAGCTATATTATGGATGTGTGCTTTGACCTCCATGTGCTAATATATGATTACGCTGCTGTTAACCAATCCTTAGATCAGTTTCATGTCGATAGGACGCTGGGAGAATTGATCGACTGTATGTTAATGGATAGGGTGGAAGAAGTCGCCGTAGTCTAGTAGGTATTGTTCAAACCTCAGGTCAGACATTAAATTAAAAGTATTAAAAATATTTCTTCGGCGACTTTCAATCCGCACGTGCTTACAGGTCATTGCGTCATGGGTAGACACGCGGAAAGAATGAGGCTTCCTTGCAACGGCTTCTGCCGTGGATGCAGCTCCTTTTTCTTTGCCAGCGCCCGTCTCTTGCAAGGTGTAGATATAGGTTATTTGGCTCCCCATTCCTTGTTAGCTTAACGGAGCTATCATCTATTGACATCAAGTATATAGCTTCGTTCATCAAACTTTCTGGCTGGTTTTCCAGTGCGGGGTAGTCGTGCTTTTGTTGTGCAGCCCTTGCGCTGACCAACTTCTTCCTTTTCCCTGATTTTGGTGGAACTTGGTTAGTACAGGGACTGCGTTCACCCGTGGCATCACAACGGGCAGCTATGCATGCTCAAGTGAGCTTTGTGATATCAGAGCTACCACTCCGACCTAACCTAACCTAATCTTCACTCCGCAGATTTCTGGCAAAAACTCTGAGAGTCAATAAACAATTTGCCATGAAAAGTTTCTCATAAAATTTGTCTTTCGGAAGCAGGCTTAAACTGTAGGTGTCCCGCCACTCATCAACAAAATTAACACACATAACATAAGTGGTGTGAGAAGCTTGGTCGTAATCCTGACTGAAGGATTACTTTTAATGACCAATTATGTATGTATGATAGGTTGATGAATTGTGATTCGCTTGACTTTTTGGAACAGGGAGCGCAGCGATATACAAGCAGAGGGGGGCAAATTATGATCTGTGAGTTGTCACTATGCATAGTCTGCTAAGGATATTGACCAATGGACGACTTGAACCAGTCTATTATGCTGACGACGTTGTAATATTTCTATGGAGAAAGGAATACGAACAAGTTGTATAGGAGAACGGACAATATTCTGGGCACGTTCGTGGGTATTTAACTGTAATTCGAATAAAATAGAGGTCTCCTTGATCACAACGGAGATCAGCGAATTTACAAGGACGATAATGTTCGCTCATGTTTACGCATAATGTTGTAATAAGTCTGGGTGGAAAATATTCCAAACAAATTATGTAGGAGAGGGAAAATGCTTAGAACATAGCACTGACGTGGGCACGACCTAGGGGACTCTGTTTGAACATGAATAGAACGAAAATCTGCTTGTTTACAAAGTAAACATTATGTAAACATACATTATGTAAACATACATATAAGGCGATGGCCTGAATAGCGCTGTTCCGAAAGAAATATGGGCCGATGATGCTGCCATTCCAAAATCAATCTCATAAGGTGACTTTTACGGGATGCCTTGGATCTCATGTGGATTGGTGTCCTACCCGTTCATTCAGCAATGGACCCAATTGCTACAGATGATGTTCGATGAAAACTGAATTCAGTTGTCAATAGCTCTAGAGCCGATCCAGCAATGCCAGGTTAGCAAACAAATTATGTAGGAGAGCGAAAATTCTTAGAACATAGCACTGACGTGGGCACGACCTAGGCGACTCTGTTTGAACATGAATAGAATGAAAATCTCCTTGTTTACAAAGTAAACATTATGTAAACATACATAATTGGTCATTACAACCCTGCAGTTAGGATTACGGTCTAGCTTCTCACACCTTTTATGCTGTGTGTGTTTTAATTTTACACATGAGTGGCGGGACCTACAGTTTAAATTCGACTTGGAACGACAGATTTTTGAGAAATATGTTATGTTATGTATGTTTTCATGGGAATATGTTATGCGTTATGTAAACACTCTAAATTAAAGTTAAACACAAATAAATCGGAGACCAGCTAGTTTACAATGAAAACAATATCACTCTGTTACTAGTCTGATTGGCACATGATATGTTAATACTCCTGAGGAAAGAGAATATGGACGAATTGTGTAGGAAAGCGGAGTATGCTCTGAACAATGGGATAATATGTTAGAATACTTAACTTGACTCTGAATAAAACGATAATCTTTTCGTTTGCAAGTAAAACCAGGGTGACTTACTATGAGAAAGCGATAAAGATATCTAACCGGCAAAAATCCTGAGATGATATCCTCTAGCGGAAAATGGAATGAAAACAATACCAAGAAGTTTTACTGTACGGGAATGTATTTCGACCTTTTGCTAACAACTTTGTTTGTCTGACATAAACTTATTAGTTTATGACTAGGAAGTTTCAATGCCTCGAGTCTGCCTTGACTTCTTTAAAAGCTGTAACGACAAGGAAGATGGGGAGACCTAAAAACATCTTCTCTGTCATTGTGCGACGAATTGTTGGGAATCTAAGAAAAATAAATTTTTGGTACCTAAAATGCGTTTATGAAGTCGCCGTGGTCTAGTAGGCAATGTGCCTTATTAGACGTGAGGCCACGATTTAAACGCCAGGTCACACATCTCGAACGAAACAAAATGTGAAAAAAATATTTTTCGGTGACTTCTTCTGTGCAGATTTCCAGCAAAAACTCTCTGAGCAAAGAACAAATTGCCATGAAAAGTTTCTCAAAAAATCTGTCGTTCGGAGTCGACATTAAACTGTAGATCGCGCCACTCACGTATGAAATGAACACACACAACATAAGTGGTGTAAGAAACTAGGTTGTAATCCTAACTTAAGTGTTATAATGACTAGTGTATGTATGTATGTAAAAATTATTTAGCGAAAGACAATTTAAATAAAATTCACTTCTAAATAAAACTCTAGGGATGGTTGAAAGACGTCAACCAAATCGACAAATGGCTGGGAAGTTTGAAGTAACTTCCTTAATGCCTCAGCCATGCATATTCCCAATGTGTTAAGGTTTCTTAAATCAATTTCCTGTGTGATTAAAATTTCAAAGTTTGATTTTCTTTAGGATATAAAAGAAAGAACTCCAAAATAAAGCCAAAGAAAGTAAATAATAATTACCGAATATGTATATAAGAATCGTAATGAAGTTTATCAAACATATAAAAAATTAAGTACAAGAAAATAAATATTTTTTGTTTTAACTTTTGGTAGCAAACTGAATTTAAACCCTTTTCAATAAGCTGCAGCAAATGTAGTAAACAAGCTACGTTTGGCATTTAAATTGTTGTCCCATCATATTAATTGCATAAGTTTGATGCCCAAGCTATGGCATGGCATGGCATGGTATGTACGTATATGAAATGTTTCAAATGCCTTAAATGCCTGCCTCATTATATTGTATTACAAATAAGATTTTGTTTGAAAGACTTGATTATTATTTCATCGTATTTTGAATACCGATTAACATACATACTACATGCATACATACGTACGTTTGTCTGCGCTGATACATGTTAAATAGGCTGTCAATAATAATTTAACCAAATTAAGCTTGAAAACAGTTTAAGAAACTGTTGCTGTTGCTAAGTTTTTGTGAGTTTTTTCTCTCCACAGACTTGTACCGAACTTTTCATTATTGTTTTAGGCAACTCAAAAGCCAATAAGATTGTATAAAAACTCCAATATAAACAAGGCATCTCTTAAAATGAAGTGAACTTGCAGCAAAACGCACAAGAGAACTAAATGTGGCATATAGCCACACATTCATACATACCACATGAGTGTAAACCACATATGAATAGAGTGGCAGTGTAGTAGAACGAGAAGAAAAAAGAAAACGTATGAAAAAAACTCAAGTAGCATGAAACTAAAGTTATGGTTAAAGGCTATAAAAATTGCTAAATTTATACGGACAACAAACATTGAAAGGTAATAATAACAATGTCATGTAAAATTCTCTGATATTTCTTTTATATTTTTTTCTCTGCCTAAAAACAACAACAATAACAATAAAATTATATTAAAAAAAAATTGAATTGAACAAATACAACAAGAACAACAACAGCAACAAGTACATGGAGAACGGCAGCAAATCAGCAAATAAAATCAGATATCAAGGCAGAAATTATTTCAACAAAAATGAAAAATTAAATAAAAATATAGAGTGATCAGAAACATTTCATATGTATGTACATACATCTAAATAAAAAGGAGCCCCATAGTGCAATAAGGTCGTAAGAGACAAAAATTTAAAAATTTATTTCTAAAATTTATTGAGAACGCAGACTCACACAGTCAGTCTTTTAAGGGAATGGCATTATATGCCATTGGACCCTTTAACAAACAAACATGAAACAAAGTGTGAGTGAGATGTCCTACAAATATTTATTAATTTATTCGTTAAAAGGCCTACGGATGCCATTAAGTACGGAATATAAAATTATTCAGGTTTTCCCTACGGCTTCTATGGGCTGATATGCGCTCCATAAATTTAATTTCCCAATAACTCTGGCGCATTAATCGGGCTGAATTTGACCAATGGCATGGGTTATGTTGGCCTTGAAGACCACCGTGGTTTGTGACTTATTAGCAGAGACCTGCAGCTTAAGAAAACATACATACGTACGTAATTGGTCATTACTACCCATCAGTGAGGATCGTGACCTAGCTTCTCACACCACTTATGTATGTGTGTGTTAACTTTATACATGAGCTCAGAGATCTGCAGTTTTTAATATCGACTCCAAACGACAGATTTTTGATAAACTTTTCATGGCAATTTTTATTTCCACACAGAGTTTTTGTAAGAAATCTGCTGAGAAGAAGTCACCGAAGATATATTATTTTCATATTCCGTTTTGTTTGAGATGTCTGATCTGGAGTTTGAACCGAGGCCTCTCGTTTAATAAGCCAACACACTAACTACTAGAGTGCGGCGACTCTAGGAAATAAAACTCCACAAGAAAGAGGAGAAACCTGGTCAAATCCTATGATCTCCGAGGCCAGTTTACATCGCCTTCAAATCAGATGACGCTGCCCTTAAATCTTCTTTGCAGAATATCCAATAAGGCATGAGCTGGGTGGTACATATCGTCTAATTCAACACAAAGAAGTTGGTAACCATCGGCTTATAGTGCTTGCCATTAAAAGTGGTAACCTGGCTAACATTATTCTCAAAGAAATATAAGGCAATGCCCTGAATAACGCTGTTCCGAAAGTAATATGAGTCGATGATGCTGGCAGTCCAAAATCAACCCCATAGAGTGACTTTTACGGGATGCCTTGTATCTCATGTGGATTGATATCCTACCCGTTCCTTCAGTAATGGACCCAATTGCTAAAGATTACGTAACAGTAAGGTCAGATCCGATATCGGAGTTTAGCGTATGCTGCTGTACTCATATTTACCGAAAGTAAAGCAGCCGTAGAAGTCGCCGTAGTCTAGTAGGTAGTGTGTTGGCTTATTAGACGTAAAGCCATGGTTCAAACCCCAGGTCAGACAACAAAACGAAATACAAAAAGTATTTCTTCGGCGATTTCCTCTCAACAGATTTCTGGCAAAAACTCTGAGGGTAAATAAAAAATTGCCATGAAAATTTTCTCAAAAAATCTGTCGGAGTCGACTTTAAACTGTAGGTCCCGCCACTCATGTATAAAATTAACACACACAACATAAGTGGTGTGAGAAACTAGGTTGTAATCCTGACTGAAGGGTTGTAATGATCAATTATGTTATGTAAAGCAGCCATTAGTGCCCTGGGGAATGTGTACTCCACATCGAGAATTGTCCAAGAATGCCGAGTGTCTTTGCAGAAGACAACAACACATTCGGCGGGTTTCCGGTCACAAGGATATTGACGTGCTGGTACAACGGAGAATTCAATTGAATTGAATATTGTGTCACATAAACTTAAATCACTTGTAAATGAAGGACGGAATAATGAACGCACTTGCAGAGAGATCAGATAGATCTTATACGATGTGGATATCTGGAGAATAAAATTTGCGTTCAACCTAATAGCAGTTATAACAGAATACTGGCTATTGGGTGTAAATGCCTGGACTCTGCCTCGAATTTTGTAGAGGCTGTCACGAAGAGGAAGAAGGAGGGAGAGGGACCTCAAAACATCGTCTCTGTCATTGTGCGAAGTAGAAATTTTGGGTACGTAGAATTTATTGAAAGACCTTGCCTAGCCGAAGGCAATTTAAATGAAATTATTTTCTTCATTAAACTCAAGGTATGGTTGAGATATGCTAACCAGGAGTTGTAATTATTTGACGGAGAATGGGTAATATTGGTGTTACAGCGGAACTCTATGGTATACAAGTACGCCATGCCCATTGAGACGATGAGCAGCTATTTAAAGCTCATCTAACCTATGACTGCATTAACAACCAGTATGAGAACGCATGTTCCTTACTAGTATTGGTTGATTTTGTTGTGCTAAAAAGTGGTTGATAAAACAAATGTTCGTCGGTGAGTAATGGCAGATACATGCTACAGCAGGATTGTTGAAACTCCTACTCAAGGACTTGGTACTGAACCTTGACATATTAAACCTATTTTATAAGGGGATGAACAGTAATCGTTGCTTTTAACCCGATTTTTTTTTTAAATTTTGAAAGCCAGTCCATAAAATTCGTTTTGGATTAAAAAATAAAGAGTTTTCTGTTTTGGAATACTTGCCTCTTTTATAAAACGATATCAAGATGGTTTTAATGAAATAAAAACAAACGTTTGTGCACAATTTTCCATGCTTCCATGCTACAGTGTGAATGGCTTTTAAACATTTAAATTTTCTTCCCCTCCAAATAAATGTACTTTAACTCCTTTTTCTTTTCTATCCCAGCAATATTTCATTATTTCTGAGACAGTTTTTTTCTACAGCACTTTTCAGTTGAGTTGCATCGCCAAAACTGAAATGAAAAAAATTGAAAAAATGGATGAAAAAAATTAAGAAATAAACAAAACTTTTGCTGTAAAATGTTAAATATAATTTAAATTGTTATTATTTATTACTGTTACAAGCTATATTTTACATAACCTCTCTTGTAACAGACATTTAACACATTAAACACAACACTTTCAGTTTCAATTTCAGATTCAGTATCTTTAGCTTCCTGCCTGCCCCTCTCTCAGGTGAACTCAGTCAAAAAACTTCACTCCTCAATTTCAGATGGAAAAACATAACCAAATAAGAAATATTGTTGTAATGCCCAGAAAAACCGAAAGGAAAAAAAACAAAATCTCAGTAATTTTGTTGTATATTGTGGCAAGGAGCCACAGACGTATGTCCATATATACATACGTAGAAAAAAAAGTACAGACGTACATAAATTTTAATGTACTCATACACATGGTTTGTTTTGCTGTGGTATGAATGAGTATGAACTGGCTGGCATAAACAACATGTTGCATTTGCGAAAACAAACAGAAAAAAACTCCGAAACTGAAATGTTAAAGAAAATGTTTATTTTTTTATTTTTTATTCGATTTCATTGAAAAGCAGAAAAAAGAAATAAAAAGAAACGAAATTGAAATGAAATAAAATCACATAAAAATTAAATACTCCAAATAAGGAGACAAAATTCGAAATTGTATTCTCGTTAAATGAATATATTTTTAATAGACTCTCTCAATCTCGTACGTATAACATTAAAGTGATTAATTGATGGTTAATGGTTAATAAATTTCAAAAATGTTTCGCAAAGAAAAACCTCACATAATATTTTTATTTTCTCTCCTTGTTTTTCTTACTAAAATATTAAATAAAAGAAAAAATCTATTTCAGTGAAATCTATGCCTCTATGTATATGAAGAAAAATGAAAAATTAACTGAAACTCAACAACAAGTGACGGAAAAAAGGAGACAAATTTTTGCAAAAAAAGTGTCATTTTTCCAAAAGAGATTAATTATGAATATTTTATGGAAAAATAATTAAAATTTTCAGTGAAATAATTAAACTAATACACGGTTGTCAAGAGGAAATAATTGTGTTAAAATAATTTATATGAGGCTTAAGGCTTAAGCTTGTGATAACATATGCGTAGGAATGTGTAATTACATATATAGATACAATAGATGATACAATACAATACATACAAAGGCATTTCAATCCTTCAATCAGGACTACAACCTAGCATCTCACGCCACCTATGTTGTGTGTGTTAATTTTATACATGAGTGGTGGGACCTATAGTTTGAAGTCAACTCCGAATAAGAGATTTTTGATAACATTTTCGTGGACATTTTTATTTACTTTTACAGTTTTTTCAAAAAATCTGCTGAGAGGCAGCCGCCAAAGAAATTTGTTTCCGATTTCGTTTTGATTGAGATATCTGAACTTTGTCTCAACTGTGTCTCACGTTCATTAAGTCAGCACACTACCAGCTAGACTACAGCGACTATTACAAAAGAAACCTTTGAAGCAGATTTACAATTTATTTTTCGGGGTCTATTTTATAGCCTTTCATGCGATTAATAGGAGATGGTGTGGGGATTATAGGGACACAACAACATCTATTAAATACCATGCTTTTGATTTTACGTATGTTGTTTCCTATCTGACTTCTCCAAGGATGTACTGTTCGAACACGTCCACAGCTGTCCTCAGAATTCCAGTAAATGGTTTGTCTCTCATACATACATACACAATTAGTCATTACAACCCTTCAGTCAGGATTACGACCTAGTTTCTCACACCACTTATGTTGTGTGTGTTAATTTTATACATGAGTGGAGGGATCTACAGTTTAAAGTCGACTCCGAACGACAGATTTTTGAGAAAATTTTCATGGCAATTTTTATTTACTCTCAGAGTTTTTGCCAGAAATCTGCTGAGCGGAAGTCGCGGAAGAAATAGTTTTTGTATTTTTTTTTGATGTCTGGCCTGGGGCTCGAACCCTGGCTTTACGTCTAATAAGCCAACACACTACCTACTAGACTACGGCGACTTGGGTTATCTATCGGTATCACTAAAAGCATTTCCTACAGAGTAAACTAATGAGTTTCTCTTCTGCTTTACATTACTCAAATTAATTCGAATTCTAATGTCGGTAATCTGGCATTCGATATTGTATTAAGCTAGTGAACGTTTAGTAAACGTTTAATTATTGTGATCGTTATCGTTTAGAGGCGCCAGAGCGCTGTTACCATACGATATATGTATTGAACATTGAGGATTGTGGTCAATATCCCTGTATATAGGTAATCCGTATCAGAATGTTGTTGATCTCCAGCACCATCTATTGTAATAACTTAACAATAATTTTTGTTTTTGAGACGAACACTCAGGAGATGTCTTCTATTCAGGCAGGAGAAAATAGGAGTAGTGAGCGACAAAGTATTTTTTAATGACAGGTTTACATTGCCTCAAATTCATTCGTCTTTCCAAACATCTCCAGCAACTCTAAAGAAAGATTCTCTCATCAGCAAGCAAGTCTATTAGTTTCCTTTCAGGGGATAGTTAAGGAATCGATTCATTAGATCACGAAATCATCTGATTAAAATCGTATTAATCTATTATCTATTATTATCTATTAATCTATTAAATAGGCCCGGTTATACCAGTATATGATATAGTTTCTTATTGAACTTCATTTAAGCTGTTTAGATTTTTTCTGTCTACTCAAGCCATGGCTCCACAGAACACTATTGTGTTTGACCATTGTAAAGTGCATCCAGTGCATAATCTTTGGTTTACATCTCCAGGATTTTGCTGCAGCCCTTCTGTAGATTATTATAACATATCTGGCACTTACTGAAATGTATTGTTATGGTCGTACTTTCAATATTCAATGATTTTTTCAAGCATTTTATCTTCAGTTTCCATGATATTATCTCACCCAGTAGTCGAATATATTTTAGGGAAGTTTTCTCCTTCTCATAAATGGTACGAGTAAGGTCTTTTGCGGTCTTTAAGCTTTCGGCAGTCAATTGCCGTTTCATATAGTTCCACTTATTTGCAACCAAGCTCCAAATATGTAGTAAATGTGGTGAAAGAACCTTGCTCTTAGACAATGAAAGATATTAAAATTGCCTTGTTACACGAAAAGTGGTGCCAGCCTTGACAAACTTACTTGTTCTTATTTTTTCCTGTATATTCTTGTGTTCTTTTCTCTTGTTTATCCTTTCAAGCGAATATTAAACTATTCAGCCACCACCTAAAAAGACAAACAACAGTCAATGTCAGTTCTTGTTCTAGAGAAATAAGCTTTGAATACTTTAACGGGGAAATTGGTATCCGTAAAGAATTGCCTCAAATTTTGTATAATGATTTGGATGACTCTTTAACAGGCTCAGTCCAAATTCGTGCAAATATATTTAAAAACCAACACGTATAACACGTTGTATAAAACAATTGATCAATTCACACAAGCTGTTGTATCGTTGTATTCATTGTATTGTTGGATGACTATACAACAGTGTATGTTGGTTGTTGATAATTTTCATGTAAAAATCCGATACACTTATACACATTTTTTCATATGTTTTAAAAAGTTGTATTGGTTTCGTGCTATCGGATTGTTTGAATACCAAAAATTATGAACAAGAATACGACATACACAATACAGCAACCAAGTGTATTCAATACAACATACACGATACAATGGCCAAATGTAAAATTGAACGCTATCCTACTGCCATTCTTTCTTACTTACATTTTAGCCAGAAAATATTTTTTGATTGCCATTAAAAGTACATAGCATTTAAGCTAAAGGGAATTTAATGAAAATGATACAAAGTTGTAATACAAACATATCTCTTTAAGCCTTTAAAAAAGTTTATGGTCTAGATAAGCTTGAGCAGTATTTTAATTATTTATTTTACGGCAATCAAACACAACACATTCTTAAAATATTTCACAGAAAAAAAGAAAGAAAAAAGAAAATCCCACGATTTGAAATTGAACCCCATAGCATACCATAGTGCCATAGATTTCTTAAATAGCCAGTAAAGTTCCTTGTAATCCAATTTTAATTTCCCGTTTTTATTTTCTACTTCACTACAGTACTACTGCAAGCAGCTATAAATACCAACAACATCTTCATTTTTATCTTCGTTTAATAACATTTTAATTTTTTTAAAATTACATTCTCTGCAAAATTCCAAAGGCCAAATACTCTGGCTCTGCTGAATAACAACAACAACAGCAAATAGCAACTGCAGCATGCAGCAGGCAGCGGTATAGCACAGTTATAAGAAAATTATGGCAGCAAAACTCTTAAAAAAGAATTAAAAAATTACAAAATGAGTAAAAATGACGGTATCATCTTCTGTTTTTGCCAATGATGATAACGATGATGATGATGATGATCTCCTTTTTTTTCTTTTCCTCTGTTCCTCTGTTGTTGTTGTTTATAGTATGATTGTCCGTCTGCCTGCCTTCTTCGTGTAGAATATGAATTATATTTTCTTTTATTCATATAGTGGTAGTGGTAGTGGTAGTGGTAGTACCGTGTCCGTCCAACAAATATTACGACGAGTCATAAATTTGATTTGTAAGCGTGCAGTGAAAAAAAAAGAAATCTAAAACAGGGCATAACTTTAATTTAAAAAAGGAGCAGGCAGCAGCAGCATAAAACAAAAAAAAAGAAAAATATAAGAAAACAACAACAAACAACACAAATTTGTTGTTGTACAAGTTCATCAACAGCAACAGCATGAATAAATCTTGAATTGAACAAAAATTAAACTGAATATGGAGAAGAAATTTTTAAAATTCATACACAAAACACACACACGCGAGCGGTCATATTCATAAAGAAATTTAACAATTGCTATACAGTGGTTAGGCTGAGCAAAATTTGAAGACATTTTTGTCTGATACTCTGTATTCGATCACTTACAAAGTGTTCCATTTTAAATTTTGGAAAAAATGAAAGTTACTTCAAGTATATTAATGATATCACGAAAACGATTTTCAACGACAAGTAGCTTCACATGAATGTAATTATTATTAAGGCTTTAGGTAAAATATTTATCAAATGAAAGGAACAAAGGAGCTATAAAGAGATTAATAAGGGGTTATTACGGGTTATTAAGGAGTCCTTAAAACACCAGGCTTTCTCTAGGTCCTCTAAACCTAAGAAAAAGTCACACCACCTTAATTAAATGAAATAATGGGTCCGCCATCTAACGTTTTTTTTCAACTAGTAGTTATTTCGTGAATGGTAACACTTAGCTCATGTCCGATTTGACAGATAATTAGTGTTATCCTATGCGATCGACTTACAGATGATGCCGATTTTGGCAAAAAAAATCATCTTTTCAGATGAAGCTCATTTTGATCCTGGCGGGTATGTAAACAAGCAAAATTGTCGCATTTGGGGCGCAGAAAACCCGCACGCATACATTGAAAAGCCGACGCACCCAAAGCGAGTCACTGTTTGGTGCGGATTTTGGTCCAGAGGCATAATTGGGCCATTTTTCCTCGAAAATGAGCAAGGAGTGGCCGTTACAGTCAATGGCGATCGTTATCGGGCCATGTTGAACGAATTTTTGTTCACAAAAATTGAAGGGGAGGATGTTGGTAACATTTGGTTTCAACAGGACGTCGTTACGTGCCACACAGCCGAAGCTACACACGATGTTTTGCGCCCTGTTTTTGAAGATCACATTATAAGCCGCAGAGCTGATGTCGTTTAGCCACCTCGGAGCTGCGATTTAACACCGTTGGACTATTATTTATGGGATGCCGTCAAAGATAAGTGTTACGCCGACAAGTCAGAGACAATTGACGCTTTTAAGGACAATATTCGTGAAGTCATTGGTGAAATACAGCTGCATAGCCAGCCGAGGCAGCCATTTGAATGAAATTATTTTCCATTATTAACCGGAAGGATTACACTTTCAAATAAAAAAACAAATTTGAGAAAATATTCAGTAGTTTTTTTTTAAAACATTTTCAAAAAAAAAGTTATTTAGCGGATCCTTTATTTTAGCTTCAAATTAGAGGCTTGGTGTCAAATAATAACAATATTTCCTACACAGCAAACAATTGATGCCACTGCGAACAATAAGCTGAATGTAGAAGAAGATATGTATATGACCTGAGTTATTCTAAATTGGACACAATTCCACACTACTCTACCTATTAACCAAAATTAGTAGCTCTGAAGGGATTGTCAATACGATATATTATAGACAGTGTATCTCTGAGTTTGTTTTAGTTCTGGGTTACCAGCTCAAAAATTGCTATCAAATCTACAAAAACAAAAAAAAAAATAATTTCTAACTCACCTAAGTTTCTCAGCGACAGTTATCAGTGTCCGCCAACTCAATTACAATAACATACTCCCTAGCATTGTGCGTGTTCCCCACCAAGACAATGTCGGGAAATTAAGTTCATAACGTCCTTTTTTATCTGCATTAGAGAACTGTACAACTACTATAGAGATGGTGCCTTAACTACCGACAGTAATTTTCAGCTGCTGACATACTAATACCAGGAGAGCATGATAATACCAGCCCTGACAGGCTTTCATAAATTTTTTCATAAAAAAGTAAATATGTGAGCATGCAAGTACAGAAGATATGCACATGACAATGTCTGAATTTGGATATCCTAGCGATTACATTAAACTCGAATCCGTTCTTACTAATTAGTTTAGAGCTACTACAGTTGTATTCCGGTTGAAATACTGGCCATAAAAACTACCATGAAGTCGCCGTAGTCTAGTAGGTAGTGTGTTGGCTTACTATACGTAAAGCCAGGGTTCGAGCCCCAGGCCAAAATACAAAAAAGTATTTCTTCTGCGACTTCCTCTCAGCAGATTTCTGGCAAAAATTCTGAGAGTAAATAAAAATTAAAATTAAAAAGTTTCTCAAGAATCTGTCGTTCGGAGTCGACTTTAAACTGCAGGTCCCGCCACTCATGTATAAAACTAACACACACAAAATAATTGGTGTGAGAAACTAGGACGTTGTACAAAGGGCCAATTCGAACTCCGGGTACTGTACTTGTCTTAATTGGCAAGTACACGTCCTCTAACCTAACCTAACCTAACCTAAAACTACCATTATGTGAAACCAATATCAGACTACATTGGGCAGAGATAAACACATATTAACTGAGAGTAAAGAGACAATTAGATTCCTACAAAGCGTGTTTCCCGCTTCTAAGATTGTTCAAGAAGGGATCCAGCTCTAGAGGATAGCGCAAGATATTTAGTAAATTTAGTTAACAACATGGCACTGCAAAGTTTAATACATACATGATTGGCCATTACAAACCTTCAGTCAGAATTACGGCCTAGCTTCTCACACCACTCATGTTGAGTGCGTTAATTTTATATGTGAGTGGCAGGACCTACAGTTTAACGTCAACTCCGAACGACGGATTGAGAAACCTTTTCATGGCAGGTTTACTTATTCTCAGAGTTTTTGCCAGAAATCTGCTGAGAGGAAATCGCTGAAGTAATATTTTTTTTCATATTTCGTTTTGATGCCTGACCTGGGATACGAACCCGGGCTTTATGTCTAATAAGCCAACACAGTACGGTGACTACACACTAACAATCCTTTAGTCAGGATTACAACCTATCCTTTCACACCACTTATGTTGTGTTTGTTATTTTTATACATGAATGGCGGCACCTACAGTTTAAAGTCGACTCCGAACAGTAGATTTTTGAAAAACCTCTTAGTTTTTGTCTGAAATCTGCTGAGATGAGGTTGCCGAAGAAATATGAGTTTGAACTGTGGCCTTATTAAGCCAACACACTACGTACTAAACTACAAGGACTTCTGCTAAGTTTGACTTCTGCAAAGTTGTGATCCGATACGAGAGATTGGTATTCCTCAGTATAAGAGCGAACAACAGATACCTGAGTTGCAAGATGGAAAAATTACCTCATTTTTGTTGAGACTATAAAAATCTGGACCTCTTTAGATTTACGTTAAATATAACCAGAATTTATCTTTTGAAACTCATAGCAATCATAGATAACTGACCTTTGGCCAGTGACTGCCACAACAGCTTTTGCTTAAGCTGTAATGCCTAAAAAGAACAAATAATTTCTCTATCGTTGTAAGACATTTGGAGACGTGACACGAAGTGTTTTTAGATACACAGAATTTATTGATAGAACAGTAGAGGAGATTTAAAAAAAAAATTCCATATCCTTATATAAATAGTCGAGAAACACCAGCCGGGGGCTGGAGTCGATTAAGGGATTTGTTTTTCTATATTCTTCTCCAACAGCTTAAGAGACCACTTTGCCGAATTACAAACAAAAAAAAGAGATGAAAAACTTTAATAACAAATTATATTACTTCCCTGAGTTTTCCATCTTTTCCTGATTTTTTTTGGGGGAAAGATGAACGTGTGGTATACAAATTCAAACGTTCTCGACTTTACATTTTTATTTTAAAATTTACAAACATATATTCAGTAGAGAACATACACATTTAAAGGCTTAAAATAATAAAAAAATACAAATAAATGAAAATAAAGAAAACCAATACAATAAGAGGAAAATAAAATGAAAATAAAAAACTACGACAGAAATTACAAGCAGGCAACAGAGAGAATAAAACTTTAAAATGCCGCAATGAAATGGTTATTGCATCATCAACAGAAAGCGAGTCAAGAGCATATGTAACCAATCTTAAGACAAATAGACTAAGAAACTAGCAAAGCAAACATCGAAACAACCGACTAACCAGTCAGATGCCATTTGTATGTATCATGGTTAGGCATAAAAGTATTAAGACAGTCTCTCTGGCTAGCTTAGACGATATTTGAATGATGACGATGATGGTTGTTAGTTTTTTTTTAGTTTGTACATGGGTTAAATAAATACACAAATCTACCTCGAACCAACAAGACGAATTGCAGAAAAGAAAAGACAAATAAAAGCAAAAGAAAACATACATACAACATTCTGGATACGGCATTCGGCATTCGGCAAGAGGTTGTAAACGCAGGAAAAGAAATTATGTAAAGTTTGCAATAAATTTTGAATGAAATTGATAAGGCGTCAAAATAAATCAAACCAATGACTAATCAACGGCAAAGGTGTAAATTCACTATCTTAAGAACTTAACAGCCATGGCTAAAACTCTCTCTCACACCGAGACATAAACAGATACTCAATGCGAAATAGACAAATCTTAACAAGAACACGAAGGCAAAAAAGCAGCAACAAATTAAGCAGAGACAAATCAACAAAAAAAAAAAAAAAAAAGACAGCAAAGGAAAGAATAAAAACACATGCAATAGCCTGAGAGAGAGATGACACTCGCATGTAAGCAACTTAAATTTGTTGCATATGCATGATGAAGACCAAAAGCAACTATAACAGCAACGACAAAGACGACAACGACGACGAAAGAATTATTTAATGAGATAAATCTGCAAAATATTTAATAAAGATTAAACGAAATAAAATTGAATTTGAAAATGTATAAACGTTTTATCTTTATAGTTTTGTTCCTGCCTCTAAAGCGTTCTCTTCCTTCTTAACACAAACACACACACACATATGTATGTATATATTCATACGTCCACATAGGAGAAAGAAAACAAAATACATTTTTTTTCATAGCTGTTGTAAGAGATTTGATAACCGGGCTTACAATTTATATCCACAAACAATTTCCATAAGGAAATATTCAATATTTATGGCATATTTGAAAGGATTTGAAATAAAGGAAAAATGCTTTAACTTATCATAATGCATCATAAGTGTCTTGAAGAGATTGCAATGAGTCGCATACAAGTTAATTTGCAATTTGCATCGTAGTGCAAAAAAATAATTCAGGAATAATAAAATTATAACAAAAGACTTAAGAAACAAACTTGATATTTGTATCACTCACAGAGATTTTTTGTATTTATTCACTCCAGGTCGAAGTCACCGTAGTATAGTAGGTAGTGTGTTGGTTTATTAGACGTAAAGCCAGGGTTCGAGCCACAGGCCAGACATAAAAAAAATCTTCGGTGACTTCGTAAATAAAATTGCCATGAAAAGTTTCTCAAAAATCAGTCGTTCGGAATCGATTTTAGACTGTAGGCCCCGCCACTCATGTATAAAATTAATGCACAAAACAGAAGTGGTGTGAGAAACTAGCATGAGAAACTAGTAATGTAAAGGGTTGTAATGATTAATTATGTTATATATGCACTCGCCTTTTAGTTTATATAATGGCAGTAGAATTCAAAAGTTCAAATTATTGAAAGCATTCTAACGATATGAATGAAAATCTCCAAAATTTTTTTTAATAAAATACCAATGAAATAAAGCAATTAGGGTGGCGATATGGCAACAGGGAATCATTTAGGTTAGGTTAGGATGGATAAGATTATATTAAAGTAGGTTAAGTGAGGTTAGGTTAGGTTAGGTTGGGATATATAAAATTAGTAAACATAAAGCACTGACCGCCTTTCAGAGGTTCCGTTGTAGTATTTATAACTGCCTGTAATTTCTTGCTTGGAAGTTCTTTATACCTTCTCTGCTTCGTTTTTACTGCAGAAAATGTTTATTTTCACGTTCTGGATACATATGCCTAAGGACCAGAGATTAAATATGAATGCTATGAGGTTTTTAAAAAAATATCTTGGTACGTTAAATGCAAATCGTGTCGTCCATATATTCATGTCAAGAAAAAGTCTTAGAGCAATTCCTACTACTACAGTAATAGATTACTGCCGGACAAATTCAAATTGTGTCGTTAAGAGCTAGATGGCGTGTCCACGTTACTAAAAGATTGTCCAAGTATGCCAAGGCATTCCACAATTATTATAATATCAACGCTCATGAATAAAAAAGATACGGGACTTTGGAATTCCTCTGTTGAAAGTCAAACAAATGTTCATGCACAGGATTCACTCATTCGCGAAGAAATGATGAAAAAAGGAGGAACTTTGTAGTCTAGTGGAGTCGCTGTAGTTTTGTACGTAGTATGTTGGCTTATTAGACGCAAGGCCACGGTTCAAACCTCAGGTCAGACATCCAAACAAAATACGAAAAATATTTCTTTGGCGACTTCCTCTCAGAATTTCTGGCAAAAAACTCTGATAGTAAATCAAAATTGCCATGAAAAGTTTCTTCAAAATCTGTCGTTCGGAGTCGACTTTAAGCTGTAGGTCCCGCCACTCATGAGTTAAAATGAACACACACAACATGAGTGGTGTAAGAAACTATGACGTAATCCTAACTGAAGGCTTGTAATAGCCGATTATGTTATGTATATGTAGCCTAGTAGATAGTGTTTTGACATATTAGACGTAAGGGCACGATTCAAACCTTAGGTCAGATATCTCCAACAAAACAAAACATGAAGAAATATTTCTTCGGAGACTGTTTCTCAGCAGATTTCTGACAAAAACTCTGAGAATAAATAACATTGCCATGAAAAGTGTCTAAAAAAATTTATCGTTCGGAATCGACTCTAAACTGTAGGTCACTCATGTATAAAATTAACGCACAAAACATAAGTGGTGTGAGAAACTAGGACGTAATCCTGACTGAAGGGTTGTAATGATCAATTACGTATGTATGTATGATCACGGTGATCTACAGAAATACCAACCGCTATCTTTGTCGAACTCTTAACATTTCCTGGCCAAACAGTGCCAGTAAATTTTAGTTTTTAGGTACAATTCTGTCAATCTTAAAATGGGAGAACAGGTTGGCTGCTGGGCTTGGATAAGGCCAGCTTAAGGTTGGTTGTCGGTTTTCTCACAGGGCATTGCGAGATTATGTCACTGACCGGGATCTGGAACAGATCCCAGCCGGACTATTGCAGGGCATGTTGCGATGAGGAGGAGTTGGAGACTATCGAACACCTCCTCTGTAACTGCCCAGCCCTTGGTAGGTTGAGGTTGAGGACCCTTGGCAGGACCTTCTTTGAGAGTTTGAATTCTGTGTCGAGAGCTGACGTCAAGGCTCTCCACAGATTCATTAGTGGCTTAGGCTGGTTGAGAGGCGCTAGGGTTTCATCAGTGTAGTCGCGCTCTCCCTTTTTGTTGTATCTGGTCTGTGTAATTCCTCCGCTTCCCATTCTCCCCTTTACTACATCCTCTCCTTTTTATCCTATTCCCTATATTATTCTTCCCTCTTTAAGGACGTTGTACAATGGGTCAATTCGACCTCCGGGTACTGTACTTGTCTTAATGGACAAGTACACGTCGTCTAACCTAACCTAATCTAAAATGGAAGTTGTTCTCAGATCAGGAAAGTAGAGCTGGCTTGATCAAGCTTTCCAAAGATCACTAGCTGATGTACCTTGAAATGCAAGCAATAGCTGGCGTCGAGAGGTGAACAAATCTTGCAACGAGCTAAACTTTTTCACATCAGATAAGCAATAAAGCAACGCAATCGTTGAAATCAATGAAACTTATTTAGGATAAGCTTCGTATAACAGATACACTAACTGTGGACAATCCATAATTTTAAGTTATACACGTAATGTTAATTGGTTTATGGATTCAAAATGGCTTGTGTTCTAATATGTTATCCTTGTAGTATTTTCTTGGAATTCAAAATTTCTAAAAGGTGTTGTAAACCAACGTATATACAATTTTTTGGAGGTAATTTTGAAATATACTGGCAATGGTTTTATAATCATATTCAGATGCATTTAAAATGACTTTAAAAGCCTTAGTAAATCTATTAAAACAATGGAAAATATTGCTTTATACGGTATAAATAGTTTCTTTAGGCCCTATTTGTAATCGTTATCTGAAAAAGATTTTTTCACTTTCGTATTGCTTTCACATGCAACCTATTTTAACCTTTCTAAAAACAGAAACAACAAAAACAAAAGAAAAAAAACCGCTAAAATTGAAACCGAAACACAAAATCCATTTACACATACATTGTTATGCTTGTTGTTGTTTTTGTTTTTTGTTTTGTTGTTTCAAGCAACAAATTCCATTAGATTGCGTTCAAATAATATTGTATTGTAAGGAAAAGCAAAAGGAAAATACAAAAAAAAAACCAACAAAAAAATGAGGAAACAAAAATCAAGAGGGAAAACATAGTTCAGCAATTTGCACACATGCACCCAGGGTGCTCCTATGTTAAGCCATTTAAGCCAAGTTAGCAAACCAAATAAACAAACCAAACCGAAAGCAAAGCAACAACTAACCAAGCGGCCCAACCAACAAACAAACAAACAAACGATCACAAGATATTCGTCAGAGTCAAAAACCGAAAAACAGCCTATCACACAGCTACGGCTACAGATTTGAGTGGAAAGGACAGTGAAAAACTCTTCATACCGCTAAGCCACAAACTTAAACACTTAGTGTGAGGCCAAAATGATGCACAGAAATGGTCATAAAATGTTTTCCAAGATTTCTTTTTCTTGATTTTTTTCTTTCGTACTTTTAATATCATGCAATGCGGGAGAAAATTCCAAAGCGTTTAAATTTGCATGCGTGCAACATGAAGCGTGCAATTCCTATTTATTTTTTTTTCCTCTGCCTCTGCCTCTCTCTCTCTCTCTCTTTTTTTCATTTTTCAGCTGCATTTTTCCCTGGTTGCTACAACAACTTACTTGTTGAAAAACTCTTATTGGGAAAATATCATCCGCACTCATGTGGCAGCAGTAGTATTAGCAAACAACAACAACAACAACAACAATATTGGCAGCATTGGCAGCAACAGCAACAGCATGCCTGCAGGTTACGCCAGCTACACCAGAGCTGATGTATAAAATGAAACGCACCGGCCAAGTAATGTTTAAAAAACAACGCTTTCGGGGTGGTAAGGGTGGGGTGGCTACGCCATATTATGCATCTAAATATCATGGCAATGGGACGACATATCACCTAGTGAGCGTATGAGTGACTAGGTGAGTAAATAAGTGACTTCTATGATAGTATATGTACCACATTTGATAATTTATGGACACGCATAATAGTGGCGAAAGAATTCTTTATGAAGAGGAAAAGAATCAAAAAAAAAAGAGAAAAAAAGAGAAGAGAAGAAAAGATATATCGTATCTCAACTGCGTAAAGAAAAAAAATGGGTTAAACGTGTCAAAATAGTTAATTAGATGACAGAAGTTTATTTATTTAATGATGTGAACAGGAAAAACAGTGTCAGAGTGTATTATAATGCCAGTAACATGTGTAGCATGGAAATTAAAATTGAATTGTTTTCTTTAAATTAAAAAAAATCTGTATCATTGGCCATATGCAAAGTTATCAACTGTTTTAAATTTTCTCAAGGAATTTTGTGTCAAAACAAAAGATTTAAGAAACAAACCTTCTTGAAATGTTTAAAAATCTATGGCAAGAGTACTATTTTGTCCAAAGTACACATCAAATACATGGTAATTTCAAATATAGGTTAGGTAAGGTTAGAGGACGTGTACTTGTCAATTAAGACAAGTACAGTACCCGGATGTCGAATTGACCCATTGTACAACGTCCTAGTTTCTCACACCACTTATGTTGTGTGTGTTAATTTTATACATGAGTGGTGGGAACTACAGTTTAAAGTCGACTCCGAACGACAGATTTTTGAAAAACTTTTTCATGGCAATTTTTATTTACTCTCCGAGTTTTTGTCAGAAATCTGCTGAGAGGAAGTCGCCGAAGAAATCCTTATTGTATTTTGTTTTGATGTCTGGCCTGGGGCTCGAACCGTTTACGTCTAATAAGCCAACACACTACCTACTAGACTACGGCGACTTAATTTGAAATATAAACAAAGATAATTTTTTAAATTTTTACTCCTTCCAGCCTCCGGGAATTTTTTTTTACCAAAAAACCGTCCCTTTACTAAAACAAAAGACTTAAGAAACAAACTTTTTTTTTAACTTTTTACAGTTAACGATTCCAATTTTTCCTAAACATTTTCCATGTCCTTGTTTGAACCTTACGAATTAAAGAAAGTGTATCAATTTTAGTCGCCGCAGTCTAGTAGGTAGTCAGGATTACCTCCTAGCTTTTCACATCACTTCTGTTGTTTTTGTTTATTTCTTACACATGAGTGACGGGACTTACACTTTAAAGTCGACTCCGGACGACAGATTTTTGAGAAACTTTTCATGACAATTTTTTATTTTCTCTCAGAGCTTTTGCCAGAAATCTGCTGAGAGGAAGTTACCGAAGAAATATTTTTTGTTTTGTTGGAGATTTCTGACCTGGGGTTTGATCCGTGGCCTAATGTCTAAGAAGTCAACACAATACCTACTTCAGGCAGCTCATGATAAAGGGTGTTTTTTATAGAGGTATAGAACTCAAGCGATTGAGGTCATAGTCAATTTCACGTGGAAGTAATGTAAATTATTGAAATCGTTGGATTATATTTTGTTTTCCCAAGTCGCAGGAGTCTGTGAATAAACCACAAACAACAGCGGTGGTCCTTGAAGCCAACTTAACTCATGCCATCGATCTAATTCAGTCTGATTTATGCATCAAAGTCATGGAAAATAGGACATTTCAGATACGCTGTATCCACAGAGAAGCCGTGGCAGACATTTGAATGGTGCATGGCTTGAGGTACTACCACAAGAAACTGAAAATTTTCCGTTGAATCAATTGTAGAAAGCAATTTTCAAAAAATATTCATGTCACTAAGCGCTACTGTTTAGGATTTTTTTGAATTTTGAAGGCCGAATTGCATTAATGTCAACTCATTATTATTATTTGCTACATTTTATTTCAATCAAGCGTATATATTTGAAAATCTTGAATTGAATTCGTTTTATTTTTTTGTTGGTTTTTCACACAAATTATTTGCATTTTTGAATGTCACAACGTGAAGGTTGTTTTAATTAAAGATACATTTTAACAGTCATGTTGTTGTTTTTTTGGAATAGTTAACTATTAATTATAAACATCAGCTTGTTTGTTTTAAAATAATTTCAAAATCACGCCCTATATTTTCATCATTGCATTGAGAGTTGCTGGATTGGATTTTTTTTGCTGCATTTGCTGTTTCTCAATGCATTTCCATTAAATTATTCGGTGATAATAATCCCTGACTAAAAGGAGATAAACGTTGTTTTGTTTTGCATGCTTCAACTGGCAACTGGCAACGCTTTGGTGGTTTATAAATCATCCACTGAAATGACGACAGAGCTGATAATGACGCCGATGATAATGATAAAACCAAGTGTTATACCCATAGCCTGGCATTACAAGCCAGCCAGGGCTATGGAACAAATATCTACAATATGTTGTGGTTGTAGCGGTGGCTGTAACTGTGGCTGTGGCGGTAGCCAGAGTACGTACTCGTACATCATATTGGCGGCAGCAGAGAGAGCTGATATTAAATTATATGTTTTTAAAAATGCAAAATACAAACTATTAGCAAATATTTGCCTAGAGTCTATTTTGACATTTAGTGTTAATTTATGCAAAGCAATGAAACTGAAACAAAAACAAAAACAACAAATAACAAATCGCAAATACCTAGTACTACTTGGCATAAAATGAAAATGAAACTGAAACTGAAACGTAATACAGATCCAAAAGCCACCATGTTGTTATGGCAAATAGTACATCATACGGCTCTCTACACCAGCAGAGCCCCAATAATCCTCCGAGGAAAACTAAACAAAATAAGGAGAGAGTATTTGTTGCTAATACAGGCAAGGCTTTTTATTTTTGTTTTTGTTTTCTTTAACGAAAAGCAACCAGTATTAGCCGTATTATAGCTGGGTTTAATGAAAGAAACTGGAATTCTGGCAATTCAATTTCAAAATATTCATTCATTGTCTTAAAAAGTGTGATTAAAATCTATGCAAATATACAAGAGTTTTTAACTGCATTGAAATTAAATAATTTTTTCTTTATTTTATACCTTTTATATGTATGTATGTATGTACGTGAAGATTTTGTTGTGGTGGTGCTATGGTGGGGCAGTAATGAAATAAAAAAGATGTGGAAATATTTTGTTGGAGGTTAAAAAGGTGCGATTATTTTGAATGCGAACAAAAAAATGAATGAATGATTATGAAAAATAAAAACTTAAAAAGATAGATAACAATGTGATGACATAAGTATAATTAATTAAACAAACAAATTGATAAGTATTTGGCAATGATTTCATTCTCAGGAACTACAGTACAATAACTGAGAACTCAATACATTCCTAAAAATATTTAATTTTTTGTGTGGCAATAAAAAGCAAAGCAGCATAAATGCATTCCATTAAAATTAAACTTATCCTAAAGCAATGGAACCATACATAATTAAGCCAGAGTGAACAATCGAAAGCATTAACTGTAATGTTTGCTTGGTTTGGTAGAGAAATATTTACAATAAAGTGCTGTACGATGAAAGCCTAGCGTATTCTAATTTGTACGAAAAAGAAATCGCTGACACAAATTGTATTCGAAGCAAGGAATCCTTCGTATTACCATAAGGATAGGAAAGGAACCCAACAGGTTGCTTCTCTTCCCCATCTGGTGATGAAATTCTATTCGAAGCTAGGAATCCTTCGTATTTCCATAAGGATAGGAAAGGAATCCAACAGGGTGCTACTCTTCCCCATCTGAGCGTGATGAGCGTGCTGCTAGTTATGTTGCAAGAGACCGGATGTAGAGCTTTTGCCTATGCGTTTAGTGAAGTTCTTATAATTTCGATAAATTTCTGGACTTTATTACAGATGCGATGGAACTTGCTCTGAGGGAGGCCAGAGAATGAACATCTTATTATTGTTTGGGTGTGAATCCTCTACGGTATTGAGTTTTCTAGTAGATAGTGCTGTAGTCTAGTGGGTTGTGTGTGGGCTTATTAGACAAAACCCTTTGGCTTAAACTATAGCTCACACATTTCGACCAGAGCTGTCGGTTCTTTCGGCGATTTACTTGTTGCTAATAGTTCAGGCTGCAGAAAAAATATTGAAAGAATTAAAGCCTTTGTCAAATACTTGAGTTCGAAAAGAGAACGGTTCGCAGTCTAACATGAATTTTGACTAGCTCGGTCTGTCTCACCATGATTACTGCAGAAGCTCCAAGGATGTGGAAGAATCGGAATCGGTACAACACCTTTTACGTAAGTGTCCTGCACTTTAAAACAGACGTCATAGATTTTGGCTGACAGAACGTTTAAAGATATGGGCATCGAGGCAAACTTGCCACTAACATAACCTGCCAGTTCCTTCATCCGGAGCTCGTGGTGTTCCACACCAACCACAAACGGATCATGACAAGGGGGTTTTACCTCACCCTGGGTAACACAATGGGCCATGTGGGCCACCGAGTGAACTTCCCTGTGAGTAGCAAGCTACCCGCTAACCTAACCTAACCTAAATATTTTGCCATTTATTATCTGGTGGACCATTTATCGGTTTAAATATAGAGCCATCGGTTATTTTAAATCTGGGAATACTTATGCCATTCTATTCTATTACAGAATACAGTTTATTATCTTCACTGAACGTAATGAATCGATTTACGCTTCAGCAACATTCGTATTTATTGGAAATTTATTTCCAAAACAAAGACAATTGTACGGAAATTGCACGAAAATGTCGTACAAAATTCGGTTGTAGAGAAGATGGTGGTGGGTATGTTAATAAATAAAATTGCCATATTTGGGGTTCAGAAAATCTATTCCTGGCCTTACAGAAGCCAATGCACACCATTATGAGTGTATCTTGTGGAGCGGAGGCATATTTCTTTGAAAATGAGGATGGCACAACCATTACGGTCAATGGCGACATCTATCGCATCATGATAATCGATTTTATTTGTACCCGCTTCATGGTATTGATTTGAACGATGTTTGGTTTCAGCAAGATAGTGCAACTTGCCACACATCTCATACCAGAAGCGATTTATTGCTTCGAACGTTTGATGGCCGTTTAATTAGCCGAAATGGTGATGTCAACTGGCCGCTAAGAAGCTGTGATTTGACAGCGTTGGATTATTTTCTGTGGGGTGGACGTTAAAAAGTGTTATGCCTACTAACCAGAGGCAATTGAACATTTGAAGGCCAACATTCGTCATGACATATACTCCAAAGAGTGTACGAAAATTGGTTCGATCGAATGACGTAGTGTGAGGCCACTAGATTGCTCTACTTTCTTCTTAACCTGTACTAACCTTCTAATTTTGTTATTAAATTTAAGGAAAAAAACTCTGGAGCATTAACAGCTCATAGATATTTACGCAGTCAACAAATTTGACTGACAAGAATTTGGATTTGAATTATTTTTTTAGTAGCACATCCGCAGCATAACTGGAGTACATGAAACAAAATTGTAACATGTTCATGGGAACCAGTATTTATTAATTTTAACAACATTTACATTAATTTTAACGCAACTATAATCCATTAACTGATATTTTCCAATTACCAGCAATGGACGACGACGATGAGTATTAGACAAGTGTATGAGAAAATTCTGAATATATTTCAACAAACTCAAGGCATATGGAGACTGAAGACTGGTTAAATAAATAAGAATTGCATTTTAATAGTTTTGAGTAGCATATAAATAAAACATCTCATAATCAAGCTCACAGTCGTCATACCGCTATTTTTGACAGCAACATGTTGTACCAAAAAAAGGAAAAAAACAGAAAAAATTACTCACATAATCTAGATACACTTTGACTGTATTTCACTCATTTTTATTTCGGTTTTTAACTTTTTTTGCATCATTTTTTGTAAGCCAAACTATGAATAGAATTTAAATAGCATACAACAACAACAACAGCATCAACTAATCGAGAATAACAGCAACAACAACAGTACATAAATAAAATTTCAGAACTTTTCATACATGGTTTCGAGAAGACTTATGAACGTTGCAATCATCTAAAGCAACCAAGTGTTGTGTTGGTTGTTCGGTTGGTTGGTATGTGTGGCCAAAGACGATGTTATGGCAAATTCAAATATATTTTTAAAGTGTTAGAAACGAAAGGAAAAAAAAAGAAATAAAAACAAGACGTAACGTAACTTTAACACGTACAAGACCTGAATGCAAAATTTTCCAAAGAAATAAAACGTTCGGCTAATATTTTTAAACATGAAAATAATATTTTTGTAATAGAAAAATAGGCAAGTAGAAACGACCCTCGACTACATATTATCATGTAGTCTTGGTTCTTTTAATAAAATTTGTTTGGAGGATTTGCTTTTTTCTTTACGTCAAAAAAAAGAAGAAAACAGTATTCTTAGCACTTTTGTGTCTGTTTGATGTTTTATTTTGCGCTTGTCAAAGCTTAATCACGCCTGATGTCTAACCTGAGTTATGTTTGGAGCATGTAACACATGACTTTAAAAACCACAAAAAAAAAAAACAATTCCTTATAGAAATAAAACTAAGAGATGCGCGCGGCCTCTTTTTTCGGTAGGTTGGTAAGTCAACTACTCAAATGGTTTTCTGGAAAAAAAAATACGGAAAATCAGCAGCCGCATCAATAACCAACAATAGAAACTAAAATGAGGCAACAACCACAATCTGCATAACGTTTTTCTTAAGTTTTTTTGTTTGGTTTCTTCAGCACTAAACTCCATCTTAAAGTGCAATAGCGGTGTTTATTTATTTTTCCTTCTTTTTTTTCTTCGAGTTTGTTTCTTTGTTTCTAACAAAATAATTAAATGTTTGAGCGAAACATAAAATTAAACACTTACGTCTCGAAGTGTTTACACTGTAAGTGAAATTTGATATGCTAGAAAAATGTAATCTAAAAGCTTTACTAAAGGCTAAAGTAACTTAAAAAAGGAATGCTTTAACTAAACCATAAGAATTTTAAAGCAGAAGTTATGTGTTGGATATTAAACTTACAGTCATCGTTTTTTTATTGACAAACTGTTTAAACATATTCTTCCAATACACCTCTTGGGGGCATATGCCTTTAACAAAGCATTCCTGTCTTACTTCTGTTTCTTTAAACCATTTTTGTTTTTCCAGCTAAGCAGAGGGTTGGTCCGCTGCAGCAAGTCCTAGTGTAATAGGGATGCCATTTATCGTTGTCTGCTTAGGTACAGACTTATTGAATCTACTTTATATATCTCTAGTATTTCGAAACTGACGACGCGAGGGACACCACAAGCATAGCATTAACTATGAAACTTCAACTCGAGGGACACCACAAGCATAGCATTAGCTATGAAACTTCAACTTGAACACGTTACTAAACCCCTAGAAAAGATCATGCGGCTTGATTGTCGCTTATGGACACAACGATGCAATAAGATATGGCGACAAAGTTTTAAAATTACTCTCAAAAATTATGGAATCTGTGCTGAGACTACGATTGAAATGGTGCAACAAATATGGACTGGCAGTTAAACCACCTAATAGGGTCATAGTGAGGTCATAGTAAGCAGCAAACTAAACTGGAACATGAATAAAAAATCCTGGCGTCAATTATTCTTTACAGTTGTAAGGGAGCTGTAGGCCTATACTGATGTGTTAACCCTAAACATGTGTACTGATTGTAAGATTTTGTAAATAATCTATCCTACAAGGCTATTGTTGATTTTGAAGAAAGACAAAATTGAAGCAAATCCGATTGGAGCGTATTATGAGGATTGGGACGATCATGATCGTCGATGGACTCAGAACTACTTTATCTCAGACATTATTCCGTAACTGGCTAACACCGGATATATTGAGAAACAAGTAACTGTGAACAGCACCACAAGAGTATTGCAACATAGAGGCTATGACTATGCGAAAGTATTTAATATACCTATTGGCTACACAGTCGAATTATTCACTTATAGATCCATATCACCCATAAACTTGAATGTGAAATCTTTTCAGAACATCTGAAACTTAAATTATTCACTGGGACAGTAAAAATCGCAACAAAGTCGCTTGCAAAGGTTGGCATAATGGGAAATTCAATTGAATTAACATATAAAATGGGCATTCCTCTGCAGAGAAACAAACAAATAGTTCCACTTCAAACTTTATTCATCTGCTAATGAAAGATAAGGTAATGAATACCCTTACAGATGTGGGGAATACTTACAGTGGACAGGAAAAGTCTTAATACGGCAATATATTTTAGCAACTTCATGAATTTATTTCTGTTTTATTATAAAACAAACAATTTTTTAATGTTTTTCATAAAACAAGAGAAAAATAAGGAAAAGTTTCAGATGACTCCATAGGTACCCCCAAGGAGAACCCTGAGAAAATTTATAATTCAAAGGCATAATATATGTGTACAAATAAGAATTTGTACCTAATTTTAAACCTGAATTTTAAAAATGAATTAAATTAAATTATTGAAATAAATTGAATTTTGAATTGAAGTTACTTATTTAAACTATTATTATTATTGAATTTTATTGTGAATTAAATTTACTAGGAAAGCATTACTGTTTTGAATGAATTATAACATTATCTAACACTTAATCAAATTCCAAATTAATCTTTATCCTTTTTATATATATTATTTATCCTTTGGAAAATTCCGAAGTTTCTTTGAATTAAACTTGTACAGAAAATTCACTTGCTTTTTCACAACGCTCAACTGATAGGTTATAAACAATCTCAATTATAAATAAAATTGTCATAATCGCAATCTCTAAAATAAAAAGATCTCGTTTTTGTGCATTCATCTCATCTCTCAAAAAGGGTAAGATACACTTAACAACCTTAAAAAGAAATAAGTGTTAATATATCTTTCTCTTTTTCTCTTTTCATTAACCCTAATTATAATTACATTTGTGTAATTATAATAAAAATTTTTCTTTAGAAGATTGCCCAATTCTTTCTTAATCCCTATATTCCAATCTTTGAGAATTTGTTTTAAAAATAACACACGTTATTTCAATATGAAAATGTATTGTATTTAGTGGAATATCCCTTAGGGTCAAGCACGCCATTTAACCCACTTGGAATTGAATATACAAGTTTTGTTTATTGTTTTCTGGTGGCACCATAAGCAAGTTTATCGGTTGACTTTTGTTTGAGGTTTAGCGATTATGTAACCGTTCTATTAAATGATCTCCTAAATACTCTCTTGAAGCCATATCAGGCCTGTGAGAACTTTTTTGTCAAATTATATTGGACTACTAATACTATTGCTTTCCATATAAAATTGGTCATTACAACCCTTCAGTCAGGATTACGACCTAGTTTCTCACACCACTTATGTTTTAAGTGGTGGGACATAGAGCTTAAAGTCGATTCTAAATGACAGATTTTTGAGAAACTTTTCATGGCAGTTTTATTTACTCTCAGAGTTTTTGCCAGAAATCTGCTGAGAGGAAGTCGCCGAAGAAATACCTTTTTTGTATTTTATTTTGATGTCTGGCCTGGGGCTCGAAGAACCCTTAACTTCTAATAAGCCAATACATGACTTACTAGACTACGGCGACTTCACTATACACTACTGATTTTTACTATAAAAAGTTAAAAGTTGTACATACTTTAGAAAAGTTATGGTGGTGAAAGAAGACAACTTCATAGTTTTGTTTAATTTTTTCCATTTCGCTTAACAAATATTTTTTTAGAAAATATTTTTTATTTTTTTTTGAATTTTTCCGTTGTAACATGATGTCTATTTACTATTCTACAGTTAATGGAATAATATATTCTAGTGTAAACAGTTTTTTGTATTCGACAAGAGCTTTTATTTAAACTGAAAATTCCGCACATTGTACACGATGTAAATACCTTCAATATTCAATATCAATGAACTTCCCGTACAAAAACCAAAACAAATAAAAACTGAAAAAAAAACTTCTCTAATGCACCCACTGAAATAAGAGGTAATTCCTGTAGTTGCGGTTGTTCTTATTTCATTTAAAAGCAACAGCACAGCATATTTCTCTAAAGCACATACTACATGTTGCTGGCAAATAGAAGTAAAACAAACAAATGCGTCCACTATGGTATACACATTGATTCTATAGAGTGTTTCGTTTTAGATTTTTTTTCTTTTATTTTTCGAAAATTTTGTATGCAACACCACAAAGTGTGCCACTAATGCAATTTTGTACTTTTTATATAACTGCGGCTGCTGTTGTTGCTGCAGCATGTTTGACTTTTTTTTGTTTTTGTTCTCTTTGCTGTCTATTGCCAGTTGTTGTTTATTTGAGATTTAGTTGAGATGCTGTTAGTTGTTGGCAATAATGTACGTGTTTGTCTAATGCAACAGTGGAAATCTCTTTATTTTTGAACAACATTTCTACCTGAGAATATGTTGCCGACTTTGGCCCATACGCCTATACAGACCGTCATGTGTGCCTATTGCTTGGTTTTTCTCTTTCTTTTGCGTGGCAAATTTCACTTGGCAATATTCAAACTGCAAAACTATATTAAAAGGATGTGTACTCACTCGCTCGTATGTGGTGGCATGATAATTTAGAAATAAAAACTTTGAAAGAAAACAGAACAACAACAACAACAACAACGTTTTTCTATCTTTGTTTTCTTATTTTGCGACCTCATCTTTTCAAATGTTTTTGAAAATGTTAAACTCGGCTTGTTTTGTTGTATGTTTGTGTTGTTTGCTTACGATTTTTTTTAAAATTTTTTTATTTTCTAAATTTTGTTCTCATTCAACCAATGGTTTGCAGTTAAAAATATTCTAAAAAAAAATACATGAAGAAACTTATGAAAAATCTTTTAAAAAAATTATTGCAAAAAAGTTAAAGACTTTCGCAGAAGCAACGACACAAAAAAATATGCACGTTTCTGGTACCCTACAACACTTGACATGCATGCTACAGATGTATTCCTATATCTTAGAGTCGCTATTTTAACTTTAAACTTTATTTTTATATTTTCGCCATCTAATATATTGTGCGGATTACCTTCTACAGCCTTATAATATTCTGCCTTTTCCCTATCGCGTAATAAGGTTCTTACAGGCGTATTGTACGAACGACTGAAGCCACTCGTCAAAACACTGATTGGACCTTATTAATGCGGCTTCCACCATCGACTAGACCTTCACACTGCTGCAGAACCTGGAAAAAACCCACGAAAAACAAGTCGACACACACCATCTTTTTGTCGATTATAAGGCAGCCTTCGATAGCCCCATAAGGAATCGTGTTTTTGCCGCAATGTCTGAGCTCGGTATACCTGCGAAGCTGATAAGGCTATGCAGAATGACGTTGAGCAATTCCTGCAGTTCCATCAAGGTATGAATGGACCTCTCCGAACCTTTTGATTCCGTGCGAGGTTTCCGACAAGGCGATCCCTTATCATGCGACCTCTTCAACTTCGTCATGGCGAGTGTTCTGCGAAAGGCGGGAGTGCATCGCAATGGCACTATTTTCCAAAAAAGTGTCCAGTTGCTTGCGTGCGCTAACTACATCGATATCATAGGGTGTACCAAGCGAGACGTTACTGCTGCCTTTAGTGCTATTGACCGGGAGTCTAGTAAATGAGGGCAAAACAAAGTATATGTTATCGACTAGTAGAGACGTGCGGCGTATTGATTCTCAGATTACGGCCGATAATTATACTTTTAATACAGTCAAGGAATTTATTTATCTTAGCCCCGTCGTTACCACCAAAAATGATGTCAGTCTGGAGATCGAACGCAGGATCACTCTTGCCAACAAGTGCTACTATGGTCTCAATAGGCAGAGACCTCTCTCGTAAGACAAAACTAATACTCTATAAGACGCTCATCCCAACCGAGCTTCTTTATGGCGCAGACGCATGTACCCTATTAAGCACTGATGCAGCAGCCTTGAGAGTATACGAGAGAAAAGTCCTACGTAAGATCTTCGTTCTAGTGCGAGTTCGCAATGATTTCCGCATTCGATCCAACAGTGAGCTGTATGAGCTCCTCAACAACATAGACGTTGTGCAGCGTATTAATATCCAACAGCTGCTCTGGCTCGGCCATGTCGTTCGAATGGAGGAGGATGTTCCGGCGAGACGGGTGTTTGATGCGAAAATGGGCGAAAAGGGCAACCTTGTATGTGTTGGAAGGACCAAATCGAGAAAGCACTGTCATCGATTGGCGCGCAAGAAGCAGAGGCGCCTGGAAGGATGTGTTGCGGCAGGCCGAAATCCGTTAATCGGATTGTTAATGGCCAATTAAGCAAGTAAGTAAGGAGATGTCTGACCGTCGTGGTCTTACGTCTAATAAACCAACACGCTACTGGACAACGATGACGAATACCCGTACCGTCATTAAATTCGTCCCTAACCAGGTCTCACTTCCATAGAACAGAGTAGAGTTTTGTATTCAGTATTGTAAGCTTGAATCGTTTGAATATCTGTAAACTGATTGATACTCTCGCTTTGTTGCATGTTCATCTATTTCTGTGTGGCCATTCGTTGTTACTAGATTTCCGGCAAAAACTCTCTGAGTAAATGAAAATTGCCATGAAAAGTTCTCAAAAAATCTGTTGTTCGGACTCGATTTAAACCTGTAGGTCTCGTCACTTATGGATAAACATTAACACACACAACATAAGTGGCATGAGAAGATTGGTCGTAATCGTGAAAGGTTGTCATGACCAATTATGTATGTATGTATGTAATATTTCTTGAAATTGTTAAAACGTAGATACAAGCGACTATGGAGTCCTCTCAAATTATTGCTGTAGTCAAAATATGAATTTTTCAATGATTTTTTTTTCTAAATGGAATTCTTGCCTTTACTTATAGAGGAACGTATTTAACATTTTTTAAATTTCAAAATCATTTCTTTGAAATGTTGTATGTATGTAAGATGTTTCCATTGTCACTGTAGCTGACTGTAAATAATTGCAATTGTTTTTCTATTCATTATTATTTTATTTTTATTGTTTTTGTTTTTGTTAAAAAGATAATATTTTTACTTTGTTGTTGCAATTTTATTTTTTGTTCTTATTGTTGCTGTTTACTGTTCTCTCTCGAAGTTGTTGCTGTTGTTGTTGTGTTATTATTGCTAAAGTCAGATGCATACAATAATTTATGATCGTGTTAAAGATGTGGGTTAATAGTACTTCAACAAACTTCTCTTTTTTTATTCTTCTTCTTCTTTTTTTTGTTTGCTGTGACTTTGCTTTACTACTGTCGTCATGGTCTTTTAATTTTTTTTATTCTTTTCGAAAGAGTTTCTACTTCTACAGGGATTTTGTTTTTTTGGTGGCTTACTTAACTTAACTATACGTTGACAATATGAAAGAGTTTTAAAGAATATGTTGCAGTTCTATTGCTAAAGATTATGAGGAAATACAAGACATTTAATGAATGAATGTCTGGATTGTATTGCTTAATGAGGGATGAAAAAGAAGTATGTAAAGTGATGTGCTGTTTAGTTGAAGAAATTTTGCATGAAATACAATAACAGGCCTAGAATGCTAACGGAATCTAAGATTTTAAGAAAAATTTCGTTTCTGAAGATTTCAGATCACAAGATTTAAAAAGTTCACAATGGTTTAAAGGAAAAATAGTCCGCAATATCAACAGTTTATTGCAAAAGCTTGCTAAAATAGCAGGTTCAGAAAATCTAAATAGAATAGGAAAGTCTGACTTTTGGTCTCACTTAACCAATTGACACTTTTGTCTCCCTTCTCCATTTACAACAAACAATAGGAGGCAATACACTGCGCATATGAGCTTTAAATAGAAATCAAATCTTTTCTTTTCAAATGTCCTGCTAAAAGCCTGTATCTAGCCTTAGGAATTTGTAATATCATCTGCCTTTAAAATTGAGATAGATGTTAACCAAGAACTCACCAAATCGAATTAGGATAGATTAGATAAGGATTACAGAAGATCAATCAATACGACTCATTTAGATGGCAAGTCTTATTTTGATATCACGATGCACTAATTAACTAGAGACTCCACTTTAGAACCAACCAGAGCCTCTTCTAAAGCTTAAATTCTTTCAAGCACTGCTTTTGAAACATCTTTCTTCAGACGTCTGGCAGCGAAAGCAAGACAGTCCTCATAAGACATGTCACACACTACCTAATCTCCTTCGCCTCATCTTATCTCCACAGCTGTGACGGTGGTCGTAAAACCCTACAGCCTAGCGCTGTACCTATATCTGTATGAAACAAATTTTTCGAAATCCCAAACACTTATTCATTCTCATCAAAGCTCCCGAAAGTCTACTGTTAGTCACTGCCATTCGCTCAGTTTCTGTTCCCAACCTTTATCACGTTGTAGTTTGAGTTTAAAGGAGAGCAGAGGCATATCACTTCTTTGCAATCCAGTGGAGCCTATAAGATAGCAAGCATTCTGACAGGAATTCTGACGGCTATTTTCAATTTCGCTTATACGCTCAATCTGAGCTACCAGTATTACTGCAGAACCTGCCATGATGTGAAGGAGAAGGAATCGGTACAACAACTTTTGTGCGACTGCCCCACACTTTAGAAGACACGTCATCGGTTTTTGGATGACAGAACATTTGATGATCTGGGCATGATGGAGAACGAGAATATAAGACAACTGACAGGTTTCATCAGGAGTTCGGGGTAGTTCAAACCCACCACTAACGGATCATGACAAGGGGCTTAGCTCACACTGTGTGATACAATGGGCCATAGGTACCCTGAGTAAACTTGCCTGCAAACGGCAGGATACGCGCCAACCTAACCCAAACTAACTTAACTATAAGATTGTAAAACTAATCGGTTTTTACATTTCCAGTATATTCCTCATTTCCAGTATATTAACATACACAACAAAAGTGGTGAGAGAAACTAGGTTGTAATCCTGACTGAAGGGTTGTAATGATCAATTGTGTATGTACATATGCATATGTATACGTATTTGATTCAAACACTGTATTCGGCAATCTCATGAAGAGGCAAGTGATAGTCGAAGGCAGTCTTTTTGCTCAGGAGCGGAGATTTCAAGATTTTATCGGCGGACCAACGGACTAGGAGTCCTTATAGTCCTTATACATTACAGGCTAGGTTTTCTTGGATTTATATGAACACGACCCATCTAACTACATTTTTTTTAATGACACTTCTGTAAAAAGTGGTCGATATTTTAGCTGGAAGTCCTCCTATAATGCTACTTTTAGTAGCACATCATATATCGTGATACGTAATATGCACAAATTGCTATGACACTGACATCAATTGATCATTTCACCGTCCATAGGGTAGAGAGCCACATCTGGCGGTAAAAGCTGGCTTTTGATTTGCTATGTTTATCTAAATCTAAGCCACGTCAATTGAAGAGTTGTGGTCAAGGAACGTTTTAGATCCATAATCTCATTCCTATTGCACCAGCTGCCTATTAGCCGCAGAACTATCTTTCGAAGGTGTTTGCAAGTGGTCCCCTAACGTCTCCATCATTTGCACTATGATGGCTGAGGCCATGCCTTATAAGTTCATTATCGTGTTCAATAGAGAATACTTTGGAGAGTGTCTCTCTTTACAATCTTCTTTTAGGAAGATAACAGCACTTTTTTACGGGTCCTATGGTTTTGTCTAAAGGACTACGAAAACTTAATCGCAATAAAATTTTCGTCCTTTAAAGAGCCATTAATACTCGCAACAATAGTATGGAACTACACTAAGCATATTGAACAGATCATATGAATGCGATGAGCTACTGAAATCCGCTACCAAAACCCTCATTTTCTTTTAGGAGTTTACTTATAGGACTGAAATCTTACGGTATAATATCGGAAGTATCATTTAATCGTCCTACGACAGGCTTTATGAGCCTCCATTTATTGTTATTTTCAAGCAGTCTAGTGCGTCTAACCTCTTGCAATATTCAAACAAAAATAGGCAAGTTTATGAGACTGGAACGTTTTGATTTAATTTTTTGATTTTGAACATTTTAACGAGGCAATTTTCATTTATTATCCAGAAATATTATGATTTAACATATCCACCTCTCTACTCTACTGCCATACACTGACACTGGCACTGCCACTGATACTGATACTGCCTGTTACTGTTACTGTTAATAACTGCTGCCTCCATCAATTCGAAATGCTTAAAAAAGTTGGCGTAACAAAAGTGTTAATAGGCAGACATCCATAAAAAGATGAGAAATGCATAAAATTTCTGTATCATTTTACAAAAACAAAAATGTTTTATTTTTCTTTTTTATTTTTTATTTTTGTACTTTTTAGCCAAGTATAGAGAGTATGGTATGGTATGGTATGGTTGTGGTACGCTGATGTGATGGAGTCTATGATTTAAGCATACGGAGTCATATTCTCATCATTTAAAAATACTTCTGTTTTACAAACCTAACAAATGTCAATGAAATTTATAGCTCACGTAGCATTGCAGTTTTTACAAAAATTTTTAACTTAAAATCCTTAAAATCAGAAAAGAATTGTTACCCTCTGGCAGAAATTGTTAATGCAGGCGACTTTTGAATACGCTAAGGAATGTATGAAGCTTTAAAAAAAAGAAAATTTTAGAAATCTGGTTAAAAGAAAAGATAAAACAAGAATTTCTGTTTGTGTTCACAGTGGCAAATGAATTTTTCTACAATGTCAAGACATTTGATTTTCATAGGCCATGTAAAAGACATGGAAATTTTATCATCACTAGGTTGCAATACGCAAACAAATATTTGTTTTATTTCTACAGTTCTAGAATACCGTTATTTACTATACCTATTCGCTAATAAAAACTACTGAAGGCACTTATTACAGATAAGGTCAGGAAGTTGCTTTGAAGACGATGCACGGTTTTGCTCTTATTCCTTATAATCACATGCTATTAATGCGCATGGTGTAGTGCCTTGTAATAACACAGCAAGTACTAGTCCACCTGCTCTCAGATAATGACAATAGAATCGTAATATTATTTGACCGATTATGTTACAATCCGTCCAGATAGGCTAGACCGTCTTTGCTAACCATCTCAGAATGTAATACCGATTGTTCATATTACGTCATGCAACTATAACTCCTCATGAAGGTGCAGAATTTAATTTTTATTCAAATCATCTTTGGCTTGACACATTCCTGCATACATACATAATTGGTAATTACAACCCTTCAGTCAGGATTACGACCTAGTTTCTCACACCACTTATGTTGTGTGTGTTAAGTTTACGCTTGAGTGGTGGGACCTACAGTTTAAAGTCGACTCCGAACGACAGATTTTTGAGAAACTTTTCTTGGCAATTTTATTTACTCTCAGAGTTTTTGCTAGAAATCTGCTGAGAGGAAGTCGCCCTTGGGTTTGAACCCTAGCCTCACGTCTAATAAGCCAATGCATTACCTACTAGACTACGGTGTCTTCAATTTCTTGGGTATGAATCCATCAACTTAGCTTCCTAAGTGCTAGACAATGACAAAGAAGGAGTCCTGTGGAGACAAGTCGTGTGCTTTCAATTGCAACATAAACAAAGCAGTTGGGTGTATAGAGATTTGAAAAGAAAATTTCGGCAGAAAGATGCAGAGATCATGGCCAATGGCAAGAAGTGGAAGAGCTCGACGAAAAAGTCTGAACGTGAAAAATTTAAGGCTTGTTTCAGAAGAAATTTGAATGCAAAATATAAAAAAAATTTGGTTTTAAATAAACTTATGCGGAAAGATATGTAGAAAGTTTTTAATGCTACTTCTGCTACATGAAACAAAGTCATTACTACAGTTTTTAAATGCAGGACCTATTACGAAAAGGTATTTAAAGCCAGACTTTTAACAGAGAGCGACATTTAGCGTGTAAATAACATTGTACGCTTAGCTGTAGCTGTTAAAGTTAATTGAAACATCATTAAAGCAACAGAACACTATTAGAGGTCCTGTGGAGTATATTAAAAGAGTTAAAATTCGGGGGCCCAGATTATGTGACCAACTAAAGTTATTGCGTTTAAAAACATATGAGGATTTACTCCATTTGGTTTACTATTAAGTTTCTGACTTTTCTACCAATTAAGTGGAATAAAAGGTTGATGTGCTTGACCATAAGCAACTCGAGTAACTCAAATGCGGGTGATTTAACATGTGTTTTGAATTTTAAAATCCAAGAGGTTTAACTACTTCTTGCAATACACCATTCGTGAAGCGAACGTTATAGAAAGATCAAGCCACACCACCTCATTGGAACTTTAAATAAATCATCCGAGAAGCTTTTTCACCCGTAACTCTCCAGAGAGAAGAAACACAGACATGAACGTTATAGAAAGATCAAGCCACACCACCTCTAATGAGAACGAAAGGGGCTTGGCGAGTAAAGTTTCTCAGCACGACATAAGATCCCGAATATATATCAAAAGAGGGCATTGTTTTTGCCATCCTAGAACATACTAGGTTGTTCATATGATAAGTTGGAAAGTCTTGTTCAATGATTGTAATTATCAAATAAAAGAAATTATTTACTCTTACTGAAGTCGAGCCCGTAGTTCAAACACCAGCTCCGGCATTTCGAATAAAACGAAATATGGAAAAATATTTCTTTGGAGTCTGTGTCTCAGCATATTTCTGCTAAAAACCTTGGAGAGTAATTGAAATTGCCATGAAAAGCTTCTCAAAAATCTGTCGTTCGAAGTCAACTTTAAACTGTAGGTCCCGCCACTCACGTATAAACTTAATACACACAACATGAGTGGTGTGAGAAGCTAGGCCGTAATCCTGACTGAAGGGTTAAAATGGCCAATTATATATGTATGTTATGTATTTAACATGGTTTATTTCTGTGTAATTTGTTGTTGTTATTTATTAGAACGCATTTTCAAATTTCACTTTACATTTTACTTCACAGTCTTTACATATCATTTGTTTCACTCCTGACTACAGTCAACATTAGATTTCGTTCTGTATTTTCGTTCTGTATTTTCTATTTTCTGTCAACTTCCAGAACTTACTGTTGATTTGTTATTGTTATTATTTTTCTATTTTCTGTAGTCTTTCTCTGTTCTTTTCTTTACTGCATTTTAATATTTCAGTGTTCCCACACACATAATTTCTTTATAGTTTTGTTATCCTCTGCTTCTCTTGTTCTCTTGCTTTCACTAGTTTCTACAATAAACAGTCGTTGTCCACAATATTCATTACAAAAATAAAATTAAAATTCAGGTTTCTTATGATATTCTAAAAGAATTTGTGCAACAAACGCCACTACAAATCTATAATGCCACCCCAAAACAATGCAAGTAGACTACAAATACCAGCAGCAGTGGGGATTGTAGCAATGACAACAACAACAACAAGAACAAACAGTATATCAATAATAGGAATAAAGTATGAAAAGGCCATAATAACAACATAATATATAAATACCGCTCATAGAGACTGATAATAAAATAATTTTATGGATTTTTTGCGCGCTCATCATGCCAATTTTAATGGAGTTGGCTGTCAGTTCGTCAACGCGCGTTTACAAGGTGTGTTTATTATACACACAGACACACGCTCATATTCATACACCTATTTTTATTAACAAATCCAAATACACATACACACATATATACATACGAACCAGATCTGTTTGTTGATGATGATGGTAAGAAAAAAAAAGGAAAAAATTCTACACTACACTTGTCGTTTCATTATTTCTTTCATACGCATTCATGGCATTGCAAATACAGCAACAGGTCATTGTTGTTATTGCTGTTGTTGTCGTTGTTGCTTACGATGACGATGACGACGATGTGTTGCAACGACGACCGACAATGATGATGATCTATTCTTCATAGTGGTTGGTTTATTTTTTTTATTGGCGTCAAGTATGAAAAATGAAAACAAAAAAACCCGGGACAAAAACGAGCTTAAAACTTATTTGTGGGTTTCTTTTTTTGTTTTTCATTTTTCATTTTGTGTTCTTTATTAACGTAGACTTTAGTAGGGCTATTCAGTTAAGTACACAAAGATAACATACATAATTGGTCATTACAACCCTTCAGTCAGGATTACGACCTAGTTTCTTACACCTACAGTTTAAAGTCAGTTCCGCACGACAGATTTTTGAGAAACTTTTCATGGCAATTTTTATTTACTCTCAGAGTTTTTGCCAGAAATCTGCTGAGTGGAAGTCGCCGAAGAAATACTTTTTGTATTTTGTTTTGATGTCTGGCCTGGGGCTCGAACCCTGGCTTTTTCGTCTAATAAGCCAACACACTACCTACTAGACTACGGCGGTTGTACACAAAGACAACTTTATGGTATTTAGAAAATATTTTGTATTGTATTGTGGTGTAGAGTTGCGAATGTATTGCCCTCAATCCATATGGTAGTGTTACTTTTTTATTGAATTCCCAATCCGATGTTGAACTGACAGTAAACATAACTTCCTGGCTTTCTCCATATTTTCTTTTACCGAGTATAACCGAGTATACAATTCTTTATATTCCACTTATGCATTCGCTAGCTGTGTGGAAGTTTCTTTCCTTGCAAGCACATTTGCCTACTCATTGTCATGAAATCCGATAGCAACTAGGATTCAGTAAAAAATGAGCGTATTATCTCTACTTAGATGAATCAGCTTGCCTTGACAGTCCCATAATAATCTCAATTCAACTTTAGGGGTTCTTCAATTACTATTTAATCTAAATTTACTATGTAAACCATGATATATAAATGAAGCTCTAACATACTCACCCTCTCCGTAGCTTAATAGGTAGAGTGTTGGCTTATTAGGACATGTTTCAAACCCTAGGTCAGAGATCTCCAATAAAACGAAATATGAAAACATATTTCTTCGGTGACTTCCTCTCAGCAGATTTTTGGCAAAATCTCTGAGAGTAAATAAAAATTGCCATGAAAAGCTTCTTAAAAATCTGTCGTTCGGAGTCGACTTTAAACTGTAGGTTGCGCCACTCATGTATAAAATTAGCACACATATGGTGTGATTAAACACCAACTAGTTATCAGCAATTGGCTTGGTAATTTATGTTAGCGTTATTCCCCAAAATATTCAACCAGAAACCGGCACACTTTTATCTAATTTTTTTGCTTTTACGGCGGTAGTTATTCTCAAAATCGATCGAATTGTACGAAAATGTAAATGAATTTTTATCAGCCGAGTTTGTAGTCGCCGTAGTCTAGTAGGTAGTCTGTTGGCTTATTAGACGTAAAGCCAGGGTTCGAGCCCCAGGCCAGACCTCAAGACAAAATACGAAAAGTATTTCTTCGGAGACTTCCTCTCAGTAGATTTCTGGCAAAAAACTCTGAGAGTAAATAAAATTGCCATGAAAAAGTTTCTCAAAAATCTGTCGCTCGGAGTCGACTTTAAACTGTAGGTCCCACCACTCATGTATAAAATTAACACACAATATAAGTGGTGTGAAAAACTAGGACGTTGTACAATGGGTGAATTCGACCTCCGGGTACTGGACTTGTCTTAATTGACAAGTACACGTCCTCTATCCTAACCTAACCTAACCCAACCTTTATCAGCCGAGTTTAGACTAAATATATGCTTAATAATATTTTCTTTAAATTCCTATGCTACCTACTTTCTTATAGATGACCAGTAGGCTTAATAAGACGACTTACATACAATCAATTTCCAATCTACGAAGTGCGACGTCTATAACATCTCGTCTGTGATCATTGTGTCAATATTGAGCAGCTAAACTTTTTAACTCTCTATCTTTAGAATCAAAATATTTTTAAAATGCAACGTAAATAAAAATAGCATTCAAGGGTCCTGGCTTCAGCAGACGGTGCAAGTAATGCTATGCCATAACAGATCTCTATTTATGTTTTATTCACATATGGGTTGGCAATTTCCAGCATATTTTATACGATAGAATGCAAAAACCATCACCAATGGCGTTAGAGTAATGAACTCTAGTTATTCATTAAAGTACCGTTCAACGATATTTAATGCAATAAAATATTCGAATACAATCCCATCCATACAGCAAGTTAGAGACTTTTGAAAATATTAAAAAAAACGAAAGACTTAAGACACAAACCTTTCCAAGAGAGTACAAATTAGAAACATTCTGTTTATTGTTATGAAGAAAAAATTGATTAGAAAATGTACTCCAAAGGCATGGAGTACGATGTGAGACTTTTGAAAAAATTACAAAAATCAAAAGACTTAAGACACAAACCTTACCAAAAGAAACCAAGTGAGAGACATTCAGCTTGTTGTTATGATGTATTGATTGATGTTGTATTGATTAGAAAACATACTTCAAAGGTATGGAGTACAATATGAGGCGTTTAAAAATATAACAAAAATCTAAAGACTTAAGACACAAACTTTACCAAGAGAATACAAATGAGAGAAATTAAGTTTGTTGTTATGGAGTAAAATTGATTAGAAGATTAGATTAGATTAGATTAGAAGGCATAGAAACATAGTCATAAAAACATGGTCTCTCTCTCTCTCCACTCCCTTTTCTTAAGTCTTCAGAGGTTACTGAACACAATCGTCGGAAAGTTTCTAATCCAATAAAAACGGAATCCAACCAATACATCCTAAATCTGAAAGCATTGTGAGACCAATGTCTGTTAAATTCTTTGCTATGATTTCGCTTCGGAAACGCTTAAAATTAATTTGAATTGCTTTGCAAATTACTGTAGGAATTCGAATAGTTATCTAAGATATCACAGCTATTAATTTCGTTTAATTTGTTGAAAAGTTTTTTTGCATCCACAAATGATGAGCGAAGGTCGGATATTATTTTAAAAGGTATACGATATGAACACACAATTTAATGCAGATGTTTGTGTTCAAAATAAATGATTTGGTGACAATGGCATGATGTGTATATTCAGATCAAGCCAAAGAATCAAGTAGCAATAGAGTAGATGGAGAGATAAGTTCTTTTAGCCTTTTGTGGATGAATTAATGCAGATTTTTTCGAATTATTAATGTCGTAAATATCGTGACAAATAAGGTGAGATGTTGTGTATTAAAACGAAGGTTTGTTCGAAGCTCCGTAATGGATTGCTAGATAGCCACCTCCTTTAGGTGTATTGTCAGAAGAATAAATGTAGCATAGATTTCAGCTTTAGCATTTAAGGTAATTGTTCATCAAGTCATTTAAGTAATCTTAAAGAGTGTGAAATCTGTTTCATATTCTAAGGTTTTAAGGCATAAAATTATAATTTTTGAAATGATCAAAAACATCGCAATGAGCTACAAAAGCATTCTTCAACTATATTGCCATCAAGCCATTGCACAATGGCCCTTCATTTGAAAATATTAAAAATATTTTGTAACATTCTGTGAATACCCCTACTCATGGCTCAATGGCCGGCCACATGTGCTTTTTTACACACATTCTTACAATTTGCGTTTATTATTTTCTTATGGGATTTTTTCCCCTCGTATCGTTGATGTAAAATTCTAAATTTCTAGGAATTTATGCAAGGCGGGGTTTAATTTTTTATTTCAAATTAAAAAATATACACAAAAAGAAACAACAAAAACAAAAAATATGAAATTTAATTTTAAAATAAAATAAAAATCGTTGTGGAAAATAATATGACGCCTGCCTAGAAAAGCTTATGAAACTTGACTGTTACAGTTTTTGGCAATGAGTTATCAAGCAAAACATTGCTTATTTTACAACAATGGAATCCTTTGCAGGCTATAGTCCAGAGCTGCCTACCTGAAGTGTAGAACAGGTTTAAGGATTTTATGAGGATTAAAGTTTGGACATCTAGCTACGTCTAGAAGGCAGTACTTTTCATCTGAAAGAAGTCGAGGCCACATTTCCGTTCATTTGGGATTATGTTCCTTGGAGGTTCTTGGAGTCAATAAAGAATGGCACTTCCTTGGGCTTACATTAGATAGAAAGTAGTGCTGAGAACCGAAAAAAATCAACAACAATCTTTCTTTTCTTATGTTTGGAATAAAGTGTTAAGGAAAAATGGGGCAAATTAACGCCTTGATCAGACGATGAACTTCAACTTGGTACGACAGGTACAAAAATCCTTACACTTATGCTTGGAATAAAGTGTTGAGGAAAACATGAGACAAGGGACGCCTTGAGAAGACGTTACGCTAGAGTACCGTTACAATGAAATGTAATTTAATAAAGTATTCGAATATAATCCCATACATACAGCAAGTCATAGATTTTTGAAAATATTACAAAAAAACGAAAGACTTAAGACACAAACTTTACCAAGAGAGTACTATTGAGAAACAGATATGAAAGTCTCCGTCGTTACTACATAGACATAGGCATTGTAAGCAAAACCTATGTCAGCCCTGGAGAGAATTTTACGATTTTATTTACATCTCCGTAAGCTGTGACACGGATGGCTATAAAGTGGATGAAGCCGTGAATGGAGGCATCTTTTAGAAAAGAGCAGGAAATTCTGCTTCATTTATTGGGTACATGTCCAGTACGAGAAAAGGAACCTCCTGGGTTTCTAACACGAGGATAGACTGTGGGAATCTAAGCCACGTCAACACAGGGCGATGCCACAGTGGATCACACTATCGTTTTTAGGTTGATGGTCACTCTTACTTACTTACATACTTACATAAATGCGCATATAATTGGTCATTACAACCATTCAGGATTACGACCTAGTTGTGTGTTTTAATTTTATACATGAGTGGCGGGGGGCCTACAGTTTAAAGTGGACTCCGCACTGCAGATATTTGAGAAACTTTTCATTGAAATTTTATTTCACTCTCAAAGTTGTTGTCAGAAATCTGCTGACAGAAAGTGGCCGAAGAAATAGTTTTTTAATTTTTCGTTTTGTTGGAGGTGTCTGACCTCAGGTATGAGCCGTGGCCTAACGTCTAATAAGCCTACACCATAACGACTTCAACATGAGCTACAACATCTTTTCAATTATATGGGAATAGTGCTTTGGACGGCCTAGTGGCCAGTAACTTAATCGGTGGGTTTGCACAGATTTCACAGTTGAAGTTGTAGTGAGTTGAAGTTTCACATTAACTGACTAACATTTACCTGCTTTACATCCATTACAATACAAGTCACTTCTGAAGTTCCAAACCGAATAAAAATAGTCGCAGTTTAAGCCTGCCTTTATCCCTCCAGAAACAACAGACAGCATATTATGAGCATGTAAAGTTCCTGATCTGGGGTTTGAATCGTGGCCTCACGTCTAATAAGGCAACACACTACATTTATATACTTATCTTGAAAAAGAAAACCCAAAAAAGCAAGTGTAATTAAAGAAATTATTGAATTTTTGCTTTTTTTATACACGCTGCTATTTTTTTTGCTCCAGACTGTATATAAGAAAAAGAAAAAAAGCTAAGCATGAAATGAAAATGAAAATTGAATGAAATTCATTTACGACGACAACAGAACCACTCGAACTATTTATCAGTGTTTGTAGGCAAAAAAAAAACTGAAATTGAAATCAAGTCCTCAATACCATTAACGCGCACCGACATACCTGTGCACTGTGTTCTCACATATGTAGGCAAGCTAAGCTTATGAAAGCAAAAGGAGCCACAACTGGCCATAACTAAGCTTTTAGGCTCATCCACCTTAGAGCCAACCTTACAGCCAATATACATACATACATATACTCGTATACGTTCGCATCGTCATTGATTTAAGAAGTAAATGAAAGCGATAGATTTTCTTATTTGCTTCATTTAAGATTTGCTTTCGTTCACTTTTTTTGTTATCTCTTCTTCTTACTTATTCTTCGTAGCCATTTATTGAATTCATTTTTACTTTACAATCTGCAGGGGGTAATTAGCACTTTGTGCAACATTCTTCTCCTTTTTTTTTATTTTGCCTGTGCTGTTGCTGATGCTGATGCGGTTGTTGTTGTTGTTGTATTTGTTGCCTTTGCTATTGATATGTTCCTACTACAACTTCTGATTTTACTACGCTTCAGAAAAAAACGTAGACTGACGAAGTGCATTTATAGCCAATGACTTTGGTTAACTGATTGAATGGCTTAGATTTTTTTTTTGTTGTTGTTGTTGTTTTTATTATTATTTTTAAATATCGATAAAATATTTATTTCGTAATTTTACATACAGAATGGAAAAAACTAATTAAAGGGTTGGGTTGCTGTTGAGTATGAAACAAAAAATATTTTTTTTTTTAATTCTTCGGCATAAAGATTTGGCATGAAGTACATATTTTTGAAAAAATAAAAGCAAATAGAATGTCTTCATTATTTTTTTTTTGCTATTGAGAGCATATTTTATGAGCGTAAAGATATAAAGTTTTCTAAGACCAAAGAACAAAATGTTTATGGAAAATATTTGCGCAACATTACAACACAGTAAAGCCGAGGCAACCTAGCTTATGCCACACATGCACGGATGATTTCATGGATGTAATAAAGATTTTTGTTTTATATTTTCGAATGCCGTGTTAAATTAATATTATTACCGATGCAGATACTAGATGCCGATGATTAAGATGTTAAGCAAGTTAAAGCATGACAAATCAGAGTCTTGGTAATCAAATTCATGACCTCTATGTTAACAGAAAGGGACACCAAAATATTAGAATATAAATGTAACACAGCCAATAATTTGTACAAAAATTATTGGGTATAAGCATTAGCTTCAACTGTATTATATAAGCATATAGCTCATGAAACTAAAGAAGTATTGTGTCTGTGTAAGCCGCCATAGTCTAGTAGGTAGTGTGTTGGCTTATTAGACGTAAGGCCACGGTTCTAACCCCCCAGGTCAGACATCAAAACGAAATATGAGAAAATCTTTGTTCGGCGACTTCCTCTCAGAAGATTTCTGGCAAAAACTCTGGGAGTAAATAAAATTGCCATGAAAAGTTTCTCAAAAATCTGTCGTTCGGAGTCGACTTTAAACTGTAGGTCCCGCCACTCATGTATAAAATTAACGCACACAACATGAGTGGTGTGAGAAGCTAGGCCGTAATCCTGACTGAAGGGTTGTAATGGCCAATTATGTATGTATGTAAATGACTCTCTATGTAGGTCCAAAGCACTACTACTCTGCTGCCTACTACAATGCTGCCTACTTTACTCAATTGTACCAAACATTGGGAAAATGCTTGAGATACTTGAAAAGTACTAGTTACTCCAAGTTGACGATGAAAACAAGTTCTCTACTTTCAACAGTAATTGCCAGTGGTTGATGTTGATGTTGAAGAAGTAGTCCGACCTCTAGTTTCATCGTTGGCCTCACGCCTAAAGAGCCAACACTTCAACAATTTCGACATGAGCTCCAACATTTTATGAAATGGATGGGCATAGCACTTTGGGCGGTTTGAGAGTCATTTATCTCTTCCTATATGATGTATTCAAAATTTTGTTGCCCAGTATTCCACTGCAGCCAGGCAATTTCCAAACGCTAGTTTCTTTAACGTTTATAGCAAGATTTGAAAAGTTTGAATCGCATATAAGAAATAATAAATGGTTTTACTCTTGTGTCCTCTCCCCAGGTTGATCTCAGTTCATCTTATCTAGCAATAACCATGATCTTGTCTCAAAAATGGATACATTTCGGTTGGGTGTGTGAATACAACCGCCGGCACTACTAACCATTTTTATGTCATCGGTACACCAATGTATGAAACTGGATCCGAGCTAGGCTGCCAATGTTCTCGCTAAATGTTCTCGCCAAAGGACACACATTTTACCAAATATGTTTGACGGCAACATGAAATCATGTATGTGGAGCGATAAAAAATTAATTAGTGCGTGAAAAATTGCTGTTGTTCTAGTTACAATGACACCGACAAGTCCCTGTACTCTGCTAAGTTTATTTATTTGGAAAAATCCTCCTATTTTTTCCAACAAGTTCGTGGCGTATAAGTACTGTGATGAATAATAGCACTATACAGCCATAAAGTTTAGAGACATTTGGATGGCACTGCATATTATCGAATTCCAACTTAAGCTTTTATACAGAATGTCGCTTTTACATTTAATCTGCGTAGAAACTTTTATGACAGTGCAATGAAGAGAGATTTTTTGGACAGAATTTTTTCCTTAAATTCTACCGTCTGAATTTTTAGTGCCTTTACACGAATTTCCTTGAGTATATTATGACTTTACCTGTTGTGTTGTTTTCAATGACATTTGACAACAAATGTCCAGCGTGTAAGTTTTTTGTCATTTTTGTTTTTTTTTTTGTTTTTCCAACACCAATGTTAACATTCACACTAGCCAGGTTAGTGAGCATGTAGCCAGGGCAGCAACATGAATGAGAAAATAAAACATACAACATATAATTGGTACGGGGTTGTGGTGCGGTAATTTGGGCTTTACAAAAAGCGACAAAATGTCAAAACATTGTTAATTTATATTTAATTAATGACCCATAGGATGGTCAATTTGAAAACTTTTCCTTTCGAAAGACAAGGCACAAATAATTCCAGCAATACGAAGTTAAAAAATTCTGAGGATGTTTTTGGTTTTCGATTTTACAGCGACAGCATCATTTATCTGTAAGGAAAAAAATTAGCCATGATTACCATTGATTTGGTAGACAAACAATATTTATTTATTGCACAACACACCGACACACATTTGAGAGACAACAACAGGCGATTTTTTACGTTGCTTAGCTTGAATTCGTACAAAAAAAAAAACAATTTTTTTGGAACTTTTTTTTTGCCATGAAATTCCCACATGAAATCAATTTCAAATTATCGCTTTTATAAGTGTTTAGATTATAAGCATGAATGAGTTTTCGTATCATGCATGCTTGTACAGTTTTTTTCCACAAAGAAAAAAAAAACAAAAAAAATTAAAGTGTTCAGCCTTTTGGCCAGTTAAAGACAGACCCCAGCATTAAATTGATTTTTTTGTTTGTGTGTATATAACGAAACTAAAAGCATTTTAGCCAGGAAAATCGTCAACGTTACGTTTCATAATACCAACCAATTAAAAGATAGATTTTCAAATGCCGTAAAGCAAATACAAATACTAAGTTTTTTTAAGTTTTTAAAGCCTTAAAAACCAGTTGCATACTTAGAGAAAATATTATTAAACGTTTTTTTATTTAATTTTTCTGAAATATTTGCCTCTTTTTAAGCGTTTTATAGTGACTTTAAGCTTGTGGTGCTACATCAAAGGCGTCTACTTGAATAAGTCTGACTTATTAGTTATTGGATTAATGATATATTTTGAAATATCGCCTGTGTTTATCATAATTGAAAAATGTTGCAAATATCTCACATTAAAAAATTAGGGGCAACATACCAAACCAAAAACAAAAAAAAAAAAATAAATCAGCACCAGCAGCAGAAAAAAAATTAAATTTTTTTAAATGTTTTCATTACTTACAAGCAATATTGTTGAATGATTTCAACAAGTGAAATTAGAAAACAAGTTGACTTTAAATTAAAAATAAAAGATAAATTACTTGTATTATCGATAGCCACTCATAGGCATTCATATTGATTTTGATCGCCACACATTACGTTAGCGATTCAACTTGTAAGGCAACTATCGAAGACTTTTTATTACTATTGTCGCCTAGAACTCTTCAAGTATTGTGATCATACAATCTGTTATACTGCCCTTAATCTGCATATGGACAATGCCTCTCCACATCCTGTTTTCCCGATAAGCTTCAGGATGTTGTTCGGTGTCAGTAAGGATAACCCGCAGCCTAGTAAATACTTGATGTACACATCAATGCTTTTTAATCAATACATCGCAGTTAAAAGTTTAATTCAAAAACTTTCACAAACACAATATGCCGCACATAATTGACCCGCAAATTTAGTAAAACAGCTCAGACGTATTGTATCGTTGTTTTATTGGGTTGGTATTGATATTACCTTGGCAGCTCTAACAACGAGTTTGTTTCTCTCTTCACTACATGGACGAAAGAAGTGAAAAGACCATTGAACATCGCAGTTGAAGGTAATCTCATACCCACGGTTCCTAAGCCCAGGATCCTTTCGACAATCTACTACACTTCGCCTCACGTGCGACTAACTTCAACGCCAAAGTGAGAATGAGAAACAGGCTTCTGAAGGCGCTCATCAGGAACTGCATGGGGAATGGACAAAGAAACCACCTACAAAGCTATTGGACGATCCCTCCTCAATTATGCTGCTCCAATCTGGACTTCATTCTTGAGTGACACACAATGGCAGGTACTACAGACGACGTAAAATAATGCCTTACGTATAGCCACAGGATGTGTAAAGATGTCAATTATAGAGCACCTTCACGAAGACTCCCAAATATTGTCAGTGAAGAAACACAACGAGCTACTGACGAAACAATACCTTATAGCTTGCTATTTACCATCCCATTCCAACCATCATATAGTCATTGACGACCCAACCACCCGCCGTATTAGACACGCCTTCAGAACCTTCAACACGAATATTATACACCTTATGCCGACAATAGTGGACCTCCAGTCAGTAAAGGAAGCACAGCGCTCCCTACACCAAACGACAGTGACGACATCTGTGGACGAACTTAGCCACAACAGGGTTCTAAATTAGCATCCACCACAAATCTCGGATAATGAAAGGCAGCTATCCAGGGTTACTAGAACCATTCTACACTAGCTAAGAACAGGATGGGCGAACACCCTAACAGCACAATAAGAGCTATAGGGCAAGGATTATTACGGGGAGATAAAAGCTGGAAGTATTCAGCTCTGGAAAGAATCTCACAGCAAACTTGCGAGTTGCTTCCAAGCAATAGTTTATGTCATCAAAAGCTGTGTTCAAGTCAAAAGGAACAAAAGGAGCAAGACAGTACTGGATTCCAGATTAGATGGGAATGAGTAGACCCATTAGATTCGAAGGAGATCCGTTTCTATGCCACTGAGGACACACAAAATATTACTGTGGAGTAGTAAGAGGCGTTTTTTAGAAGTGTTTTTTTTTAAGAAATGAGAGATGAGAATCAAATGGGTTTAAGGCTAGCTTAAAATTTAATATTTGAATTCCATTTTGTTACAAAAATCGATCAAAACCAAGAAGACTTCGATGCATTTTGTAATAAATCAATGTAGGTAGGTAGAGGTGGCTGTCTATACAAGAAAATTGGATGGACACACTTAGGCCGCATTGAGTCCCTTGTGTTACCACAGTTATACGCTCTCCCCTAGTAATAAGTCGATGTAAAATCGATACTATTTCGTGGTACTTTGCATCGAAAAAAACATCGATATTTTTTCTATTGTGCATTACTACAACAGAGATTCCCAGTATGAGAGAGTTCTGATGAGTGAATACTAAACCTATATTTGTATAGTCTGATGTATAACTTAATTTTTTCGTTTTCAAGCAAATTATCCAATAAATCTAATAAAAAAGTTCAAACTTATCAAGCATAATGAGCGTTGCCGGCTCTCTCTAAAATCCACAGAAAAGCTCAGGCCCTATCAGCGGCCATATTTGCAAGCTCATCTGCTCATCTATTCTCATGAAAGTCACCGAAGAAATTTTTTTTTATTCCTTTTTGCTGGAAATGTCTGCCCTAGGGTTTGAGCAGTAGCCTTATGTCTAATGAGCCAACACACTACCCCCAAGACTACGGCTACAACAATCAATGATCATACATACATAATTAGTCATTACAACCCATCAGTCAGGATTACGACCTAGTTTCTCACACCACTTATGTTGTGTGTGTTAATTTTATACATGAGTGGTGGGACCTAAAGTTTAAAGTCCAATCCGAACGACAGATTTTTTGAGAAACTTTTCATGGCAATTTTATTTAATCTCAGAGGTTTTGCCAGAAATCTGCTGAGAGGAAGTTGACGAAGAAATACTTTTTGTATTTTGTCTTGATGTCTGGCCTGGGGCTCGAACCCTGGCTTTACGTCTAATAAGCCAACACACTACCAACTAGACCACAGCGACTTCAATTATCGAGCCTGATAATTTCATTGTTTAATATTTAAATAAGCTCACCTTGAAGAAAGTACGCTTTGAAAGAAATACGTTCAAAACCGTTTTGTGCGAGATGGTTTTTATTTCTTTCAGAATATAGAGCGCTGATTGAATTTTTGTTTCTAAACGTTAATAAGCTAAGCGTCAACTACATTTTGTTTCATTTATTCTGTTTTCCATTTTCCATCATAAATTTATTGCAAAATTAATTCAATGACTAGCATTCATCCAAAAGCTGTCGTGCTCATTGGCTCCCTCGTTCATGTTATTTAATGCCTTCGGATTATTTTTTATGAGGTGATGACAAGTAATTGGCTAATGCCGATAAGTTAGCAACTCTTGAAGCATTTGTAAGCAATATTTAAGTCAAATTTGATGTCAGGAAGAACTGTGTAGTAGCTGAGGTAGTTATATCCCGGCTATTCTATACATAACAAACCATTACAACCCTTCAGTCAGGATTACGGCCTAAATTCTCTCACCACTCAAGTCGTGTGTGTTGATTTTATACATGAGTGGCGGGACCTACAGTTTAAAGTCGGCTTCGAACGACAGATTTTTGAGAATCTTTTCATTGCAATTTTATTTATTCTCAGAGTTTTGTCAGAAATCTGCTGAGAGGAAGTCGCCGAAGAAATATTCTGTTTATATTTCGTTTTGATGTCCATTCTGGGGGTTTGAACCGTGGCCTTGCGTGTAATAAGTCAACACACTACCTACTAGACTACGGCGACTTCATCTCGGCTATTATATTTCAAAAATAAATGCCATGAAACTGACTATCAGATCTTAATTAAAACAAATTTCCATTCTAACAATATTTCTATTTTGTATTATCATTATAAGTTGTGAAGCTTTTAAAAAAACACACCCTATATAGCTAATAGAATATGATGCTTTCTTTACAGCTTCAACTATATAAGCAACATATTAAATAAACTCGTATTTCTGATCACATTCATGCTTTTTATAGTTCAGCGAAGAGTTTAACAGCTTCAATGGCTTAATAAAAACTCACTTAACCTAATGGCAACATGTTATGGTTATTAGACCAGCGTCCAGTGAATGAACCATAATGTGAGGAGTTTTAAGGCTTAACTTTGTAACAATGTTATCCCCAATACATGGCATACAATAACGGCAATAAATATCTGTTAAAATCTATGTTTGTATACATTTTCGGATATCGATTAATAAATTAAGAGCTGAATGATAATTCCCGAAATGTTTTAAAAACGACGATCATAAAAGTTTTATTAACGCTAAAAGCCTTCTTATAAAATATTTGTGAAATTATTTAAAAGCCCTTCATAAATTTGCTCCAAATTTAACAATAAATGGCCAAAGTAAACCTTTTAAGGCCTATAAAACTGGAGATCCCTACTTTACAACGATTTTCCTGTGTTTTGTGTTTTTTCAAATGCATTGAATGCAGATGTTAAATTTCAGAAAAACTCACAACCAATTAGTAAGTCAACACAAAGACAAACAGAATTACATACATAGACGTTCTTCTACTTAGTTTTTCATCATAATTTCTCTTTTATTTAATTTACCACACAAGGTACTCATTCACTCGGTCACTCACTCACTTACTCGCTAAGAAAATTTTTTCATATTAACATGTGAAAATACACACTCACTCACTCACTTACACTGTCAAATGGGAAAACATATCTTTTGGTGGTTTCTTTCAATAAATAGAAGTCAAACCCCTTGTGAAACGTTTTTTGTTTGATCAGTTCAAATAGGAATTGAAATTTCATTGATGCGTTCTGCGTGCTATTGTTTGTCGTATGCCATCAAGCAGAACGATTTTTACAGAAGCGTGTAAATTTTATTTTATTTGTTTTAAATACACACACACACACACATACACTTGAAGACAATTGTTTAAACAACATTAAAGAGTAACGAAATGATTTTAATTTTTTTAATGTTTTGTTCTAAGGGAACCGTAATAAATTTGGCGGCTTTTCTTCAAATGTTCGAACATCAGTGATGCCTGTGCTGAGTCATTGGTTTCGTAATGATTCAGCATTTGTTTTAATTGATATGCGGGGGTATATTAGTGCGATAATTGGTAGAACAACATTTTCATACAAAAAAAAAATGATTTAAAAATTTTCCAAAATATTTTCTGGTCTCAAGGAGGAGGCAAAGATTGTTACTTAAGATAGCATAGCATTCCCCTCAAGCTTCCATCTAAGCCAAGAATGTAATATTTAATACCAATGTTAAGCTACATCAAAGTGAGCGTAGTCTAGTAGGTAGCTTGTCGGCTTATTAGATGTCAGGCCGAAGTTCAAACCCCAGGTCAGACATCTCGATCAAATCAAAATATGAAAATTATTTCTTCGGCGACTTCCTCTCTGCAGATTTCTAGTAAAAACTCTAAAAGTAAATAAAAATTGCAATGAAAACTTTCTCAAAAAAATCCGTCGTTCGGAGACGATTTTAATCTGAAGGTCCCACCACGCATGTAAAAAATTAACGCACACAATATAAGTGATATGAGAAGGTAGGTCGTAATCCTGACTGAAGCGTTATAATGAGCAATTGTTAAATTGGATTGTGAAACATAGAACACTGCAATCTATGAGACGCTTCAATGCATTCAATATGGCTCAATATTTGAAAATCTTCCTCCAAAACGTGGCTGCTAGAACTGCACTGAGGCTAAAGTTCTCAGATATGTTTAGGCCATGTACGGTGGGTCAAGCTTCACTACTGCATGTAGTCGGATCGAATGATACAGGTTTTAGATGTGATCACATGGTACCAGAGGCCGTTTTCGGACGAACATACAGGATTCACTTTACGATACGGGAAGAATGGGTTGCTGAAGCCGTCATCGATGACAGCGATATTACGATTTTCACCGATGGCTCAAAAGGAATGGATGGAATGAGGATCTGGATCTGGAGTTTATTCCAAACCCCTAACCCAATCAGGCCAGCTAATTTCAGGCGGAGATATTTGCTATTGATCAAGCTGCACGTATGATAGAAAGCGGGGACCTGCCTCCCTCCAACTTGATTATATGTGTAGACATTCAAGCAGCAATCTAAATCTCGTCAAATCAAAGGGCGTTACGAGTTGCATAGACAGTCTACACCGTATAGGTCGACATAACGCCCACTTTTACTACGTTCCGAGTTACTGTGGAACAGTGGGAAGGGGAAAGGCGACGGAAGGGATCGGAGATGTCTGGGATGCCAGTAATACTCTTCCAAATTGGAAAAAGCTAACAAGGAATTTAACAAACCGTGGGTGGTCCAACACACTTGGTTGCCGTATTTCAAAATGTTGTGTCCAGCAAAAAAAAAAAAACCGGGAAACTACTTGAGTTCGACAAGGGAGCGGTTTGCACTCTAACAGGAATATACAGTTGTAGAGTGCATCTATAATCAGGGAGATACATACATACATAATTGGACATTACAACCCTTCAGTCAGGATTACGACCTAGTTTCTCACACCACTTATGTTGTGTGCGTTAATTTTATACATGAGTGGCGGGACCTACAGTTTAAAGTCGACTCCGAACTACAGATTTTTGAGAAACTTTTCATGGCAATTTTATTTACTTTCAGAGTTTTTTTTGCCAGAAATCCTCTGAGAGGAAGTCGCCGAAGAAATACTTTTTGTATTTTATTTTGATGTCTGGCCTGGGGCTCGAACCCTGGCTTTTCGTCTAATAAACCAACACTCTACCTACTAGACCGCGGAGCCTTCTATCAAGTAGATGCCTACAATTATGTATATCGTGTTGATTTTTAAGTTCAAAATTTATTCGCTTGGATGACTACAATGTATCGAAATCAAAGACGAGCATCAATGGAACAACTTCGTTGACAAGCTGGGTCTGCCCCAACAGGATTACTGCAGAAGCTGCCATGATGTAGAGTTAACGAAATCGGTGCAACATCTCCTTTGCGAGTGCCCTGCTCTTCAAAATAGACGTCAATGGTTTTTGGGTGGCAGAACGTAAGTTGGAGATCTGGGCATGGGAACTGGCCAGTTTCATCGTAAGCTCGGGACGTATCATGACAAAGGGAGCTTACTCTCAACAGGTAACACAATGGGCCATATGGGCCACCAATTGAAATTGTCTGTGAACGCCAAGCCAGCCGCTAAGCTAATCTAACCTAACCTAATATGGGGTTTAAATTAAGTAAGTGCACATTAATTCTAGATGGATTGAACTGAGGTACTTTCCAGCTTCCCACAAGAGACGCTGCATTTGTTTTGCAAAGATGGACATTCAATTCAAATTCGTTGAACCCACTGGTTACACTGGTTATTGAGACTGTATTCAGAGCGTTTTTTTTACATAGAAATTCAACTTGTAAGGCAACTATCGAAGACTTTTTATTACTATTGTCGCCTAGAACTCTTCAAGTATTGTGATCATACAATCTGTTATACTGCCCTTAATCTGCATATGGACAATGCCTCTCCACATCCTGTTTTCCCGATAAGCTTCAGGATGTTGTTCGGTGTCAGTAAGGATAACCCGCAGCCTAGTAAATACTTGATGTACACATCAATGCTTTTTAATCAATACATCGCAGTTAAAAGTTTAATTCAAAAACTTTCACAAACACAATATGCCGCACATAATTGACCCGCAAATTTAGTAAAACAGCTCAGACGTATTGTATCGTTGTTTTATTGGGTTGGTATTGATATTACCTTGGCAGCTCTAACAACGAGTTTGTTTCTCTCTTCACTACATGGACGAAAGAAGTGAAAAGACCATTGAACATCGCAGTTGAAGGTAATCTCATACCCACGGTTCCTAAGCCCAGGATCCTTTCGACAATCTACTACACTTCGCCTCACGTGCGACTAACTTCAACGCCAAAGTGAGAATGAGAAACAGGCTTCTGAAGGCGCTCATCAGGAACTGCATGGGGAATGGACAAAGAAACCACCTACAAAGCTATTGGACGATCCCTCCTCAATTATGCTGCTCCAATCTGGACTTCATTCTTGAGTGACACACAATGGCAGGTACTACAGACGACGTAAAATAATGCCTTACGTATAGCCACAGGATGTGTAAAGATGTCAATTATAGAGCACCTTCACGAAGACTCCCAAATATTGTCAGTGAAGAAACACAACGAGCTACTGACGAAACAATACCTTATAGCTTGCTATTTACCATCCCATTCCAACCATCATATAGTCATTGACGACCCAACCACCCGCCGTATTAGACACGCCTTCAGAACCTTCAACACGAATATTATACACCTTATGCCGACAATAGTGGACCTCCAGTCAGTAAAGGAAGCACAGCGCTCCCTACACCAAACGACAGTGACGACATCTGTGGACGAACTTAGCCACAACAGGGTTCTAAATTAGCATCCACCACAAATCTCGGATAATGAAAGGCAGCTATCCAGGGTTACTAGAACCATTCTACACTAGCTAAGAACAGGATGGGCGAACACCCTAACAGCACAATAAGAGCTATAGGGCAAGGATTATTACGGGGAGATAAAAGCTGGAAGTATTCAGCTCTGGAAAGAATCTCACAGCAAACTTGCGAGTTGCTTCCAAGCAATAGTTTATGTCATCAAAAGCTGTGTTCAAGTCAAAAGGAACAAAAGGAGCAAGACAGTACTGGATTCCAGATTAGATGGGAATGAGTAGACCCATTAGATTCGAAGGAGATCCGTTTCTATGCCACTGAGGACACACAAAATATTACTGTGGAGTAGTAAGAGGCGTTTTTTAGAAGTGTTTTTTTTTAAGAAATGAGAGATGAGAATCAAATGGGTTTAAGGCTAGCTTAAAATTTAATATTTGAATTCCATTTTGTTACAAAAATCGATCAAAACCAAGAAGACTTCGATGCATTTTGTAATAAATCAATGTAGGTAGGTAGAGGTGGCTGTCTATACAAGAAAATTGGATGGACACACTTAGGCCGCATTGAGTCCCTTGTGTTACCACAGTTATACGCTCTCCCCTAGTAATAAGTCGATGTAAAATCGATACTATTTCGTGGTACTTTGCATCGAAAAAAACATCGATATTTTTTCTATTGTGCATTACTACAACAGAGATTCCCAGTATGAGAGAGTTCTGATGAGTGAATACTAAACCTATATTTGTATAGTCTGATGTATAACTTAATTTTTTCGTTTTCAAGCAAATTATCCAATAAATCTAATAAAAAAGTTCAAACTTATCAAGCATAATGAGCGTTGCCGGCTCTCTCTAAAATCCACAGAAAAGCTCAGGCCCTATCAGCGGCCATATTTGCAAGCTCATCTGCTCATCTATTCTCATGAAAGTCACCGAAGAAATTTTTTTTTATTCCTTTTTGCTGGAAATGTCTGCCCTAGGGTTTGAGCAGTAGCCTTATGTCTAATGAGCCAACACACTACCCCCAAGACTACGGCTACAACAATCAATGATCATACATACATAATTAGTCATTACAACCCATCAGTCAGGATTACGACCTAGTTTCTCACACCACTTATGTTGTGTGTGTTAATTTTATACATGAGTGGTGGGACCTAAAGTTTAAAGTCCAATCCGAACGACAGATTTTTTGAGAAACTTTTCATGGCAATTTTATTTAATCTCAGAGGTTTTGCCAGAAATCTGCTGAGAGGAAGTTGACGAAGAAATACTTTTTGTATTTTGTCTTGATGTCTGGCCTGGGGCTCGAACCCTGGCTTTACGTCTAATAAGCCAACACACTACCAACTAGACCACAGCGACTTCAATTATCGAGCCTGATAATTTCATTGTTTAATATTTAAATAAGCTCACCTTGAAGAAAGTACGCTTTGAAAGAAATACGTTCAAAACCGTTTTGTGCGAGATGGTTTTTATTTCTTTCAGAATATAGAGCGCTGATTGAATTTTTGTTTCTAAACGTTAATAAGCTAAGCGTCAACTACATTTTGTTTCATTTATTCTGTTTTCCATTTTCCATCATAAATTTATTGCAAAATTAATTCAATGACTAGCATTCATCCAAAAGCTGTCGTGCTCATTGGCTCCCTCGTTCATGTTATTTAATGCCTTCGGATTATTTTTTATGAGGTGATGACAAGTAATTGGCTAATGCCGATAAGTTAGCAACTCTTGAAGCATTTGTAAGCAATATTTAAGTCAAATTTGATGTCAGGAAGAACTGTGTAGTAGCTGAGGTAGTTATATCCCGGCTATTCTATACATAACAAACCATTACAACCCTTCAGTCAGGATTACGGCCTAAATTCTCTCACCACTCAAGTCGTGTGTGTTGATTTTATACATGAGTGGCGGGACCTACAGTTTAAAGTCGGCTTCGAACGACAGATTTTTGAGAATCTTTTCATTGCAATTTTATTTATTCTCAGAGTTTTGTCAGAAATCTGCTGAGAGGAAGTCGCCGAAGAAATATTCTGTTTATATTTCGTTTTGATGTCCATTCTGGGGGTTTGAACCGTGGCCTTGCGTGTAATAAGTCAACACACTACCTACTAGACTACGGCGACTTCATCTCGGCTATTATATTTCAAAAATAAATGCCATGAAACTGACTATCAGATCTTAATTAAAACAAATTTCCATTCTAACAATATTTCTATTTTGTATTATCATTATAAGTTGTGAAGCTTTTAAAAAAACACACCCTATATAGCTAATAGAATATGATGCTTTCTTTACAGCTTCAACTATATAAGCAACATATTAAATAAACTCGTATTTCTGATCACATTCATGCTTTTTATAGTTCAGCGAAGAGTTTAACAGCTTCAATGGCTTAATAAAAACTCACTTAACCTAATGGCAACATGTTATGGTTATTAGACCAGCGTCCAGTGAATGAACCATAATGTGAGGAGTTTTAAGGCTTAACTTTGTAACAATGTTATCCCCAATACATGGCATACAATAACGGCAATAAATATCTGTTAAAATCTATGTTTGTATACATTTTCGGATATCGATTAATAAATTAAGAGCTGAATGATAATTCCCGAAATGTTTTAAAAACGACGATCATAAAAGTTTTATTAACGCTAAAAGCCTTCTTATAAAATATTTGTGAAATTATTTAAAAGCCCTTCATAAATTTGCTCCAAATTTAACAATAAATGGCCAAAGTAAACCTTTTAAGGCCTATAAAACTGGAGATCCCTACTTTACAACGATTTTCCTGTGTTTTGTGTTTTTTCAAATGCATTGAATGCAGATGTTAAATTTCAGAAAAACTCACAACCAATTAGTAAGTCAACACAAAGACAAACAGAATTACATACATAGACGTTCTTCTACTTAGTTTTTCATCATAATTTCTCTTTTATTTAATTTACCACACAAGGTACTCATTCACTCGGTCACTCACTCACTTACTCGCTAAGAAAATTTTTTCATATTAACATGTGAAAATACACACTCACTCACTCACTTACACTGTCAAATGGGAAAACATATCTTTTGGTGGTTTCTTTCAATAAATAGAAGTCAAACCCCTTGTGAAACGTTTTTTGTTTGATCAGTTCAAATAGGAATTGAAATTTCATTGATGCGTTCTGCGTGCTATTGTTTGTCGTATGCCATCAAGCAGAACGATTTTTACAGAAGCGTGTAAATTTTATTTTATTTGTTTTAAATACACACACACACACACATACACTTGAAGACAATTGTTTAAACAACATTAAAGAGTAACGAAATGATTTTAATTTTTTTAATGTTTTGTTCTAAGGGAACCGTAATAAATTTGGCGGCTTTTCTTCAAATGTTCGAACATCAGTGATGCCTGTGCTGAGTCATTGGTTTCGTAATGATTCAGCATTTGTTTTAATTGATATGCGGGGGTATATTAGTGCGATAATTGGTAGAACAACATTTTCATACAAAAAAAAAATGATTTAAAAATTTTCCAAAATATTTTCTGGTCTCAAGGAGGAGGCAAAGATTGTTACTTAAGATAGCATAGCATTCCCCTCAAGCTTCCATCTAAGCCAAGAATGTAATATTTAATACCAATGTTAAGCTACATCAAAGTGAGCGTAGTCTAGTAGGTAGCTTGTCGGCTTATTAGATGTCAGGCCGAAGTTCAAACCCCAGGTCAGACATCTCGATCAAATCAAAATATGAAAATTATTTCTTCGGCGACTTCCTCTCTGCAGATTTCTAGTAAAAACTCTAAAAGTAAATAAAAATTGCAATGAAAACTTTCTCAAAAAAATCCGTCGTTCGGAGACGATTTTAATCTGAAGGTCCCACCACGCATGTAAAAAATTAACGCACACAATATAAGTGATATGAGAAGGTAGGTCGTAATCCTGACTGAAGCGTTATAATGAGCAATTGTTAAATTGGATTGTGAAACATAGAACACTGCAATCTATGAGACGCTTCAATGCATTCAATATGGCTCAATATTTGAAAATCTTCCTCCAAAACGTGGCTGCTAGAACTGCACTGAGGCTAAAGTTCTCAGATATGTTTAGGCCATGTACGGTGGGTCAAGCTTCACTACTGCATGTAGTCGGATCGAATGATACAGGTTTTAGATGTGATCACATGGTACCAGAGGCCGTTTTCGGACGAACATACAGGATTCACTTTACGATACGGGAAGAATGGGTTGCTGAAGCCGTCATCGATGACAGCGATATTACGATTTTCACCGATGGCTCAAAAGGAATGGATGGAATGAGGATCTGGATCTGGAGTTTATTCCAAACCCCTAACCCAATCAGGCCAGCTAATTTCAGGCGGAGATATTTGCTATTGATCAAGCTGCACGTATGATAGAAAGCGGGGACCTGCCTCCCTCCAACTTGATTATATGTGTAGACATTCAAGCAGCAATCTAAATCTCGTCAAATCAAAGGGCGTTACGAGTTGCATAGACAGTCTACACCGTATAGGTCGACATAACGCCCACTTTTACTACGTTCCGAGTTACTGTGGAACAGTGGGAAGGGGAAAGGCGACGGAAGGGATCGGAGATGTCTGGGATGCCAGTAATACTCTTCCAAATTGGAAAAAGCTAACAAGGAATTTAACAAACCGTGGGTGGTCCAACACACTTGGTTGCCGTATTTCAAAATGTTGTGTCCAGCAAAAAAAAAAAAACCGGGAAACTACTTGAGTTCGACAAGGGAGCGGTTTGCACTCTAACAGGAATATACAGTTGTAGAGTGCATCTATAATCAGGGAGATACATACATACATAATTGGACATTACAACCCTTCAGTCAGGATTACGACCTAGTTTCTCACACCACTTATGTTGTGTGCGTTAATTTTATACATGAGTGGCGGGACCTACAGTTTAAAGTCGACTCCGAACTACAGATTTTTGAGAAACTTTTCATGGCAATTTTATTTACTTTCAGAGTTTTTTTTGCCAGAAATCCTCTGAGAGGAAGTCGCCGAAGAAATACTTTTTGTATTTTATTTTGATGTCTGGCCTGGGGCTCGAACCCTGGCTTTTCGTCTAATAAACCAACACTCTACCTACTAGACCGCGGAGCCTTCTATCAAGTAGATGCCTACAATTATGTATATCGTGTTGATTTTTAAGTTCAAAATTTATTCGCTTGGATGACTACAATGTATCGAAATCAAAGACGAGCATCAATGGAACAACTTCGTTGACAAGCTGGGTCTGCCCCAACAGGATTACTGCAGAAGCTGCCATGATGTAGAGTTAACGAAATCGGTGCAACATCTCCTTTGCGAGTGCCCTGCTCTTCAAAATAGACGTCAATGGTTTTTGGGTGGCAGAACGTAAGTTGGAGATCTGGGCATGGGAACTGGCCAGTTTCATCGTAAGCTCGGGACGTATCATGACAAAGGGAGCTTACTCTCAACAGGTAACACAATGGGCCATATGGGCCACCAATTGAAATTGTCTGTGAACGCCAAGCCAGCCGCTAAGCTAATCTAACCTAACCTAATATGGGGTTTAAATTAAGTAAGTGCACATTAATTCTAGATGGATTGAACTGAGGTACTTTCCAGCTTCCCACAAGAGACGCTGCATTTGTTTTGCAAAGATGGACATTCAATTCAAATTCGTTGAACCCACTGGTTACACTGGTTATTGAGACTGTATTCAGAGCGTTTTTTTTACATAGAAATTCATGACCAAATTTTTTAGTACACACTTCTTTTTCTTACTGTAGGAATTCTACTTATTTATTGAATTATTTTTGGCCCAGGCACAAGACGACGTATGAAATTTGATCAGTAAATTATATCCTTTTTTGTTTTTGTTTTTTAATACCCACTTCGGGTACGTAAGACTGCAGCGTTGGTTATGGCGATTTGTTTTTAATTTTATAATTAATTTTTATAACAATGTTATTGACTACTTCACTGACGCACTGCCGCACTACAGCAATAACAAATGGACAATTAAGCTTGTCTCATAACTATTTGGTAGAATGGTGGATAATTTCTAGGAAGAAAAATTCGTTGTGCTTAAATGCCAAAACATGCTATAATGGTGATTACATGTAAATTAAATACATCCACACAAGCACACACGCATACATACATACAAATTTGAAGGAAAAAGTTTGCGTACCGACATTAACAACATTTGTGGCTGTGTTACTAGCAATGAAAATGAAAACGAAAAAAATTGAAAAAAAAGAGTAAAGTAAACAAAAACTTTAAGTGATTTTTGCTGCTGCAACATACATAAATTTTGTTTTGCTTTTTACCCTATAATATAGTTGCAAAAACATTAAAGAAAGAAGAAGAAAAAAAAACCTAAAAGCATAATTTTGCATACAATGTTGCAAGCAATAAGCACCAATATTCGCTTCATATACCATTTATTTTTATGATCCTACAAAATCGCATACAAAGATACACACGCATTAAAATATTTGATGAAAAAAAGCATCACACAATAACAACAACAACAACAATAAACATTTAATGAACAGGCCAATACTAAACAGTCAACAGCTGAAATGTGTAAAACTGCGTATACACTTGCTACAGCAAAATCTGAAAAAAAGGATGAAGAAATGTTTGAAGAAATGTACAGAAAAAAACAACAACGAATGCATGCATCCATAAGGAATGAATAAATAAATGAATGACCAGCTTGATAGTGATGCCTTCATGACCATATTGATTAAAGCCTGTGTTAAAAGAGTTTCCATTTGTTTTTGCTTTGCATTTCTTTAAGGGCCAAAAAAAAAAGAATTTGTTTTGATCGCGTCTGCAGTTTATTTCCTGTATGAATATCCCGTTTGAGCCTGCCATAGAGGGGATGTTTACAGTGCCATAAAATTGTTGTCTAATGCCTGTATACCACTTAGAACATAGAAAAAATCTCCTTAATCTTTATATTATTTTTATGTCCAAGAAAGTATACCTCATTTGAGCATAATAAAACAGCATTTGACCAATAATTTCAAACTTACGATTTGAGTGGCCATTTCGGTAAAACCATTAAAAAAAATATTTTTCAGTTACAATTTAAAGCTTTGATCTGCTATGGCAAATGGACTTAAAAAAAAATGAAATAAAATGAGCAACATTTTGTGAGGAACACATTTGTACGTCTGCTGCTGTTCTTGCTGTTGTTTCTTTATTTTTAACTCATCTGAATGCATCGACAGGAACGATCGATCGATCGATCGTTTTGTGATTTTTAGCAGTTTTTAGTATCTTGCAAGTTATTAATTAATTAATAATTAATTAATAATTATTAATTATTAAAACAACAATAATGTTAAATAACAACTGCTATTTCAACAAATATAACAACATAACGAACAACACTAACAACACTAACAGCAACAACCAACTTTCAACAAGTAACAGTAACAGTAACATGGCAATGCCACTACTCAACTTCATTTGAATTTTTAAAATATTTTTGGATTCTTTTTTCTTTAATACTGCAGACAACGAATTGAGTGAACTCTATACCATGAACTCTTTTAGGAAGGGTGAGGTACACTGATTACTAAAGCCATGTACACGTCCAGGGTGGATTCCGTATAATTTTTTTTTTAATTTTGTGTCGTGTATTGATCTTCATATGACGAAAAAAATATGAGAAAATAATATTTAAAAATGTTAAGAACGCACATACATACGTAATTGATCATTATCAACCTTCAGTTAGAATTACAATGTAGCTTCTTGGCTCCGCCGTTGCCACCAAAAATGATGTCAGTCTGAAGATCAAGCGCAGGATCACTCTTGCCAACAGGTATTATTAGGGTCTCAATAGGCAATTGAGTAGCAGAGACCTCTCTCGTACGACAAAACTAATACTCTACAAGACGCTCATCCTACCCGTGCTTCTTTATGGCGCAGAAACATGGACCCTATTAAGCACTGTTGCAGCAGCCTTGAGAGTATTCGAGAGAAAAGTCCTTCGTAAGATCTTCAGTTCAGTGGGAGTTGGTTATGATTTCCGCATTCAATCCAACAGTGAGCTGTATGAGCTCCTCAACAACATAGACGTTGTGCAGCGTATTAATATCCAGCGGCTGCGCTGGCTCTGCGTTCGAATGGAGGAGGATTCTCCGGCGAAACTGGTATTTGATACGGGGATCTGCGGAAGTCGGCGAATAAGACGAACTTGTATGCATTGGAAGGACCAAATCGAGAAAGCCCTGTCATCAATTGGTGTAATCAACTGGCGTAGGCGCGCAAGAAGCAGAGGCGCCTGGAAGGATGTGTTGCGTCAGGCCGAAATCCATTAATCGGGTTGTTAATGGCCATTTAAGTAAAGTAAGTAAGTTCTTACACCAGTTATGTGGTATGTCTTAAAGTCGACTCCGAACGAGAAGTCGCCGAAGAATTATTTTTTCATATTTCGTTTAGTAGGAGATGTCAGAACTGGAGTTTGAACCGATGCTTCACGTTTATAAGACAACACGCTACCTACGGCGACCTTAACTGTTCTGTAAACTGTCCATAATCGGTGAATAAATCTGAGAAAATATTCTTTAAAAATGTTATGAACTCATGCGCTAATTTTATTCGATAAATACTGAACCGTATTGTCTCGATAACCATTATAATCTTGATAGAGTGTGGTGATCTGTTGCGATATATATGACGTTTGTTCCATTTGTATTGCTCCATTGGCATTCATCTAGATTTCTTGCCAGACAATATGTATACAACACTTATTGTATTGTGACTTATTGCTCTGTCACTCCTCAATCTTTTCTAAGAATTAATAGGCTCCGATTTAAATTGTGTTCACCTCACCTGATAGGGAATTCCATACTAGAATTCCAGGAAGGGAAGTCTAGCTATCTCAGACGGTTATTGCCGGCGATTCTATTGAAATCTATAGAGATTATTTCTTACTTCGGAATAAGGCTCGTTGTGGAATTTTCTTCAAAACTCTAAGGATGTTTTTCTGCTTCAAGTCAAGTTAGTGGCCATATATCATGTTGCGGTACTGTTGTTGCGTAATCAAGCTCATAATATGGTGAGTAATGACATCTGCACTGACAGCCAAACGGTAATTAGAAAGCTTTCTGGTGCCATCGTCAGGTTTCAACTGGTTGGCATGTGCTGCCATCTTTTCTTTTCTCGCGGAAGTTTTATATGAATCTCCTCAGTATCTGACGAACTTGCCAGGGCAGTACACTATTTCCGGCTACCAATCCACATGTGAAAATAAGTTTACCGGTTACCTCCGCTAGGTTATAAATTTTCGTTCACTTGGTTTTTAATTGCTTGCAACATGTGGACATAAACATTTTTGAAAGAATTCATAACTTGACACAAATCTTTGTAATAAAAGCGTGTCAAACCTTGTATAGACCACTGGATAAGCGCAATTATATCTAAGGATTCCAATTAAAGATCAAAATAAAACAATTTTTCGTCTCTGAGGTCGTTCTAATACAGTGTTAAGAAAATTAAATGAAATTCATTGAAATACTGATGCCATTAAGAGTATCTTTGATCCTGCTTTGTTACCAACCTTCCAATAAATTTAATTATTGGCAACGTACCAAATATTAAAAGAAAAATTATTTCTTATACGCGCATAAAAACATATTTTGTTGTACTTGTTGTAAATGACTGATGTGCGAAAATTTCATTTGTTGGCAGTTCACAATGTGCAACACAGACATAACAAAACTACAAAACCAAAAAACAGTCAGACAAGCAAATGGACAGACAATTGAAGAAAAAAAACAGAAATACAATCTGCATATGTACATACAACTATTTAAAGAAATTTTACGTTTGTTGCCAATATTTTTGTTGGCAACGAAGGATTTTTGTAAAGCGAACAAAAAAAAAAAACGCTTCAGAAATATGTTCATGGTGTTGGTGGTTGCTTGTGCAACAAGACAGTTGCGGTAACGAATTTTATTTTTACGAAAAACCTTGAAGACACAGTGGTTTGAGAAGAGAATTATAAGTCTAACTGCATCTAAGCAAACGAGAGGCATTGCAAACAAAAATATTTTCTTTACAAACTGCTGTTAAATGACCAGACAACTAAAAGACTTGTACTCCTTATACAGCCAGGAAATACTAACACACTCGCACACACACACACACTGAGCAGTGTGTTCTGCCAACAAGAGATTCAGTGTTAAAGCTGACGCTCCTTTTTGCAACAAACATCGTTAATTAAGCAAAACACACATTTCGATTTTGCATTTCAAAAAACAAAATCAAAAAAAAAGAAAACATTTTTTTCCCTTTTCATGCCCTACATTATCAAGGCACTTGGCTGTAGCATTTAAGCCTTACAACTCCGGTAGTATAGAATATTTTGAGTTATACGCACAATTATTCCGATCAGTTGGTGAATAAATCACATGTAGTATATGGGAGGGCATTCAAATAGCACAACCGAACTTTCCTTCCGTTACTTCACACCCAACAAAGTATGAAGCGTAAATGCATATTTTTGTTGTGAAAAGCTAGGCTGTAATGCTGACCCGTAAGTAAGTAGCCGTAGTCTAGTAGGTACTGAGTTGACTTATTAGAAGTGAGAGCACGGTTCAAACCCCAGGTCAGACATCGCTAACGAGATATGAAAAATAATCCATCGGCGAGATTCTCTCTGCAGATTTTCTGGCAATAACTCTGATATGTACACCGACGGCTCAAAGCTTGACAATGGTGTAGGAAGCGGAATCTACTCTGGGAAACTGGACCTGAATATTTCTCTCCAGCTGCCGAACTACTGCAGCGTGTTTCAGGCGGAGGTGATGGCCATTTACCGGGCCGCTCAATTGATCCTCGTCAACGGTGCTATTTTCACCGGTGCTATTTTCTCCGACAGTCAGGCCGCCATAAGATCTCTGTCGGGTTTTGTGAATAATTCCAGGATAGTTAGAGAATGTCGCCGCTGTCTCGACCTTCTTTCTGAGCGCTTCAGCGTCTCGCTGGTCTGGGTCCCCGGGCACAGTAATGTTCTGGGGAACTGTTCCGGAATTGTCTTCGATTGAGTTCAGCATGCCACTTGCCTCGTTCAAGTTGGCTATTGTGCGGAAATTCTTTCGAGACGCCAACCTATCCTGGGTCAATGAGGAGTTCTGCTCCATAGCTAGACTCACCTGGCCCTTGATGGATAGTAGGCGTACGAACCAGTTGCTTGGACTTGGTCGTAACATCATCTCGACCACAGTGGCCATGCTTACTGGCCATTGCGTTATTGACAGACACGCGGAAAGGATGCGGCTCGCATTCAACGACTTCTGCCGCGGATGCAGATCCGCTGAGGAAGAAAAAACTGTGATCCACTTCTTCTGTCAGTGTCCGTCACTTGCTAGATGCAGGAACAGGTTATTTGGCTCTCCGTTCCTTGTCAGCTTTACGGAGCTATCATCTATTGACATCACGGATATAGCTTTGTTCATCAAACTTTCTGGCTGGTTTTCCAGCGTGGGGTAGTCGTGCTTTTGATGAGCAGCCCTTGTGCTCATCAATTGTAGGTCCCGCCACTCTTGTATAAAATTTGCACACTTTTAAATGATCAGTAAAAGGTCTGAAGGGATTGAAGTCGAGTATTGTCAGGCCGAATGTGCGAGTGTTTTAATGTTTTGTCTGTAAACAACAACCAGCCATATTTGTTAATCTCTGTCAAACCAAGACCATTTGCACTAAATGAAGCAGTCGAAGCATGAGTTGATGACAAGGAAGAAGAAACTGTCCTCAGTTTAAATCTGGGTTTGGTTGACCACATCTTAACAATGCTGCTATTGCCCTAGAAAAAAACTGCAACTCCATCGCCATTTAAAACGCTTTTGAATGCGAATAGCAGGGCAAAACCGTAATATATTTTCGTACCTGATTGGCAGCCAGGAGACTCATATCAATTCGAACTAATTGCATATGGTGATACGGTTGTAGTCGCCGTGTTTAGTAGGTAGTAGACGTTAGGTCACGGTACAAACCCCATATTTCTGCGGTGATTTCCTCTCAGAAGATTTCTGGCGAGAACTCTGCGAGTAAATAAAATTGCCATGAACAAATTTCTCAAAATTCTTTCGCAAACGACTTTAAACTGTAGGTCCCGTCACTTATAAATAAAATTAACACACACAACATAAGTGGTGTGAGAAGCTAGGTTGTAATCATAGTTGTATGTATGATTAGGTTTATGCCTGGATCCTAGCTTTCCATAATTTCCACACAACGCAACAAACTCTTCAAAGCACTTTGTAAGGTGTAGGTTAACATATGATCGGACGTGATCAACTTAAATTTTTTATGCTTGTTTTTCTTTTTTATTTAATTCCTTCTTTTTCATTTTGTTCACTCTCTCCCTCTTTGAATTTCCTTTTCTTTTGCAAATGTGGGAATGTACAATTGCCACATTGTGGCACAATATGGCTTAAATGTTTCTTTAGTTTTGCCTTCAACAATTACTAGACATTTTAATTAATAAGAAGAATAAAATGGTAAATGATTTGGTCATCTTTTTAAAGCAGTCTATTGAATTGCACTGCATTGCATTGATTGTCCATTTCAAAAAAAAGAGTCCCTTGAGATTGTAGATCTTAAAATTTTATCGCACTGCATACAATATATTGTTTAAAACAAACATACGTCGAACCAAAACAATGCCAAGTCAGCAGCAACAGTGACTTTTAATTCCATGGCTATTTATGATGAGTCGTTGCGAATATTTCAAAATCATTGATGAGTATGAATAAGAATTTAATTAGTTTTGGCACGACGCATATTTTCGTATTCGTTTGCTTTATTTAAAATCATTTTCAAGTTTTCGTTTAAAAAAAGGCTTAAGGCTGGGAAATCATATTTTAATGGCAGTTTTATTCGATGAAGCTGCACTTAAAATTGTGAGAAAAAAAATCGAATTCTTAATGCTGCGCATAATTTTATGATGCTCATTATATATTATCTCAACAGAGAAATCACATTAATTGACAAAAAGACAACAAACAAACATAATTTAGAGTGGCTTGAAAGTAATAAAATTATTTGTAAAATTATTTTTAAAAATATCTTGAAATACACATCGGTTTCTGTAAGAAGAACGATTGCATTTGAATAGCCAAACTGAACAGGTTCGAATACGTGGCAAGACGAGAAGATTTCAATTGTTCTTTTAGATTTTATCAACTAAAATTCAATCAATATACCTCTAAATAACCAATAACCAAGCCTCGTTACCCCTGACCCTCTAGAAAAGATAGGATAAGAAGACTCAATGATAACCTTAATACCTTATCGCAGTAGTATCACCCTAGCATTCAAATGTATTCTTACGACATTAAACCAAGTAACTGCTTAGCTGCAATAGACACAGTAGACTTAACGAACGAAACTGAAACAAAGCCAAGAGATTTAGGATATGGGGTGACAGACTGTGACAGGCTGATCTTCAACATGTTAAATTGAAAAGTGAAAAGTGACCCTTGACTTACTATCGAGTAATTTTCAAGAAACAAAACCAAACAAATAAAATTACTCCGAAGTACATTTCCAAGGACAATGGCATTTGTGGCTCTCGGTAACATTAGTCATACCCACTGTCCTTCGAAATGACAGGGTCACTGTGGAATTTAACATGTTGAAGATCAGCCTGTCATCGTTCATCGGCATGTCTGCGATGCCATTTGGTTGTATCGTACACTTACTTTTATTTACTCGGCTATTTTCCGGCTTCTGATCAAAACAACGTCTGTCTTGCGTGCAGCAACTGCCAATCTAGCTGCTTCACTCCATGGTCAATTGCTTCGTTCGTCATCATCTTAGCCAGCATGGCAATGTCTTCCGCAAAACTTTCAATTATAGTCAAGTCTGCTAATTATTCTTGTTGTGTCAGAGTACAATATCAAGCCACACAGGCCTACGTTATAACCGCCATGAATGCACATTTCTTCTTTCGCTCCTCCGTGAAATATATACCTGCGCGGTCCCGATAATAATCGTGTATTGGGTTTATTAAGTATTACAGCTTAGCCACACAAGAAAGTGCTTTCGAAATTTGTTGCCAGTTCGCGAAACTAAAAGCGTTTTAAATATCAACTGTGACGACCACACAGTATTTCTGAAGAAAAGTCTCCATCTTTCGTCCTATAGAAGTCGCCGTAGTCTAGTAGGTAGTGTGTTGGCTTATTAGACGCAAAGCCAGGGTTCCAGCCCCAGGCCAGACATCAAGACAAAATACGAAAAGTATTTCTTCGTCGACTTCCTCTCAGCAAAAACTCTGGGTATTTAATTGCCCTGAAATAGTTTCTCAAAAATCTATCGTTCGGAGTCGACTTTAAACTGTAGGTCCCACCACTCATGTATAAAATTAACACACACAACATAAGTGGTGTGAGAAACTAGGACGTTGTACAATGGTCAATTCGACCTCCGGGTACTGTATTTGTCTTAATTGATAAGTACACGTCCTCTAACCTAACTTAACCTAACCTTCGTCCTATAGCGTATTTTCTTACGGTTCATACTTCTTATTTTATGGCATCTACAATGAATCTTTTCTTTCGAAATTTGTTGTGGAAGTCGGAGAGAGCTTTTTTTGCTTCAACGTATGTCAGTAGTCATTATAAAGCTACACCAGTACTTTACTCATTGCGTCAAATGGGCGGTTAAGACGCGATGGCAGGTCACGTGTCATCTTCGTGTATGAGAAAATATTTCCAATGTTATAATTTTGCTACCTTCAGCACCATCTGCAAATAGTTACACTCTTGTATTATTTTATTACTGTGGTGAAGGCAATATGTTCTATTGTAATCACTTCCAACTTCCTACGACATCCTTATAATAACTCATCTAAGGCTTGACAAACTTCATTATGATGCGCGGTGTCTACAATGACAATTCTTTGCATCAAAATGTGTCTTTCAGCAATGCATTAATGCCTCACAGGTTTCAAGAATGAGTTCTGAAGATTGATTTTCATTATCACAGACTTTACATGTTGCGCTCTAGGTGAACCCCATTCTGAATAAATGTACTATGAGTCTACAGTGACCTGTCGGATCGGTTATCAACCTTAGATTATTCCTGGATAGGTCTCCTTTTATTTTAGTATCCAGACAAAAGGCTTGATTGCCGTAAATTCACCTGGTTTGAGCAGAGCCTATGACTCATTTTATCTTCCTTTTCGTTGAACATACATACAGACATGCATACATACATAATTGGTGATTACAACTCTTCAACCAGTATTACGACCTAACTTCTCACGCCACTTATGCTGTGGGTGTTAATTTTATATATGAGTGGCGGGACCTACAGTTTAAATTCGACTCCTAACGACTGATTTTTTCAAGAAAATTTTATTTATTCTCAGAGTTTTTGCCAGAAATCTGCTGACAGGAAGTCGTCGAAGAAATATTTTTCAATATTTCGTTTTGTTGGAGATGTCTGACTGGGGGATTGAGCCGTGTTCATACGTCTAATAAGCTAACGCACTACCTACTAGACTACGGCGACTTCAAACTCGCTAACTCGCTTTGAACTCAACTCGATTCACTAGTATTCGAGCAATTAATTGGTGATGAATTTCACTATTTAAGTGGCGTAATATTGTACTTACAGCCAAATGTGAAGCTCCTTTTTTCTTTATTTATTTATTAAACATCTTAAATGACATTTCCTTAACTAGCATTTCAAGGGACTCGTTCTTTTTCATCATTTATCGTCTCCTACACAATAATAGCAACGAGAATATTTGCATAAGATTTTATTCTTTTAAACAAAAAACTTGTAATTTCTAATGAAATATGGTACATGGTATGCGGCACTGGTGCGCAACATTGTATAATTTGAGAAACATCGTGTATTAATTCAAAACATGTTAAAATTATTAATAATCCTTAACACATTATCCTCGTGCAACATTGTTAATATGGAAGCCTACGCAATATTTTAAATGCTGCAGCAGCTGATGATGATGATGATGATGATGACGCTGATGATGGCAACGGTGATGGTTGACTGTAGAGATGTTCGTATTGTTGTTTCCTTTTGTTTAGTTACCGGCTAATATTATGCAAATAAAAGCAAACGTACACATGCACGCAGAGTCTCAAATGACCAACTCAAAGTGGGGCCACCTTTAACAAGCAACAGCTAAAGCAGTAACAGGCAACAGGCAACATGATGTAGACTGAAATGTTCGTTTCGTTCGTTATTATTGAATCAACGAAAAAGATGAAATGCAATGGAAATAAAATAAAATCATATGCCCCCTCTGCTAAGCCTCTTCATTTTCTGGCCGCCTCGCAAACACAATCTATGTGGCAGCATCTTTAAATGGTAAAATGCAACAGCGCAACGCCAATGATTGTTGTTGCATGAAATGAAGAAATCCGCTTCAAAGTAATATAAGCAATATAAAGAAAGTCACAGCAAAGGCAAAGGAAAAGGCAGGCAAGCAGTAAAGGGAGGGAGGAGGATTGTTGAAGGTGAAATAGGCGCAAAGGCAAAAAGACAGGGAATCATTCTAAACAAATAAATCGGCGCATGAATTATGTCAAGTATTTGTCTTGTTGACAGTAAATATGGGAAATCAACACACAACAAACAAAAGAGACACACATGAAGAAAACTACTTCAACAGAAATTTACAGGCCCAGCAGGAGCAAAAGATTTCAAACAACAGATACTGCTTGCTGGCTGCAGATATTGTTTGCCATTGTTGCTGTTGGCTGCTGCTGCTTGCTGCAGTTGCCGTAGAGTTAGGCCTTGGCATATGCGTATGTATGTATGTACTCTCGTATACAAAAATTCAACGCAATGTTCGTTGGTCTCGCATGGATATCGGATTGTTTCTTAACCACCTTAATAATATGATGGTGATGCCTGGCTGGAATCACTCACATTGTACTACGTACGTACGTACGTATGAATGGAAAGGAGTTTCACTAAGGCTAAGTGTGTACGTTTGTTTTAGATGGACGGCTGGATGACTGGTTGGATAGATGGATAGATGGATGGATGGTTTGTTAGCTGGCTGGCTGGCTGGTTGGATGGATGACTAGGATGCTGTTTAGAATTAACCATTACAACTTAAAACTGGGGACACATAATAAGAAGTACAAAAACAATAATAACTTAAACATTAACAGCCACATGTTTTTCGTACTTTTTTTCTTCTTCTTTTTTTGTGTGTTGTTGTTGTTCTCTTTCTCTCTATTCTGCTGTTGTTGGCTGTTGTTTAAATCCTAAACGCATAAGATGAAATGTTTATATCATTGCATCCATTGTTTTCATATGTGTATGTGTACGTGTGTATGTGTATGTGTGTAGCATATTGGTGATATTTCAAAGGAAAAGAATAAAAAGTAAATCTGTTTGAATGTTTCTTGTTCAAAGATAGATTGATGGTCTTACAATTGGACATATGCATATTACAACAAACAAAATATTGAGGAGATCTTTTCCAATATAAAAGAGAAGTATGACTCCAGGAACACAAAACGTTGCAGAAAAAAATAATAAAATATTGGTGACTTCCAATTACAATAGAAAGATAAGTCGAGATGGTTTCAGAATCTAATCTAAGACGACTTATAAAAGTAACCTCACTTCTTCTATGGAAGTCTGTTATCTTTACATTCAACTTTTTTCATTAAACATTGGATGATTAACATTAAAAACAAATGCTGTGGTTACTAGAACTAAAGAGGAAAAATTTGGTTGAATACTACTTCAATTAAACTTTAAAATATTCTTCAATAAAATCAAATCGCACATGACTATAGGGATCCCACACTCCTTACTACTTATATTCACGGGAGACTGTTAGGGTATGGGGAAATACGATTTTACCAGCGATGTTATTCAGTACGTTGTAGTCGCCATAGTCTTGTAGGTAGTGTATTGGGCTTATTGAACGTGAGGCCACGGTTCTAACCCCAAATATAAAAAAAAAATATTTCTTTGGCAACTGCTCCTCAGCAGATTTCTGTCAAAAACTCTGACAGTAAATAAAAATTGCCTTGGCAAAGTTCCCAGAAAGCTGTAGTTCGGAATCGACTTTAAACTGTAGATGCTGTCACTCATGTATAAAATTAACACACACAACATAAGTGGTGTGAGAAGCCAATTCGTTATCCTGACTGGTTAGCCAATTATGTACGTTTGTATGTATGTTATCAGGTACGGGGAGCGTCAGAATTTCTCACTTTTATTTATTTGCAAGCGATGCAAACATATATTGTGACGTCTATAAATGTGATTCCTTGAGGATATATTAGAGACTCTCAAGATTCAGAGGACAAAAATAAAATTTGGAATTTCCTTTCTTTCTTTAAGAAAGATGGAGCTTAAGTTCCTTATCTCTTCTATTTGCTACATATTTCTTTACTTTATTTTTATGTCTTAACTAAGTTTTTAAGCTGTGCGGGTAATTGGTCTACTGTAGGAAGTACTGGGATGATTGTCCATTTCTTTATCTAGAAATAATGCCTTTTGTGAGTGGCTGTAATTGTAAGAAACTTTGTTAACTATCTTTACTACTTTACTAGGACTCCATCATCAATCATCAAGAGGTGCCTCTATAGAGATCTACGATTGTCATCAATCATCAAGAGCTGGCTCTATAGAGATCTATGTTTGTGTAGGTACCTTGATGGCTTATTTTTCAATTAAAGCCTCTAAGCCTCTTTATACTTTACATACATAATTCGTCATTACAACCCTTTAATCACTATTGCGACCTAGCTTCTCACACCATTTATGTTTGTTAATTTTATACACGAATAGCAAGACCTACAGTTCAAATTTTATTCCGAACGAAAGATTTTTTGAGAATCCTTTTAATGGCAATTTTGTTTACTACCAGTGTTTTTGCTAGAAATATACTGAGAGGAACTCGCCATTTCATTTCGTTGAAGATGTCTGACCTGGGAGATGAACTGAGACCTCAATAAGCCAACACACTACCTACTAGATTACGGCGACTTCACTTCTTTGAAATCCATGATCAATTGTAAATTTTTGTTACACCCTGTTCTCTAAAGTGACAAATTCGCCGCTGGTAAATGTTAGGTCTTCAACAGCAGTGGATATGATAAGTCAGAATGTCGCCATTTCCGTGATTTTCAACTTTAGGTTTTGGTTCTCATATTCCAAGATGGATGAAGCTTTTGGTACTGGATTCTGATGTTATGCATTTACTTGAAACTTTCAATTGGAACATTCAGCTTTGATCAGCTGCTGATTCTATTCCGAAGGAGTTTAAATAATAACTCAACATAACGTGTAGACAACGCAGTATTTAAAAATAAAAAACTTTAATGAAAAGTAGCAACCCATCATTTCATTTGAAAGATGTCAACGCAAGCCAGGCTAGATTCCTTTCTGGGTTAGTCTGTTGCTTAGTTTAAGTTCAAACGCGGTTGTATGTACTGCCAATATAAACTCCGTAGTAGTTGATGATTTGAGCTGTTCACACCAGTACAGTGTTGCAAAACTGAAATTTTGAAATGGTACTGAACTGTAACTGAAAGAGTACTTTTTGGAATGAATGGTACTTTTGTAAAAAAAATATATGCACACAAAAAATACAAACTTACTGTTTAAAGTCGACTCCGAGCAACAGATTTTTGAGAAACTTTATCGTGGCAATTTTATTTACTCTCAGAGATGTGCCATAAGGTAATCGCCTGAGGTATATTTTTTTATATTTCGTTTTGATGGAAATGTCTGACATGGGGTTTGAACCGTGGGCTCACGTCTAGTAAGCCAGCACCCTACCCACCAGACTACACCCGGAACAAGAACACCTGATTCTGAACGTAACAAAACGTAAAAGCTCTGTTTAGTCAAACGTCGGTGGAACGCAATTTAACAACGTTCATTTTTAACATATGGAGAGCAAATGCAAATGCTTACCGAAATTACATTACGGTTCGGCAAGCGTTTTCATAGCTTTTCGTATTCTAAAAACAATTGTATGTTCCGTGGACGTTTGGCTAACCGGGGCTAAAGCCTAATTCTACCTTTAGCATTACGTTGAACATGTTAGTAATGCATCACATATTGGCCGAAAATTTCGAGATGGAATACCAGTGGGCGCGATAATTGCCGCATTTGTTTACTGTAGTACTGCGCTTTCATAGTTAAGTAGTTTCCTCGGAATATTTTGCACTTTTTTCTCCGCAATAAAGTAAAGTTTTAGCATCATTTGGATCCAACACCGCACAGCTGACACAATGGGATAGTTATAGCAGTGAATTGAATTGGAAGAATCGTGCCCAGTTCCATCTGCAGGCAAATTAATTTCGAGAGTTTTTTTAGGATGTGTTTTGGAAAGTTTTTATCTTTAAAAGATTAAAAAAAACAACTGTGTATCGCATTAAGAGAATATTATGTAGAGGAATAAAGTGGTTATCAAAACTAAAACATCTGCCATAATAAAATTTGTAAAACTATATTCACCTCTTCGCATACCTTCCCCTTTTTTCAATACAGATTGTTTTCAAACGAAATGCTAAAGAGATGAGAATGTCATTTTTTCAGAACTACAGAGAAAATGTTGAAAAAACAAAAAAAAAACGAAATAGAATTACACAAGCAGGAGATTCTAAACACAATTTAGCATTTGGCAACATGTTTGTTTATGCAACATCGGTGACTATTTCTCTTGGCCAAAAACAAAAACAAAAAAAGAAAAACTAGTAAAACTTTATGATGTTTATGTGAAATGTTTTAAATTCAATATTTTTAAGAAAACGACGAATACGACAAACGACAGCTTCAAATCGATTGTGAGAAATTTTTGATATCAAAAGTTAAATAAAATAACAGCGCAAAGTAATTTTGTGTTGGCAGTAACAACAGCCTTGCCTGCTTACAAAATTATTTAAAAAAAAGGAAGAAAAAAAAAATAAAAAAAAATTATTTAAAAATTATTTCATTAAAACAACATTTTCATGTTTCTGTAACAGCAACAAAAAAAAAAATCGAAAATCAAAAAAGAAAGAGAAAAAAGCACAGAAATTTGGAAATTGAAAGTTTTTTTTTCACAAAATACTACGTGGACAATCAAGCGTATTTAGATTGTTAAAATTGGTCATGTACCGTTTTACTGTTTACTGGATCCGAACATACATACATACATATATATCTACATATGAGACAGAGTGTTTTCATGTGTTAAGGAAAAAATTAAATTTTAAATTGCTTTCGAGGCACCCTAAAAAAACTCTAAGAAATTATTATTAAAGACAACATGTTCCTACACGGTTTGGTAAATGTCTGTTAAATTGCTGCAAAAGAAAATCGTTTAACAATGATTCTGAATGTTACATTATATTGGGAGATGGCTCAAGAAATAATAACAACAACAAAAACAAAAAGCAAAAAAAAAAATGATATTAAAACTACATTGTAATTTTTTATTGCATATAATTTCTGTAATTGCTTTCAACAACAGCATTAAATTGAATTAAACTGGGTTAAATACTGTTGATAAGGAAATCCAATTGATTCCATCATAATTGAAGGGCAAGCTGCTGCTGCATATTGGGAATTACAAAACAATCATAAGATTTTCCACGTTTATTATAATAAATTTTTGTTAATAATTTTTATATCGAAGAAAGCCTCTTCCTGTTATTGAAATTGTTTTTCAAAACACAAAAAACAGTTTTTGTGAAAGGTTCTCTGGCCATCTCAAAGATTGCTTTGAATAAGACTGAAACAAATTGAATTCGAGATCAACTTTTTAAAGACATTTCCTGGTTTTAGGTTTGGGTTTAGTATGTATTTATAATGTACATCTGACGTAGCTTCATACATACTTACATACTTACATACATAATTGTTCATAACAACCCTTCAGTCAGGATTACAGTTTAGTTTTTCACACAGGATCTACAGTTTAAAGCCGATTTCGAACGACAGATTTTTGAGAAAGGTTTTCATGACAAGTTTATGTTATTCTCTGAATTTTTGTCAGAAATCTGCTGAGAGGAAGTCCCCGAAGAAATAGTTTTTCATATTTCGTTTGGTTAGAGATCCCAGACTTTACCTACATACCACGCCATGCTTATTTAGCTTTCAAAGAGAAAGTCTCAAAGAGAAAAATATTGAATGAGCACAGTGTCATGCCTTAGATGTGACCACTTGTATGCTAAAGGGTCCGCCAAATAACTTTTTTTTTTTGAAAATGCTTTAAAACAAAACTACTGAATATTTTCTCAAATTTCTTTTTTTATTTGAAAGTACCGTCAAAGATAAGTGTTACGCCGACAAGCCAGAGACAATTGACGCTTTAAAGGACAATATTCGTGAAGCCATTGGTGAAATACAGCTGCACACAATCGATAATGTGCTTAAAAATTATACCAATCGTTTAGGCTACTGCATGGCCAGCCGAGGCAGCCATTTGAATGAAATTAATTTCCATTATTAACCGGAAGGATTGTACTTTCAAATAAAAAAAGAAATTTTAGAAAATATTCAGTAGTTTTTTTTAAGCATTTTCAAAAATAAAAAGTTATTTGGTGGACCCTTTATAAGGTGCTTTACGTTGAGAAGACATTACCCTAAAGTATACGATAAAGAAGCCACTGGCACTGGAGTTTACTTCGGCTGCCTGTCTGGGTGCGGAACAGGCTTTAAATATTGCGAAATTAGTGGCCTTAGCGGAGGCACTGACAAGATTAAGAGTACTGAACACTGTGGTGAGTTGGATATCGAAATTACTTTTTGGATGGATGCGAATGAGTTCACTCCATACAGAGTGGAGTGGTCTAATATGTACGATGAAATGAAAGGCTAATCCACCGGTCGCTAAAGTGTTCTCTTATTACTAGAAGACAGAAGTATCAACCTTCAAGGTGGTATGTCCTCCTATAGAGGCTTGTGATCAGCGAGCTACTTATGACATTAGAACAGGTCTAATATGAGACAAATACCTTAGCAGATGACACAGGCATATAATATATTTTTCTTAAAGTGAAGAGAGTGCAAGAGAGCATCTGAATCGAATTTCATCAGTAGCTATAAATGACATTTCATTTTGCGACTCTTGGAAACCAAACAAATTTAGAGTCAGAAAAGCTGTCATTGCTCTGAGACTTGGACATAGTAGTACTCATTGGATACATACAGTAGTGGTCAGATGTACCTTTGGGAAGAGCATTTAACTCTGCAGAATATCTCCCTGCATCATTGATATTTTTGCATTACATACAGGACATACTGTATATGCACTCTAGTAAGTACTTGTAAACATTTCTAGCTAACTGGTGAATGGCAAAATCCTAATGTTGCTCACTCTGTAATACTGTCTGAAAGTCTACGAGTTCAAAACGTTCATTCTACATGGCGAAATGGTGATATACCTCCTACCCTTCTTCTTCAAGGAAAGAATGAGGACGAAGCTGTAGTTATCAGTTAATCGATAAGGCCATCAGATCATTGTAGCATCCTGCAATGTCCATTAAGAACGACAATATCTCTATGAAAGTATTCATTATACATAGCCCGGCAGCTGTTAGGGCACTGAGTTCTACATACTCATCTTCAAAACGGATTTCAGCTCCTGCGTGTCCCTCTACCATATCCCATAGCGGTACAGTATATACGTTATCAATACAGGAGCTCTCACGTAAATTGTTAGGAAACTGTGTTCATACATGCTGACCTTCAGAACGGATTTCAGCTCCTGCGTGTCTCTCTACCAGATGCCATAGCGGTACAGAGTAGGCATCATTAACACAGGGGCTCTCATGGAAACTGCACAGCGTATAAATTGATCGGATGGCACAATCGTCAAACCTTTGGGTGAATTCATTCAATTGAGAATCTTGCTTCAAATAAATTCTGTTTACGTTTCATGGGTAGTTTTTGATACAACCACAATGGACTACACTTGGTCTAAGTGTGCCTATCCTCTCTGGTTGACAGCCACTTCTGCCTACTTGATTGAATCCGAATAAAAACTTCTTTCAAATTCGTTGCAATTATTTCCATATGCTTTATAAAGTTTCTTTCCCTACTGTTTTTCTCATTTCTGTTGTATTTTAAATCCATAATCAACATATAAAGGAATTTATTTTTTTTTCAACATCATTTTCTTTAAGGGTCATATTAAGTCATCATGCAGACAAATGTTTAGGTTTTCTTCTAATCAAGTGGCAACAAAATAAATTTTAAATCATAATCAACATTTTGTGCCCTTTTAGACTGAAGAATGAGAAGAAAAAAAATGCAAATACATGCGAACTAAACTGAAAAAACAAGATACAAATAAACGATTTCAATTCCTCTTTCTCTCTCTCTGTGATTCAATGTTGTACATTATTTAGGCTTTAGTTTGGCTATAACTTTAAGGCCACATTTATTTATGACATTTATTGGGTTGGATGAAAAGTTTTTTCTTGTTTGGAATATAAAAATATAAAATTGATGATGATAATTATAGAGGAACACGCCTAAGAATGACTTTTTAGGTTTGTACAGCTGTAGTCGATCTGATCTGATGCCAGATGGGGTGAGAATTTCTTAAGGTAACTAACTTCCTACGATGAATAAAAAGATCAGCCGGTATCATTATTAATTGTGCATTGTAATGACCGCTAGACTTTTATTGTAAGAGCTAATTAGGGTAATGGCACGGATCGACAATCGGTTAGGTTAGCTTAGCGGTTAGTTTGCCGTTCACAGACGAGTTCACTCGGAGGTTCATATGGTCCATAGGGTTTTTTTTTCGCCGAGGAGGGGTAAATGTACGTAACCGCACCATAGAGGAAGTCGTCACATCCTCCGTGTGTGGGGCCCTCACCCACTAAATCTCCCCTCGTCTCCTGTGGACTTGTCCGTGCCCACTTCGGAACTACGGTGGTATTACTTCGGAGTGGAGTCCTTTTGGTCCTTTGGCCTTTTCATGTTTATATCCGCGTCCGGATTGCGAATCGAAAGTTGAGAATTCATCTAAGCGTCTCCACTATTCCTTTCGTCTAAATCGTCGTCTTGGTTATGCTTGGCACGTGCGACAGTATCACATATACCGACATGCTTACTCGTTCTGCAGCTTCAAGATCTCTCTTCTTCCGTCTCAGAATGCGCTCTACGTAATTCACTATCGAGGTCCAATTTTCACTACTCGCAGTCATAACCCCGGCAATATAGCGGCTGTGATCGGGTCCATATGGTTAGGTTAGGTTAGGATAGGTTAGGATAGGTTAGGATAGGTTAGGATAGGTTAGGATAGGTTAGGATAGGTTAGGATAGGTTAGGTTAGGTTAGGATAGGTTAGTATAGGTTAGTATAGGTTAAGATAGGTCAGGATAGGTTAGGTTAGGTTAAGTTAATTTAGGTTAGATTAGGTTGGCTTAGGTTCGGTTAGCGAGAAGCTTGCTGTTCACGGTAAAGCTCACTCGGTGGTCCATCTTGTCCATTGTATTAATCAGCGTGAGGTAAGAAGTCCCCTTGTCATGATTAGTCAGTGGTGGGTTTGGACGACCGGCCAGTTCCCTTAGTGGCACGTTCGGCACCATGTCCGTATCTTTAAACGTTTAGTGACAGTCTGTTTTGAAGAGCATCGCACTCGCATAAAAGGTGTTGCGAAAGGTGTTTCCTCTACATCATGGCAGCTTCTGCAGTAATCCTGATGGGACAGACCGGGCTTATTAAAGTAATCGCTAATAGTGCTGTGTCTCGTTAGAATTCTGTTCCTGTTGCAAACTTAACTAGACAGACCATCGGTTACTCATAAATCCTTACAGAATTTTGAACCTCCCGTAGGTACTAATGGAAATTTTCAAAGACCTTCCGAAATTGAATGGAGCGCTGGGTGGTGACATCTTTTTTTAATAATCATGTCAGCCATAAGGACTACGATGATTATCACAAAAGTCTTTTCCATTTATTTCAAAAAAGAAGAAATAATTTTTTCCCTACACCAATAGTGTTTAAGCTTCCAATATTGTTATTCGTACGTAAATATTGCGTGATCGTGTTCAAATCACCTTTGATTGTAATCCATAGATTGAGTTTTTTTTCTTCATTCATTTCCTTCATACCGATCGTCGTGTCTACCATTTTCGTTTAAAGTGCCCAGTATTAACACCTCGAGTATCTGGATATTCTTCGCTTTTTTCATTCTTCTTTTTTGTGTTTTTTTTTTAACTTCTGGTATGCATGGCTCGTTTATTCCGCATATTGAAATATTATTGTAGGCTTAATTCTAGAATTTGTTTAGTTGACCCAGAAGTTATTGTTGGTATTGGCCAACAGAATGCTACAACAACAATAGTTATACAACAAAAAGTTAAGCGTAAATAAGTTAAAGTTTATTTATGCCATTGTTACTGGGACATGATCGTTAGTCATGCGCATAAAGAAGAACTTTAGAATTATTTATGATTGTATGTGGTGGTTTATTTTTTAATTTATTAAGAAATCTTAAAAATACAAAAAAAAAACAGAAGAGAGTTAAAAGTACAAAATAATCTAAAAATTATTAACAATTCAATATGACCATGAATAATTTTCATTATGTTGACTAGGAAATCATGAACTAGAATTGTTAAGAACAGAAAAAAAGCGAACAAAAATATTATTAACTGGTAGTGTTGAAAAACATTAGTTTTATTTCAAGAAATAATTAAATTAACCTCCTCTTTCTCTTTCTCTTATGTGATTTCAAAATTCCATTTAGGGGTCGTGTTTTGCTTATTACAATATCTAGAATAGGCTGTGATGGGCAATAAACATACTTAAAGTCAATAAAACAGAATTTTCCCAATGCTATCGACTTTAGAATGACGAAAAATTGCGTCCAGAGACTGATTACAATCTGAAATTTCAGTGGATTTTTTCTTATGATTTGAAAATAACACGGTATTGTATGCTGTTTTCCCTACTGCTGCAATCACGATCGGCAGTGGATTGTTTAGATATTTTCGAACAGATTTTTGACTGCCATACATTTTACTATTTAAAGTTTATAGTGGTACCGATTGCCGTTACTGCCTTTCCATTACTGTGCATGCACAGAGGTCTGGCAGATATACTGACACAATTTTTGTTGATATAGTGGCAGCCATTAAAAAGTATTTTTACGCCTCGGTATCTGTACTTTTTTTCCCTTTTACAGAAAGTGCGTTTTTGATAACGCTCTTCATGAGGTCATTGTCAGTGTATTGAGTAGAAGGTTTTTATAATCCATGATCCATCTGGATGTCTAAAGTCTTCAACAAACTTAAGTTATGCAGATGATATAGTCCTAGCGGCTACAAGCCCATGTATAAAAGCTCTTTGTGGTAAAAGATACGGAGACTGTTGGAGATACGGAGACTGGTATGTTTTGATATAAGTGGGGTAGTAAGGATTTGTTTTACAGTGATGCTAGTACCTCATCAGTAGGCATGCTGATCTGATAAACCGCCGAAAACGCCCGCCTTAACTGTTCCGTTGGTAGAACCGAAAGACTGTATAATTAATTTGCAACCAGACAGAGTAATAAGAGTGAATATAATTCTTTGGAGGCTGCATAATCTTAACACAAGGATTCTCTGGTATGCGTAGTAATCGATGGCAGATATTGTGATAAAAGCGGACGTATTTTGTTTGGCAAATTTTATCGTCAATACATGCATTCGAAGTCGCCGTGGTCTAGTAGGTAGTGCGTTGGCTTATTAGACGTAAAGCCAGGCTTCGAGCCCCAGGCCAGACATCAAGACAAAATACAAAAAGTATTTCTTCGGCGACTTCCTCTCAGCAGATTTCTGGCAAAAACTCTGAGAGTAAATTAAAATTGCCATGAAAGGTTTCTCAAAAATCTGTCGTTCGGAGTCGACGTTAAACTGTAGGTCCCGCCACTCATATATAAAATTAACGCACACAACATAAGTGGTGTGAGAAACTAGGTCGTAATCCTGCCTGAAGGGTTGTAAGGACCAATTATGTATGTATGTACATGCATTCGCTGTCTTCCATCTCCTCTTTTTGTGTCTTTCTCATTTTGATTAACTTTTCTTTCGGATCTCTGATATCGGCATCAGTCTTCAGTTTTGTTTGATATCCGAGTTCTTTCCCTCAGTATTCTTTCTTTTTTAAAACTCTTCACTTTTTTTTGTCATTTGAACTTCACAACTCGCAGTCGCTTCTCATGTCGTTGAAGTTTTTTATTCAGATCCTTGCTAACTTTTCTTACACATATTTTATGGGTGGCTAAAATTCTTGGCAACGTGTTGGTTCCTCATTAATACAATCCTTTAACTTTTCTCATGAGTTGGATTACCAGCACTCTTATAAACCTTCCTGTATATAAGAACGGCAATTCTGGAATATTTGGATACCGAAGATAGACAACAGAACAGGTACGTTATTTCTCCTGAAGATCTATGGGCGTATAAGGACAGGCTATTGGTAATGGATCTGATATGGGAATTGGCATTGGGGAATGTATTCCCGTTTCCAAACTGCAATGCTGCAGTCGTGGAACAAATTCGGAGTCAAAATACACTGACTAGAAATATACACTTATTTGTAGATGGGATATGGCCCAATTGATTCCAGGGTAGAGTGCCGATTGCATCAAATGTTGTGCAATAGAGGAGCCCTTTAATCTTACGGTCTATATTTGACGAACCACAAGAGCTGATACAACTAATTTGAACGATTTTGAAGACACAGACTTTACTAACTCGCTTAGGAAAGAAGTGAAAATTAATATACTTCTGGAGAAACCTGACAAATGTGGCCTCTATGAGTATACGGAGGACAACATATTTGTTAAATTATCCTACAAATGATCTTTAGCACATCAGCGGTCATTATAGGAGACTAACATACATACATACATAATTGGTCATTACAACCCTTTAGTCGGGATTACGACCTATTTTCTCACACCACTTATGTTGTGTGAGTTAATTTTTATACATGAGTGGCGAGAACTACAGTTTAAAGTTGACTGCGAACGACAGATTTTTGGGAAACTTTTCCATGGCAATTTTTATTTACTGTCAGAGTTTTTGCCAGAAATTTGCTGAGAGGAAGTCGCCGAAGAAATATTTGTTTCATATTTCGTTTAATTGGAGATGCCTGACCTAGGGTTTGAACCGAGGCCTCAACATCTAATAAGCCAACACACTAGCTACTAGACCACAGCGACTGTAGGAGACTAAACTATGCCCAAATGTTAAGTAGAATTGAGGAAAATGTTTTTTTATTTTTTTACTTCAAAAGATCCGACTTTTGCTAATCGGAGCACATTCAACTCGAAATATAAAAATGTTCACATGAACGATCGAAATATTATGCAAATTCCTTAAACATTATTAATCAGCATCTTTTGAGAAACAATCAGGCATATATTCATACATATTCATATTTAATTTCTTAATACGCACATTTTGCATATTTTAACAGAAGCGACTTTGGCAAACATCTTTAAGCCGACAAAATTCTTAAGCTGGCCAAAGTTCTTGTTCTTATTCTAGTTTTTACATAAAATCTCAATTAGAAATAATTTATAATTGAGAAAAACTAATACAAGCAAAAGCCATTTTTATTTATTGATTTAAACTAGCCACCCATGTTGATTAGTTTTTTCATTAATAACATCGCTAAACTACATTCGATTTCTGGTATTTCCCACAATACGCACAGTAGCATACAAAAAAAAAAGAAAAAAATAGGCCTCCAACTCCAACTCATTCTAATTATCACGTATTAAGCAAAACAATAATGATGATGACCATGTTGACAACACAACAACGAAGTAGCCAAACAACTAAATTGTGGCAATTTATTAATGAGCGCTTTTTATTTTTCTTTTTCTCTTCTCTTTTCTCCTTTTTCTATTCGTTTTCTTACAATAAAATGCTTTTAAATTATTATTTAACGTTCTTATTGGGGAATTTATTAAATTTGGTTTTTTCTTTTTGTTTCTTTTCTTTTCAAATTTGTAATCAAATAACAACATAAGAGGGGGAACATTGCCAACTTGTGAGGAAAAAAGAATGGAAAACTAAACCTGATTTATCATCGTAAACGACATAGTGAATCTGAAGTATTTTGATATTGATGTGCCAATGTGGCAGCCCACACTGCGTTATTATATCCTCTACTCTGTAAAAGAAGAGGTTCTAGTTTTTATTTTAACGAGAGAATAATTTAAAGTCGCCGTGGTCTAATTGGTAGTGTGTTGGCTTATTAGACGTGAGGCCTCAATTCAAACCCCAGATCAGGCATCTCCAACTTAATGAAATATGAAATAATATTTCTTAGGTGACTTACTCTCAGCAGGATTGTTATGTCTTCCTCATACTTACTATGTTTCCACTCTGGACTTTCGAATATCCTCTGCTGTTGTTAGTGCTATATTGATCTCTTTATTGGGCCATAATAACTTTTAGTCAGGATTGCGACCTAGCTTCTCACATCACTTACGTTGTGGGTATTAATTTGATCCATAAGTTCATGGGACACACAATTACATGTCGAATACAAACCACAGATTTGGTAGATGTCGGCACTAAGATTTGAACACTCGAGCTCCAGTCTCCTAAGTCACAGCAATATCTACCACGATAACTACTTCACTACTTCTCGGATATTCTACCGATATTCACTATATTCGGGGCATTTGAAGATACAAAGTTTTGACCAAAGTTTCGTCTTCGTTGGAACGTTAAGAACATCTTGACGAGAGCTTTTTTAATTGGCTTGTCTTGTCAAGAACTTATCCATAGACTGTTAGGACATTATCGTCTTAGGATAGTCTTGGAAATATCCGCGCTACTCCAGTTTGCAGTTCTTCCTGTCGATCTTACAGGTTTTTTGAAAGAAAGGTTTCCCCTCAAAATTTTGGTCCATTTGCCTAATCGTTTGCCCTTCTGTTTACGAGTTGGGATATTCCTTCTTTCATTCTCCCTCTGTCCTTTGGTTTTTTCTTAGCCACCTTAGGATCTTGTTTCTTCTCTAAGCGTCTTAGTCTTCAGTCTGTTCTATTGAGTCCTTTGCTCAGTGGATCACTGTTTGCTTTAGGCGGATCAGAACTTTGCATTTTTTTCACATGACGAGTATTATAATCCCATACACTTTCTTTTATACTTTCTTTCTACTGCTTTTACCATACCCGATAATACTCCAGTAGCCTTAGTCCTGTATGTAGCAAGTTTACTTACTAAACGTAAGGCCACGGTTCAAACCCCAGGCCAGACATCTCCAACCAAACGAAATATGAAAAGATATTTCTTCGGCAACTGCCTCACAGCACATATCTGGCAAAAACTCTGAAAATAAATAAAATGCCATGAAAAGTTTCTCAAAAAGATCCATCGTTCAGAGTCGACTTTAAACTGTAGGATCCGCTACTCATGTTTAAAATTAACACACACAATATAAGTGATGTGAGAAGCTGGTTTGTAATCCTGACTGAAGAGTTGCAACGACCAATTATGTATGTATGCATGATAATACTCCAGTTACGTTTTTGGGGGAGTTTCCCGTCTTGCATAACTGCTTGCTAGGTCTCTTGGACTGTTATTACAGAACTCATGCATAATTTGGAGTCAAATTACGAACTTTACGTGCAATTCTTGTCTGATTATTGTGTCCTAAGTTGGTGATTCATAATTCATAAGAGTTTTTTGAATTCAGCCTTGGATGTTGGACCATATCACAACTCACATGCTATTGGAAAGTGTTTTAAAGATTTTCTACATGAATCCATTGTAATCAAAGATCATGTGAGTTTGATATTCAATGATAATAAATAGTGAAGCTACTGAACGTTTCATCAGAATATTTCTGATTGTTAATCTTGAATTAAGTTTACTTACGTAACTCTAGATCCATTCAAAATCTGGGCCACGTTTGTCCACAATACATCGTTCACATTACACATCACATATCTACCTTAAGGGATACATTCCACACCAATTTGTGCTACTGCGAAGAGGCTTTCTATATAAAATTGTACGTGCAAGTATTGAGAATAGTCTGGTCACAAGCAAGCTAGCAAATGTAATTAAAATAGTGCTTTCTCCGGGTATGACTGGCATCTCATATATCTAGCTAAAGTAAAGAATTTACGACTATGAGTCCAGCACAAAAGCATTTGGTATGACTATCAGACTAGAACTCTTGGAACCTGTCACTGTGCGACGAACTGATCTATACTTTGTAGTTGGAGTTGTTATTTACAGGAGTTATTCTTCGATCTATTCTGTATTCTATTCTATTGGCCTAGTGTAATCCTTAGAACTTGGAATTGGTACAGGCGGAACTGAGTTCTATTAAGCATTGGCCTAGAAACTTATTACGATTGGCGTTGCCTCTTTAGAGATCCTAACGGTTCATGAGGACTTTAAATTTGTTCAAGTGTAATTGTGATCAGCATTGTGTTACGTCTTATATTAACGATTGGTACAAGGTATTGTACGGTGTTCACATTGACCTTAGAGGGTTCCATTTTTATTTAAGTTTTTTTTTTTTTTTTGAACATTATATTTAAGAATTTGTCTTAAAAAAGTTAAAATAATTTATATTTATAAAATATTTATTTTTTTTAAATCTTATCACACATTTGGGAGTAAAAAATTTTTCATATTGTTCCCATCTGCAAACGTGCCCCATAGTTTTTTTGCAATTCCATGGCTTTGTATATAAAAAAAATTGAATTTTTCTTAATAAATATGTATGTTTATTATCTTTGTTATGTTTCTTGTCAAATAATATGTTTCTTTTTTCTTCATTTCATTAGTTTGTTTGGTTTGGAAAGGGGAAATACACCAACTGCACAATATATTCTAATCAGGAAGGCATTATAAGGCATAAATCAGCATCAGATGCAATTGGCCAAGATTTCTATGGTGAATTGTGTTTTGTTGAGCAGGCATTTTAATTTTTTCTATTTAATGAACTTAAACGGGTTATAATTAAGAATGTTCTAAGGAAATGAAAATGTTACTTTATTTAGAGCAGGGAGGCTTTTCATTCAATGCATTCATGAGTCGTCGTATACTGAAAGGTTTTTTCATTGGAATCAATACATTATTAGAAGTGAATAGAGAGGCCAACAAGTTAAAGAGAGTGATTAGAGAACTCACTTAAAACGAATTTAGGTAGTCCTTGAGTTGAGGAATCTACATTTTCATGTCGAATTCAAACAACAGATGTGGAAGATGACAGGACGACTAAGATTTAAACACTAGCGCTACAGTCCAGTGTGCTAGACTTATTAACCCTTGGATTTGATATCATATTTCCAGTGGAGTGAGCATCATATTGATTTACTATACCGTGTGCCCCAGGTCAGACATCAAAACAAAAATATGAAAAAATTTTTTCGGTGACTTCCTCTCAGCAGATTTGTGGTAAAAACTCTGAAAGTAAATAAAATTACCATAAAAAAGTTGCTCAAAAATTTTTCGTTCGAAGTCGACTTTAAACTGTAGGTTCCGCCACTCATGTATAAAATTAACGCACCCAAGATAAGTGGTGTGAGAAGCTAGGTTGTAATCCTGACTGAAGGATTGTAATGACCAATTATGTGTGCATCGTGTGCGTAACAACAGCATTGTTAAGTACTATCTAAGCTACAGTACGCTAAAAAAGTAATGCTTTGTTGTTGAATGATACTGAAGCATAAATTCATTTACTCCGCACTGCATTAGAAAGTTAAACGGTTAGTGTTGAAATCTGATTAATTAAAAAAATTTATTACAATTCTTCAGTCAGGATTACGACCTGGCTTCTTACATTACTTATGTTGTGTGTATTTTAATTTTATACATGAGTGGCGGGACCTACAACTTAAAGTCGACAGATTTTTGAGACACTTTTTCATGGCATTTTTTATTTACTCTCAGAGTTTTTGACATAAATATGCTGAGAAACAGTCTCCGAAAAAATATTTCGTTTTGTGTGAGATATCCGACCTTATGTTTGAACCGTGGCCTCACGGCTAATAAACCAACACACTGCCTACGAGCCTACGTCGACTAATGTGCAACACTGTTCGTAAAAAATCGATATCAATATGCCCAACTCTGCTGTTCCCTTATATCCTCCTCTCATATAACTCCCTTTCTATTCCAATACAATGGAATCGGCGTCATGCCTCATGTTGGTCTCATGTAAAAAAAAAAATTTAAAAAAAGACAAGGACACCCGATCCGACGTTCGAAGTCGCCGTAGTCTAGTAGGTAGTGTGTTGGCTTATTAGACGTAAAGCCAGGGTTTGAGTCCCAGGCCAGACATCAAAACGAAAATATGAAAATATTTCTTCGGCGACTTCCTCTCAGAAGATTTCTGGCAAAAACTCTGAGAGTAAATAAAATTGCCATGAAAAAGTTTCTCAAAAATTTGTCGTTCGGAGTCGACTTTAAACTGTAGGTCCCACCACCCATGTATAAAATTAACACACACAACATAAGTGGTGTGAGAAACTAGGACGTTATACAATGGGTCAATTCGACCTCCGGGTACTGTACTTGTCTTAATTGACAAGTACACGTCCTCTAACCTAACCTATCCGACGTTGCACTAATCAAACCCGAGTAATGGTCTGTTCCATCAGAATTATCAGAATCTGATTGCGGAGATGAAATTCAATGATACAGTGGTAATGCTACGGAACATTGCAACAGAATATTTCTGTTTGTTAAACTTAACTTAAGTTTACTTACACAGTGCCAGTTCTAGTCTAAATGGGGGCCACGTTTGTCTATAATAGATCGTAAATAGGTGTCAATACCGGGTTTGTTCACATTACACTGTTATAAAATCAAATGTGTGGGCCTGAACAAAAAGAAAAATCGAAATTCTGTATCCTCCTTAAGGGGTACATTCCACCACAACTTAGGCCATTAAGCTGTTGTCTCTATTATTAGATACTTAAGCAAACTATGCCTATATCTTATTAGGCATTTAACTTGAAAACATTTAAACAATTTAAGTTCACAATGAATACATGTGGACAACGATGATTTTTCTATTGCTGTGTCATACATCTCAAATTAATATTCTTCAAATTACGGGCCTCTACTCTACTGCCATGCATATACTATATACAGCAACTATTTGCTCAGAGAGCCACACATTGCTAAAGACACCACCAAATTGAGATGAAATAATTTTAAAAGCAAATATATTTAAGCCTGGGCTAAAACAGGTTCTATTCTAAAGAAAAAAAAAAGAAAACATTAAATAAAAATGAAATAAACATTTTAATTTAATATTTAAAATTTTAACTCAGCTGGCTCGCATTGGCTCACTGGCAATGGCTACTTAGCTGACGGAAAAATAAAACTTTAATTAAAAAAAACGAAGAAAATAAAAATATTTATTTGTTGTTGCATATGCCACCAGTATGATGATGCTGTTGATTCTTTTCTCTCCTAATTTAAGTTGAAGTTCAGTAGCAATGACATGTGATAGTGTATTGTTGTGTTGTGCTGTGTTGCTGAAAAGCAAGAAAGAAAAGAAAATGAACGACAATGATGATCGTCGATCTACAGACAAACCCGTCCATACCATTTACATAAACTGTTACTGCTGATCTTTAAGCTTAAAAGTTTTTAATATGTATAAAACAAAAACAACAAAAACAAGAGGAAGAAGCAGTAGAAAAATAAACCAAAAACTTTAATTTTTTTTCAATATTAATGACTCAAGCTGCCATTAACAACAGCGTCAATGCCAATTTTTTCTCATTTTCAGAGGGAAGAGCATATTTTTTTTATTTCAAATTAAAGAAAAGCAAAAGCGGTAAAATAAAATACGAAAATTTATGAAACAATTTCCATAAAATTGACAAGTATTTGTTTTAACGCAAAAAGTCACAAATTTTTTTTCCATTCTTCCTTCTGTCATATTCATAAATAGTCAATAACGAAAAAATTAAAAACGAAAAAAATATGTTTGGAAGAGGGAAGATTCAAAAGAAAAAAAAATAATAATGTGAAACGAAATTTTAATTAAAAATAGTTTAGAGAATGAAGGCCGACTATATGTTGACCTACGTCCCATCTACACATAAATAAGTTTTAGTTAGAAAAGAAAGGATATCCAAATTGTTGTTTTAAAAGAAAACAATACAACGACAAATATGGATTAGGTTATCCAAGCGGAAAGCCTTCTACCAGATCGAAATAAATAGTCACATGAAACTGCAAAGTCCGTGCTATACATGCTTCATCTCGCGTAAGGTATCTCAGAGTTGAAATCCACGGCATTCGTAAAGAATTCAACTGACCCAGGTAAACAAACACAGATTACGACGTTTGTTCGTTTAAGGGATTGAAAGTAGTTGAGAACTGATTCTAATTTTCCAATCCACATGAGATCCCAGTGCGTTATGTATGTATGTATTCCGAAAAAGTCACAGTTTGGTAGAGGTCGTGAGTTAGGGGCGTCATCGAATGGTGTTGGCCGGGCTAGTCGGTAGTGTGTTGGTTTGTTAGTCATGAGGCCACGATTCAAACCCCAGGTCAGACATCTTCAGAAAAACGAAATTTTAATATTTCTTCGTCGACTTCCTCTCAATAGATTTCTGGCAAAAATTCTGAGGGTAAATCAATTTGCCACAAAAAGTTTCTCTAAAAAATCTGTCGACTTTAAAACGGTAGTACCCGCCACTCATGTATAAAATTAACACACAAAATATGCGATGTGAGAAGCGAAATCGCAATACTGACTGAATGGTTGTAATGACCAATTATGTATGTATGTATGTATGTCAAGCTGCAAAATCAGTACTGTATCTGTATCAAAATTCCTTACCCGAGCTATTTCAAAGTTCATATTCACGGCATTCGTTAGAAATTCAACTGAGCCAAGAGCTGCTAGTAACCGACCACAGATAACGAAGTACCTTCGATGAAGGGATTTGAAGAAATTGAAAACTGATCGTAATTTTCATCGAAGAATTTTTGAATCGAACTGTAATTGAAAAGAACGCTGGTAAGGCCCATCACTGTCAACGGCAAGCACTATAGGTAGATGATTACCGCGTTCTTTCGACCTGAAATGGATTATGTGGACTACTAACGACGTGTATATTTAATAGAACGGCGCTACGTACCACACAGCTAATGGTCATATAAACTGGCCACTAAGACTGTGCAATTTGACCCCTTTAGTATATTTTTTGTGGTGGTTTTCTTAAATCCCTGGTGCATATGAGTAATCCATAAACCACAGCGGCCGCACAGCCAACATAACCCATGTCATCGTTCACATTCAGCCCGATTTATGAGAAGATGTGGCAAACATTTGGACTGCGTTGTATTGCGCACCTAACAGCATAAACAAGTCTTCCAAACGAATAAAAATTCCGATGGTATCTCACATACATTTTGCTTTATTTAAATTTTAATGTGGGAAACGCTGAGTAGGAGACCTAATAGAAACTCATAACGAAGAATTCTTTTACAATTCCACCAGACAGTTTAAGATTTCTTGGCATCAATGCAGATATTCCTTAGCTTGCTTCCTTTCATGATATTTTTTGCATATAGTATTTGTCGTGCTCGATCCTTTTTTCACCATCCGGAATCATGCATAATTTGTTGATCAAACCGAGGTGCATATGCAGTCTGTTCGACTGGAAACAATACTGAGTTGCTGTCGTAAGCAGATTGCTGGCACAAAAAGCAGTACAAAACTGTGAACATTCCACTTTAAAGTATGAATTGCATGGAGCATAGATTGTCTGATAGAGTATTGGTCTTCGAATTGTCTATGGCCGAGTGAGAATGTCAAGATATTCAATGAAAGTTATGCTTGTGGCTACTAAACCTCACGTACTCATTGTGTACTCCTTAGGCAGGATATTAAGATCCTTTTCATTACTGATACTGGTGCAATTGGCACGATTTTGCACCAAGCAGTCATAGTAACTTTAATCTGACCTAATGACATTCTGCGAAAATAGTAGTCTGCCAAACCACAGACCACATTCCCGTATATTTAAGACTAAATGGCGCAGTTTTGAGAATGCGGGAGTGATTAAATGCCACAGTCTTAAATGTACGGGAATATGGCTTGTGGTTTTGAAGGCTACTTTTTTACAGACTGTCGTTCGTATCCTCTTATATAGGCTAACATGACCATTTCGATAAATCATACGATAAATGAAGTCACTGCCTTGTCGGTGTCTAATTGGTTTAATAGCGACCGTAATCAGGCCGAGGGCTTCTACTGTAATTCTGCAATGTTATCTGTAACAATCCAAGAGAGATGTTTGATAGCTGCTTTCCCTGATTACCATGCACCATGTAATGCTATATTGGTTTAAGCAGAAGAATTATTTTATTTTAAGTTTCATTGAATTGCAAAATTTTGATGTCCAGTGCTACATAGTTCAGTCGACGAAAAAAGTAGTTTTGGACTAAACTAAGAATTAAAGTTCAAGAATTACATATATTGTGGCAAACAGCTGCCTTAAACAAAATATACCACTACTACCACCTGTGGTGTTACAGTGTATAATATAACATACTTACAACGGTTTACCCAGTCAAGGTAATGTTTTGGAAACTTAAGTCCTTCTTTCTATTCCTGGGCAACACAAGTATACAATTTTTATGGAAGAAATGTTTGTTTGTAATAAAAACTTTTCAAAACCAAATTAAAAAAAGAAAAATTAAAAAATTATAAATAAAAACAGTTTTGTTTGCATTACACTTTGTGTTTAATCTACTTTAATGTCTGTCATTATAATTTAATGTTTGACGATATTCAATTTGTTTAAAAAACCATTCTATCATAACAGTAGTAGTAGTTTGCTATACAGAGGCAAAAAACAATTAAAAAGTTATTAAATTATAATAGTTTTTCCATTTTCCATTACAATTAACAATTAAAATGGTTTCTATTTGCAAAAGTTAATTACATATGCGCAAAAAGACATCAAGATATTTCGATAATATTTCTAAAATTAAAACAGAAATGTTAAGTCATTGGCTTCTTGATACACTTGATTGTCATTGTGTTGCTTTTTGGAGAAGAGACAATATTTGCGGCGTTCGTGTCCATAAAGATTTATAGCAACATCCGTAGCTACATTGGCACCGAATTAATAAGCATTTAGGAAAATTACTTAAATTACTGAAAAACAAAAACAATTAATTTTCTTGATAACTATTTTTCAAAACAAACCGATGGCCTACCATAGATTGCTTAAATATTCAATGCAGGTACCTAAACAGAATATTCTTTTATGGGTTTTGTAAAACTCACAATGGAAGTTAAAGAAAGGACTCCTATCTGTCCAGTAAAGTAATACGGCTACAGCAGAGGTGATAATTTGAATATTAACTCGTTTAATTTTCTTCCTTTAGCCTGGACATCATGACTTTAGATTCAGCGGACCCCCTCGAAGGAACAGGTCCAACTTAGGTCAGCAATTAAGGCCATTATGATAAATTTAAAGTCGTTTATGTTGCAAATTGCTTTAAACCCCATCCCTAAGTTCAAATACGTAATAATTTTAATTAGAATTGAGGGCTTCATTTGGACATGATTATTGGGATTGGGTTCAAAACATTACATATACATATATATGTTTCTTTTACTTCTTTAGAGAGCATAGGGCAGCGTGTTCAAAACATGGCATATAAGAATTAAGTGCTAGAAAGCGATTTTCAGTAATAAAACAGATCCATGCCACCCTCAACAGTCTCACTTCCAAAAAAAGTATTTCAGTAGGAAAGATTTTCGCAGCAGTTCACATGCTGAGAATTTAATTGAAGATACGAGCCTATCTAGTGTTATGCGAAATGTTTGTCAACTGTTTTGCCGTTGTTCGAGTTTTGTACAAACTTGACATAATCTAGAGAGATTATAAGGCTTGAAATGCACAAATAGGTGATGCAGAACAATATGATTTTACAGGGACCGTTCAGTTGTAACAAACAGGTATTCTAGATGGCATGTTGGTATAAAACTGGAGTAACAGTACTGACTTAAAGTCCCACACCAGCAGAGGCTTTCAGATGTTCTACACATCGGTAATAAAAAAAGAGTGAGAAGAAAATACCCTGAAGCTTAAGTTTTAGGCAAAGTTTCGATTTACATACAAAGATAATTTTCTAACAGAAAAAGTGTTGTACAATTGAGTAAGTCCAGGTGTGACATGTAAGGGCATTGAAGCCCCTTGAAAAGAAAGAAAAGCCTTTCATTAATTTGTTGACTGCGTCCCTTTAGGAACTTATGTTTAGACTTTGTCTGTTGACAAGAGTTTTAATGTTGAACCTACCACTGTCAAATTAGCTGCCATCTGTCATCAGTCTGTTTTGACTAATCACATGGGACTGATAGACGTGGACTATACACAATAAAGTGTGCACACGTCAAAGGCAATTTGTGAATAAATGTACGCAAACCAACAAAATTGATGAATTTTGGAACGATATCTATCCACATTAGTATGAGGAGACCCAATGTATACCGTAAAAGTCACTGTTTGGTGTGTATTATTTCCTGGTATCGCCATTGGTCCATTTTTTTTAGTACTACGTTGGCCAGGCCATTATTATCAACATCGAGAACTATAGTTCGATTGATACTGACTCTGGTGCACATGGAATACTCTGCACAAGCGATTTGAGGGCATGGGATTGAGGGCTAGATGATCATTAGAAGGTGGTGTGAACTGTTGGACTTTTTCTAGAGGAGTTTTCTTAAGTCCTAAGGTGTAT